>JAOPSE010000632.1:0-386278 GCA_029449295.1 Zea luxurians
GGTGCTCCCGATAACCGGCGGCTCAAGTTCAGAGCCAGCTAACAAGAAGCAGAAGAAGGAAGCACAAAGAAGGGTGCAGCATGTTGGGGTGCAGGGACCCTTCAAGTCAAAATGGTCCCACATCCCAATCACCTTCTCCTAGGAGGACCTTCAGCTCAAGGATTACCCTCACAATGATGCTATGGTCATATCTTGTGTCATCAAGGGATTTCTAGTCCACAACATTTGGTTGATACAGGCAGTGCAGTGGATATCATATTTGCTAAGGCCTTCAGACAGATGCAAGAGCCAGAAGACAAGATTCATGATGCTACACACCCTCTTTGTGGCTTCGGAGGAAGGCAGATTGTAGCACTCGGCAAAATCACGATGCCAGTGACCTTCAGCTTCATCCACAATACAAGGACTGAACAGGTTGTGTTTGACATTGTTGATATGGAATACCCTTACAATGCAATCATTGGTCGTGGGACACTTAATGCTTTCGAAGCAATACTTCATCCACATATCTATGCATGAAGATACCTTCGGAACAAGGGCCCATTGTTGTTCATGGGAGTTAGGAAGCCGCTAGGAAAGCCGAAGGAAATTGGACAGACTCAAAAGCGATCCACAATATAGATGGACCGAAGCTTGTGAACAGTACAAGTACAGAAGAGAGAAGGCTGCTTCGGCTGATCAGCCAAACCCATGCTTCTATGCGAAGACATAGCAGAGCAGAAGGTACTGCTGGGGTCTCAACTATCTGAGGAGCACGAGAAAACTTTGATAAGGTTCTTATTCAACAACAAAGATGTTTTTGCTTGGTCGGCCAATGATCTCTGTGGTGTCAACAGAGACGTCATTGAACATTCACTCAATGTCGACCCATCCTTCAGGCCAAGAAAGCAAAGGCTTCGGAAAATGTCTGATGATAAAGCCGAAGGTGCTCGGAATGAAGTAAAAGGCTTCTCAGTGCTGGTATCATTAGAGAGGTAAAATATCCAGAGTAGCTAGCCAATACTGTTATGGTGAAGAAGGCCAACAGCAAATGGAGAATGTGTTAACTTCACAGATCTTAACAAGGCCTGTCCAAAGGACGAATTCCCATTACCAAGAATAGACTCTCTTATAGATGCAGCAGCTTCTTCAGAGCTTATGAGTCTGCTGGATTGCTACTCAGGATATCATCAAATATGGATGAAGAAGGAAGATGAGCCAAAGACTAGCTTCATAACTCCAAGTGGCACCTATTGTTATCTTCGGATGCCTGAGGGGCTCAAGAATGCTGGAGGAAGCTTCAGCAGAATGACAGCCAAGGTCCTTCATTCCCAGATAGGCAGAAATGTGCTAACATACATTAATGATATTATAGTAAAAAGCACGAAGCAAGAAAATCACATTTCTGATCTGTAAGAAGCATTTGCTAATTTCAGGCAAGCTAGCCTGAAATTAAATGCAGAAAAATGTGTCTTTGGAGTGAAGAAGGGTAAGTTCCTTGGCTCTCTAGTTTCAACGAAGGGGATTGAAGCTAACCCAAACAAGATCGAAGCTATCCTTCGGATGGAGCCGTCAAGCATAAAGAAGGGGGCCCAACGGCTGACAGGAAGACTGGCATCATTGAATAGATTCATATCTAGATCAGCAGAAAGAAACTTGCCATTCTTTGGAATACTAAAGTTTGCCGAAGTTTTTCAATGGGGCCCAGCACAACAAAAGCCTTCGAAGAGCTGAAGCAATACTTGATTGATCTAACAACATTAACTCCACCTACGCTAGGGGCTCCATTACTATTGTATGTGGCAGCTTCACACTCTGCAGTGAGTGCAGCGCTTGTACAGGAGAAGCTTGAAGGACAAATTAAAAAGCAAGCCCCAGTATACTTTGTCTCCGAAGTTCTAAGTTTATCAAAGAAAAACTATACAGAATTGGAGAAGGTGTTGTACGCTGTCTTAATGGCCTCCAGGAAGCTTCGACATTATTTTCAAGCATACCACATAATTGTTCCTTCATCACAGCCTCTAAAGGATATTATGAGGAACAGAGAAGCTACTGGAAGGATTGGGAAGTGGGCTACGAAGCTTAACGAATTCAGTATTGACTATGTGCATAGATCCTCAATTCAGTCCCAGGCGTTAGCAGACTTCATTGCTGATTAGACGCCAGGGGCTCAGGAAGAAGAAGCAAATAAAGATGTAGAAGCTTGGACAGTGTTCTGCGATGGTTCCTGGGGAACCTTCGGTGCAGGTGCGGCTGCTGTCCTAGTTGCACCTTCCAAAGTTAGAACATGCTATGCAGCAAGGCTTGATTTCAGTTGTACAAATAATATTGCTGAATACGAAGCTTTACTTTTGGGGCTTCGAAAGTTAAAGGCAATGGGAATAAGAAGGGCAGTCTTTAAAACCGACTCTCAAGTTATTTCTAGTCATGTCGATAAGAGTTGCAAGGCAAGAGATCCAAAGCTTGAGAAATATCTGGACACAGCTCGAAGGCTTGAAGCTTCTTTCGAAGGATTTTCTATTAAGAATATTCCAAGAGGGGAAAATGAGCATGCTGATCTGCTAGCCAAGTCAGCGGCACAGGGCTTCCTCTACCTTTGGAAGTATTTTTGAGACAATAAAAGCACCTTCGGTGGAACTCCTCGAAAGAGCAGTGCTCACAATATCTCCTGTCCATAGTGAAGATTGGAGGACTGAGATTATATCTTTCCAAGGTAACTATCTCTCGGATGATGAGGTTTATAACAAAAGAATGGAAGCAAGAACAAGACCATATATCGTAATAGAAGGGGAATTATATAAATATGGAGTCTGTTCCCCACTTCTCAAGTGCTTATCCAGAACCGAAGGTATAGAACTGATGAAGGAGATACATGCAGGATTGTGTGGATACCACATTGGGTCCAGACCTCTTCTGGGAAAGGTTTTTCCAACAAGGATTCTATTGGTTGGAAGGCAGCTTCGGATGCAGCAGATTTGGTCCAAAATGTGCGAAAATTGCCAAAATGTGGCAAGAGATCAGAAGCAACCTTCATCACTGACTCAGCTAATACAACCAACCTGGCCATTGCAAAGATGGGGCCTGGATTCTACTAGGTCCACTTCCACCAGCACAGGGCAACTTGAGATATGTCATGGTGGCGGTAGAATATTTTTTTTAAGTGGATCGAAGCGAAGCCTTTGGCTACAATAACTTTGGCTACAGTCCAAAAACTTCTTCAGGCAGAATATAGTTTGTCGCTTCGGTGTGCCGAAGGCTATTAGCTGTGGACAATGGAACGCAGTTCGATGCTGAAACTTTCAAAGATTTCTGCGATCAGATCGGCACAAAAATTCATTTTGCATCAGTCAGGCACCTGGAATCAAACGGACTAGTTGAAAGGGCAAATGGTATTATAATGACGGGAATAATGAAGTTAATCTTCAATCAGCCCAGAGGAAAGTGGCCAGATGAGTTGGTTAAAGTGGTGTGGAGCCACAATACAACTATATCAAGATCAACAGGTTTTACACCATTCAAATTATTGTTTGGCGATGAAGCTATAACTCCTAAAGAGGCTAAAGCGGGGGTCAATAAGAACAGTAGCTTCGGTAGAAGACGAAGCTAATTATTCCGTGGCAAAAGATACTATAGAAGGGACCAGACTTCAGGCTATGGAAAATATCAACAAATATCAAGCCGAAACAATAAAATGGCGTGATAGAAAAGTTCGGTTGAAAGACATTAAACCAGGACATCTGGTGCTTCGGAGAGTAGCCAAACCTGACACCAGTTGGCAAGCTTCAGCTGAAGTGGTAAGGACCACTTTCTGGTAGTATCTTCGTCAAGACCCGGTTCTTACAGATTAAAGGACATGGACGGCAACGACATTATTAGATCTTGGAATGTGGATGAGCTTCGACGATATTATGTATAAATTGATGTAATCTTTTTCATTTTTCCTATGGCACCCTTTTCCTTTCCAAAGGGGAGAAAAGGTTTTTAATGGGGCCATAGTTTGTAATTTCTCCTTTCTTATTCAGCTCTATGAGAGCAAAATCCCCCAAGATATGTAAATGTAAAATTTGAGCATGCACCATGGAGTGCAGAAAAAAGAAAAAAAAAACAGGGACAAGCTCGAAAGTCCGTCCCTAAGGGGATGCAGAGCACGACGAAGCTACAAAAAGTCGTTCCTAAGGGAGCGCAACGTAAGTTTTCTGCTCAAAAGTCGTTCCTAAGGGAATGCAGAGCCAAATACCGTGAAATATAAGGCAAAGCGTGAAAAGTCAACGCGAATAACCGCCGAAATAGAAGGCGAAGAAGTTCCAAAGACGTTCCTAAGGGGATGCAGAACTTACACCGAAAAATAAGCGGTGCAGCCGAAAAATAAACGGCAAAGAGACTTCAGTCATTCCTAAGAGAATGAAGGTTATGGATGTGGCTTCGTATGTGTGTGTTTGGGCATTCATTTGCACGATACATTACATCATACATTGCATTCATAAACATTCGTTTAGACATACATAGGATCATCATCATCATATCATACAGATACAGATAGTTGCTTCGGCTTTAAGGATACGGCTTCAGAAGCAGATTTATGCTTCGTTGTGTATGAAAAGAAGGGAAGGTGTTTTTCGCCTTCGGCTCAAAAAATACAAGTTTCGTCCACATCAAAGCAGTTCATACATGGACAGAAAGGTAAAAATATATTACAAGGTATGGACAAATTTACAGAGTAGTATCTGTTTCTCAAATTACAATATTCTTTACAAGGATAATACAAGAGTTTTCTATAGTTTTTTTTACAGCAAGGTTTTCGGCTTCATCATCATCTGCTAAGCTTCGAATCATCTGCTAAGCTTCGCTCAATGCTCCTCGGCTTTGTCATCCTGTACATAACAAAGCGTTATAAGGTAAATTCAAGTTTCAAGGAAAAGGTAAGCACGAGGTATGAGTTTATTACCGGTTTAAGGTGACTTCGAGCTTCGTCACCAGCCAAGTTTTGCCCGCCCTTTGCCCAGATTTGAGTAACGAATCTGTTTCCGATGCTTCGGGCCAGGTCGGGGATGTCATCCAAGTCTGCTGGTGACAGGCTGAAGTTTGGTCTGTTTACAATATTTCCATGTGTACAGCCAGCCTTCATGAAAGTGACAGCCATGCCTCGAGAAGCTAGCAGAGCACAAAAGTCACCATGTCCAGCTATAACTTCGTCGAGAGCATCAACTTCACCTTCAATATGATCAAATGTGCCCGGCAGGTCTTCAACCGAAGGTTTAAACTTTTTGGAACTGGCTCCAACTGAGTTGAAGACCTGCTTCAGCCGTTGAATGCACCGGGTGCCGAAGCCTAAGCATTTTCTTGAAGATCCTTGAGTGATTTCTGCAGATTTGAACTTTTTTCAACTTCGGCTTTGAGTTTTGTTTTGAAATCTTTCTTCTCTTGCTCAAAGCTTTTTGACTTTAGGGAAAGTTCACTGTTCAATCTGGGGATCTTGGCTTGAGCTTCTGCTAGTGAACCTTCCATCGTTTGAAGCACGAAGTCTTTCTTTTCTAGGGCAGCTTCATGATCTTTAATCTTGTTCTCTAAGCCCTCAATTATAACTTCATTTTTCTTGTCCTTGAGGTATTGCTGCATCCTCAAGGCTTCGCTTAGTAGTAGGCTCTAGAAAAATAACCTCCATTAGAAAACATCTTCATATCAAAACAATAAAAAAGTTAAGGGAAGAATTTTACCTTAAAGTTAGAATAAAACAAGCTGCCGGCGATATGTTGTCGCCGGTATCTGCTGAGGTCAGCCTCAAGCTTCGGAAAGCCAACACTCTTTGATAGAGTGCTGACAACCTTCGCCCCAACTCGGTCCCGAAGGCATCCTAAACTCTCTTCGGTAACATCACCGAAGAGCAGCGCCCCTGGCTGGTACCTGCAAGATATATCATAGTCCCTCAGTTCTTCTTTTCAGCCTTAGACAACTCTTGCCCAATTATGTTTTGAAAGTTGAAATTCTTTTCTTCCGAAGCATCTTCGGCAAGCTCCTTCTCTTTTCCAGGCATCTTCTCCCTTTTTTTAGGCACTGCAGCCGGGGTTTCCTCAGCAGCTGCAGCAGTTCTTCCTCAGCCATATTCAAAATCATTTCATCAATGACAGAAAGCGTGTTTTCCAAATTTGTGGCTTCGGCTGCTGCAACTTCGGAAGTAGAAGCTTCTGCAGGAGAAGCTTCGGCTGCTGCTGTTTTCAGCGCTGAAGCCGACAGCGGTGTTTCTTCAATAGCCTCAATGACAGTAATAATTCTTCGCTTTTTTGGTTCAGCGGGCTTCTCGGCAGCCGAAGGATCCTTCTTCTATAAAAGCTTCATCAGTTCCGGTCCCAGCGAACTTATCTTATTAGGTAGAGATTCGGTTATTACCTTTAAAATTTTTTCTTTTTTGCAAAATTTTCATCTTCTAAATCTGGCAGCTTGTCTTTGCATGACACTGATAGCTCTTTTTTTGGCCCTTCGGCACCTTTGCTCAACAGTTCATAGTCTAGATATTCAAATTTCAGAGCGTCCATTACTCGGTTCAGCCTTCGTTTCGGTCGGGTGTCGAAGGCTGCCGTCATCAATTGATCTTCTTTCTTCGTATAATTGCCCAAGATTTCATTGCACATAACTTCAATCATATCCAATCATTCCTCGCAGGGTTCTTTGAAGTGTTTCTTGAACTTAAAATGATAGGGCAGTCGAACAAGTTCATTCTTTTTCTTCTCTCCTTTAAGCTTCGGCATACTCCATTCTTTTAATGTCGGAAATACCCCATTGGCTAAGTATTCCTGAACCAAATCCCTTGTACCAATATGCTCAGACACAACTCTAAATTCGCCCACAGCATCTGGGCATGATGTCCCCGGTGTCATGCGGCACTGGGGCCTAGTTAACCCGAAGGTTAGGTCCAGCGGGCTCTGAACTTGCTTCTCCTTTTTCTCATCAATCTTAACATAAAACCACTCAATTTTCCAACCGGTTGGCCATTTGGTACGATAGCTAACCACCGGTGTCTTCATGTCTTTGCGGTAGGCAAAATTATAACAGCCGAAATTCTCATGCAATCCATCTTCTCTAGCCTTCGTCTGATAGTGAAGTTCGTGCACCCGGCAGAAGGCTTCGGCAAGTGGCTCCACTCCTTGGCTTCGAAGAGTCCAGATAAAGATGCTGAGCCTAACGATAGCGTTAGGAGTCAACTGATGAAGATAAATTTCAAAATTTTCCAAAACATCTGCAAGCATTCCATGCAGAGGAAACCTCAACCCTGCTTTGAAGAAGCTCTTAAAAACTACCACCTCATCATTTTCTGGCTTCGGGATGGTCTCTTCCCCGCTAAAGCGAATCAGCTTCTTCTCGGCTTCCCCGAAGTAGCCTAGTTTTATCATCATCGGCATATCAGCTTCGGAGACAGTCGACTTCCCAAAATCCAAGTGGCTGCGTTTGGATGGCATAGTGGTGTTATAATCTATCTGTTCTTCACCAGCATCATCCCCTTCAATATCTGCCTACTCGGCTTCGGCAGCAGGTGCACCTTCGTCAGAAGCACCCTTTGGCACAACCAGGTCTGATTGTCTCATTACTTTGGAGATTGGAGCAGCTTCGGCCTCCTCTCCGTCGCATGTAACCCTAGCTGTTGAACGCACCCTGGCCATTTGATGCTGAATTTCTTGCGTTTTGACGAAGTTGATTACTTTTTTTCTTTGCTGAAGCTCCCTCTTGTGACGAAGCTAAAGCAAAACGATGCTTTGATTGAGAATACGGTGAATAAGCTTTGGCTGTTGTCAAATTTTTCGGCAGCACAACAATGCAATAGTAGTAAATGCTATGGTAACTTCACACCAACCCGTCTGTTTATATAGTGCTGCAGGTAGAAAGGTAAATCGTCAAGCCGCTCGCACCCGCTGAACAGTCGCCCGTACCCACTGAGCGGTGGACCATAGTGCGCGAGAAGGCGAATCACCAGATCGCGCGTAACCGTCGTATGGTGGGACCACCTTACACTCGGAATATTTAAATCGTTTCTCGACAACGAGGTCAGGGAAGGTGTTTTTTCGGACCTTCGGCATTCCGAAGCCTAATAGAATTTTTCATGGGTCGAGCTCGTTACTTAAAACGATCTGGCACCGTGAAGGGGCTACTGTTGGGGGTCTGCTTCGTCGCCGAAGGTTCCATAAGAAGAAACACCTTCGGAAGGCTAGAACAGGAGCAATGCCGAAGCTACCAATCAGGGAGCTTCGTAACGTACTTCCAGATGCACCGACTTAAAGATGAAATGCCCAATCGGCCCATGATAACCTGTGTTATGATTGTAGTTATTTGTAGAGGATATGAATGTAAATTTACATAGGCTGCGCCCTATGCCTATAAATAGGTGAACAGTACCCACGTACTGTTCACGCTTTGGGCATCTTACTTTTACCTTGGTCTTCTATCAAGCTCAAGGTACAAATGTAACTTGATATTATTCTCATGTACTCATGATTATTTAATAATGGATATTTATATTATGATTTTATATAATTGTTTATGTTGTTTTCATATGTTTCATAAGCTTCATCTTCTGTTTATACATGTCATGCTTATGAAGGTATGTCCTTCATAACCTTCGTCCGTAGATCGTTATATCCTAAGAGAAATAATGCTTCGAAGGACGAAGGACATTAACATTTAACATTTTGTGTTGCCTTGTTCTTAACTCATAGCATTTCAGAACAAGTCCCCAACACTTATTTAAATGTTTTATTTCCTCCATAAATATAGGATCACTCAAACAACCATACAGTTAGTTTCTTTAGAACCAATTTATGATATATGTTGAAACTAATTATGCTACACGGTGTAGATATTTATGCAATACAGTATATGCGTAAAGATCTGGCATGTGGTTCACTAGTGGACGGATCTCCATGTTAGAGCATAAAAAGCTTTGGTTTTAAGCATAAGCACATGCAGTTATGAGCGCAAATACAAATCCAACATTCATGCGGTTCTTTTTTATGTAGATCCTAAAATTATGGCAACCACTAGGCACATTGTAACGCCCTAAATTTGGGGGTAGATTTTTTCTTCTTCTTACTCACCAAATTCAGGCATTACTCTCTTTTATTTTCCCATTTCGCTCCTTCTTCCCATTTTCAAAGCAATATAGCGACTGGTGTCCATGTCATGTGTAAACAAAACCTAAGTGGTCATGAGTGTTGCATCATGCCGAATCATATTTCTTTGTCTAATTTTGTGCTTAATCGTGTGCGTTGCTTAGTTCCGTTTCGGATTTTGCTTCGTGGATTGATTTCCGATCTGTGGTGGTGCGTGCCACGGGGTTTTGGCCCGTGGTGCGGCCCAGCCCAGCCCATCCCGACCTGGCGTGGCCTGGCTCAGCCCACGCGCCCCTGGCACCCGTGCCCTCCCCATGCGCGCCCCCCCTTCCCTTGTCTCTCTTTTCTCTCATTTGATTTCTCCCGCGCAGCAACCTCTCTCTCCCATCTCTCTCTCTCCCTATGGTGCCCTAGGTTTTGGAGACGGTGATCGCCGGAGTTGGACCCTGAGGTGAGCTCCCCTCCCCTCTCCCTCTCTCTCTCTTTCCTCTCCCCCTCCCCTTCTTCTTCCCTCGCACGACCTCCCTACGCGCGCCCCTGGCAGCCTCCGCGCGCGCCCCTGGCGGCTCCCCCGCGGCACCCCCGCGCGGCCCTCGCGCGCCCCTCCCCGTGCCCCCCGCGGCGCCCTCACGCCCTCCCCGGCGGCGCTCCCCGTGGCCCCTCCGGCGGCGCTCCCCGCGGCCCCCGGCGCGGCTCCCGCGGCGCCCTCACGCCCTCCCCGGCGGCGCTCCCCGTGGCCCCTCCGGCGGCGCTCCCCGCGGCCCCCGGCGCGGCTCCCCGGCACCCCCCGCGCGCCCTCCCCGGCGGCGCCCCTGTGCGGCCCCCTGACGGCTCCCCGCGGCCCCCCTTGCGCGCCCCCGTGCGGCCCCTGCGCGCCCTCCCTGGCGGCTCCCCGCGGTGCCCCTGTGTGGCTCCCTGCGGCTCCCCCTGCGCGGCCCCCTGCCCACGCCCTCCCAGGCGGCGGCCCCTGGCAGCCCCTCGCGCGCGTCCCCGCGCGGCCCAGCGACTCGCCCGGCCTCGCGCCCTCCCGCCCGGCCTCACGCCCCTGTGCGCCCTCGCGTGCCGCGGCGTGGCCTCGCGTACCTCGGCGCGTGCAGTGCATTCCCATGCGCGCATCCCCAGTGCGCGTGGTGATTGATTCTTGGTTTTAATTAATTTTAAACTCTGTTTAGTGAGCGTGTTGCGTCGTGCGCTTCGTCGCACGACGAATTTGTTTAATTTCAGATTCTATTAAAGTGTTGTGTCACGTGCTTCGTCGCGCGACGATCCATTTTATTTTCAGGATTATTTAATGTATGACGTCGCGCGACATTCTATTCTAAATTCAGTTTGGATGACATATGTCGTCGTGCGCTTCGTCGCGCGACGCCTAATGTCTCTTTATAATTATTGCAAGTGTCTCGTTGCGCGCTCCGTCGCGCGACGAGTCGTTTATTTCTTAATTCAATTTAAATGTTGTGTCGCGCGTCTCGCCGCGCGACCATTTTCTTTAATTCACCTTTATCTGCTTATAATGGTTAAACGTGGAACATGACTTCACCTTATGCTAAACGCAATGACCAAATTAATACCATTCTATTTAGACAAGTATTTTAATTTATAATCATGTAACGTGATCGCTCTTCGACCGTAGCCTCGACCGTTACTTTCTCTTTCTCGCTTAGTCGTAAGTGCGAGCCCTGCGTCGAACGTCTGTTTATTTATTGCATTCTATTGTATAATGTACTGTTCTTTTGTATTAAATGTGTGGAATGTATGTTTGAACTTGTATAGATAACGGTCAGTTGGCGGAGTCCGAAAGAGTTGCGGGTGAAGACCCTGAGCAGCAGCTGGTTGGTGAAGGCAAGTGTCCCTTGACCCATCTATGTTCTACTAATTCTTATAATTCACTTCCCATATTAACACGTTTATATTTAAGGATTGACTAGCTTTTGTCTATCTTATCCTTGTTTACCTATTTTGGTTGGGTTATTTCAGTTTAGCTTTATACTAGCGCTTCACATTAATCAATGAACATGATGAGATTATCTATGATACGTTGTTTTTCCTTCTGATTATGATGATGGTACTTGTGGCCCTTAAGGGGACTCGAGCTATTTCTCGAGTGCCTCTCCGTAAGGACCTGTTCGTTGGATGACCGCCCGAGAAAACAGTGCAACCATGAGGGTGAAGTGGGATGCCCTTAGCTGAGTAATTAGAGGAACTGGGTGTAGTTCGCTTCGTCGTCGTGCCGTTAATGGGGCTTGGTGTATGCGGCTCGCTCTGCCAAGGTTGGTTCGCCCCTTGCGGAGGAGTTCGATGCATTTAGGAAACCTAACGGGCGGCTACAGCTCCAGCAAATCTTTGTAAAGCTACATAGTGAGACCCTGCCTATTCACCTTGGTAGTGTTTAAGGGTTTGATTGACCCGAGGCAAGAGGGAATCACGGCTTGTGGGTAAAGTGCGCAACCTCTACAGAGTGTTATGAAACTGATATATCAGTCGTGCTCGCGGTTATGAGCGGCCAAGGGAGCTCCATTGATTAGAGATACTTTGATCAGAGATCCTTGGTTTACAGGTGGCGATGAGAATGATGGTTATGATTATGCTTATGGTACTAGTAAGTGGTATTCTTTCTGTTTGGAAAGGATACATCGGGTTAATAACTTGGGTTAACGCTAAAACCTGGCTTTCTACTAGTAATAATAACTTGACCAACTAAAAGCAACTGCTTGACTTAACTCCACATAAAGCTAGTCCACTATAGCCAAACGGGACATTTTGCTGAGTATGTTGATGTGTACTCACCCTTGCTTTGTACACCAACCCCCCCCCCAAGGTTGTCAGCGTTGCAACCACTGCTCAGGTGAAGATGAAGTCGTGGAGGAGGACTTCCAGGAGTTCCAAGAGTATGATGACTCCTAGGCGTGGGTTAGCGGCAAACCCCCAGTCGGCTGCCTGTGTAGGCCGTGTGTATCTACGTTTGTTTTCCACACTTTGATTATTGTTAAAGACTATGTGGATGTCTCGGACATCATGATGTAATCAACTATTATACCCTCTTTTATGTTATTATTTGAGCACTATGTGATGATGTCTAGTTATGTAACTGTTGTGTACATGAATTGCTGATCCTGGCACGTACATGGTTCGCATTCGGTTTGCCTTCTAAAACCGGGTGTGACATAGGTGGTATCAAAGCCGTGCTGACTGTAGAACCGCTAACCTAGAGTAGAATGGTCGTTCTAAGGATTATAGACCCCCCTATTATCGCCTTGACTTTGGTATCCCTTCAAAAGTTGGCCATATTGACCAAATCTATGTTCTACTATATATATTATACCTTGCTGAAAATTTTGGTTTATTCTAATTCCTCTGTTATTTATGGTCTACTTGCTGGTCATATTAGTTATGTTCTCATTCTTATGCTTACTATGTCTTTTGTAGATGGCTCGTCTTAGACACACTGCACGGAAGTCAGTCATTCCTTTCTTGCCTTCTCGTCTCGTTGAGCGTCCGCTTCGCCGTCTAGTGACTGGTCAGTCTAGCCACTTGGAGAGGCTGCACCACCGCCTGCACGAGGAGCAGGAGCGTCAACGACAGGAGCTGGAGCAGCAGGGCTCTTCTTTCTCGCTTTAGCAGGAGATAGAGTCTGTGAGGAGCTGTTCCCCTATGCTCCCGTTGGAGGCGCCCCCTACACCACCACTGAGCGCCCCAGCCGCTGGAGAAGCTGCTGGAGGAGACCAAGACGACGGAGGTGGCGACAACAGCTTGAGCCACGACACCGACCTTTCAGAGGAGTAGGAGTTGGAAGGATGGGTTGCCCGACCCATCACTCGTGACGCTGCTCGCGGGTGTCACTTCCACGATGCGCTCGACACCCTACTACGCTAGGCACTCGACCAGCGTACTTGGTCTATCAAGTATTGCTGTGTGGTCTTCCAGCACAGTCGCGGGGTTTACCCAGACCGTTGGGAGGCGACCTGCTTGGTGCGCTGTCCGGAAAACAGTCTCCGGGGTGCGGAGGTCTGCTTAGAGCACTATTCTATCTCTAAGCGGGACTCAGCTGAGGCGGCCATGCAAGATGTTGCACGGTGTGCGCTTTCGCACTACTGCTTAGTGCTCGGTAGGGTAGCTGATGGTCTCAACCAGAAGTATTACCCCCACCGTCCATCTGGCAGCACAGGAGGCGTGGTTGTCTCACCGGTCGGTGAGGACAATCCTAGGTTGAGCAGCACAGTCAACCTAGTCGTCGTGCTAAACACGGAGCTGGACCATGCATTAGACGAGCTGAGTAGGGCTCATGCTGAGATCGCTCAGCTGCACGCTGAGCGCGCGGAGCATTGTCATCAGGAGGATGGCTCCCCCGCTCCCATCGGGACTCAGCACCCGTACCGCTCACCTCGGTGTGGACACCAGGCTTATGGCAACCCCGACTACAGGACCAAGATAAATCTAGAACCATAGATCGTCAGCGTCAGATCTTGTAATTAATACGAAAAATATATATATAGAAGCTATAGTCTTAGCATAAGTCTTACTCTTAGTTAGTCTTAGTTAGACAGGGTAGTTTGCTTATCCTGTGCCTTTATGTTTGTTATGATGAACTATGTTGGATTTGGATCTTTGTAATGACTGTCGCTAGGGTGTAGGTATCCTCTGCACTTTGGTTTACCTGTTAAGTGTTAATAAAATTAGTTACTTAGTTGGGAAGCCCTTTTGTTCTACTTTCCTCATTATCTGAGAAGCTGTGTTGGTTTGTGTTGGAGATCAGTGAAGATGTTCATCTGTGCAGTATTGTGGAAGAATTCTATACTCTTTTCTTATGCTGCAAGATTTGCAAGATCAGTTCTGATGTGTGATTGCATTCTGTAAGGAAAATGGACCCCGGGCCATTTGGCTAATCGAGTTTTGGTGTTTGATGAACAACACAATCCGTGAACTAATAAGTTTTCTAGTGTTTGTGTTTGTAGTTCACAGGATGCAATATTTACTTGGACTAAGGAATTGAGGAAAGCAACACCTCAAAAGAAGACATAAAATGATGCACAGAAGTCCAAGACTCAAGAACAAAAGAAGCCCGGAGAAATCAACAAAGAAACCTTGAAGAGGGCTGCCAGCCAGCGCCTGGTGGCGCACCAGACAGTGAATAGTACCTGTCCGGTGCGCACCGGACTGTCCGATGAGACAACCGGATAGTCTGCATAGAGAGGCCACAGACAGGCGCTCTCGGGCTGTAGCACCGGACTGTCCAATGGTGCACCGGACAGTCGGCACTGGACTGTCCGGTGTGCACCGGACAGACGGCAACGGTCGACTGCTACAGGCGCCAACGGTCGGCTGACGTGGCGTGCACCGGACATTGCACAGTAGCTGTCCGGTGGTGCACCGGACTGTCCGGTGCACCCGACGACAGAAAGCTGCTGCTTTCTGTCCAATGGCTAGTTTGGGGATTGGAGGCTATAAATACCACCCCAACTGGCCATTCTCAAGTGTGGGAGCCCAAGCAACATACCAAGGCATATAGTGCACATTTCCAAGAGCTCAAACACCCAAGTGCTCAATAGAATCACTCGGTTATTAGCGTAGGTGCTTTGCGAAGTGCTTAGGTTAGTTAGACTGCTTTAGCGCTTGCTCTAGGTGAACCCTAGTTAGTTGAGTGAGTTTTGTAAAACCACACAACCCCTCGGCTCTTGCTTGAGTCGTTGTAATTGTACCGAGTGGGGCGAGAGTCTTGCAAGACCGTGACAACCCCGTTTGTGTCACGGCCGCCACCGTGTACTGGAGGGAACGAGGCCCACGACGTTTTGGCCGGAAGCTCGATAGTGGAGACGGCGGGGAGCGTCCGAGAGGAGCCAGAAGTGGAGCACCACTTGCGCGTGGAGAAGGCCCGCGGTTCTCTACGGAGTTACTCGACCGTGGTGCTTGGCCCTCGCGTGGGCTTCCCTTTGCATAGGGGCACCAACGAGGATTAGTTGGGACCTTGCGTGGTTCCGGATACCTCGGTAAAAATACCGGCGTCATCCACGAGAGTTTGCTTCTCTACTTTGCTCTTTAAGTTTCTGCATTTATATTAAGCATTTAAGTTTCAATCTTGTATTCATACTTATTTAGTGTAGATTGAAACTTAGCCTTTGCGGTAGAGATAGCAACACTTAGACAAAACCTAGTTTGCATATTCTAGTTTGATTTCTTGCATAGGTTTTGCTCTAGGAATTTAATTGTGGCCTAGTTTAGCGAAAGTTTTAGAAGTCCTAATTCACCCCCCTCTTAGGCGTCACCCATTTCCTACAAGTGGTATCAGAGCTGGTTTGGCTCATTTGAAACGCTTTAGCTTCACCGCTAAAAGAGCCGACACTTTTTAGAGGAAGGGATGGATACCCATAGGCCACCCACACTTCGACGGCACTAACTTCCCATATTATAGTGCTAGAATGGTTTGTTACCTAGAGGCCGTTGATCTAGGTGTTTGGAGAGTCACTCGTGATGGGATGAAACCCCTCAAGAATCCCGAGAAACCCACCACGAGTGAGGAAAAAGAAATTCATTTAAATGCTAGATCCAAAAATTGCTTATATGAATCTCTTAGCATTGATATTTTTAATCAAGTATTTACCTTGAAAACTGCTAATGAGATTTGGCTAAAATTGCATGAGCTCCATGACGGCACATCCAATGTCCGTGAGCAAAAACATTGCCTAGTCTTAAATGAGTATAATTCTTTTGCTATGAAAGATGATGAGCTTGTTAGAGACATGTATTCTCGATTGAATCTAATTATCAATGAGCTCAATTCTATTGGCATTAATAAGCCAGGTGATGCGGACATTGTGAAGAAGATTATCTCCCTGCTACCACAACAAAGATATGGGAGCATCATCACCATCCTTCACAACATGGAGGACTTGAGCAACATAACCCCGACCATTATGATTGGGAAAATCGCGGCTTTTGAGATGTCGCGAAAAATGATTCGGGGAGAGGAGCCAACTTCCTCAAGACCATATGCTTTTGCATGTGATGAAAGGAAGGGCAAAAAGAAGGCTCCCACTCCAAGTTCCTCAAGTGAAGAAGAGGAAGAAGAAGAAAGTGATGATGATGAAGATAATCAACCATGCACATCATCCTCTGAGGACGAAGAAACAATCCGACGCGTCGGTAAGGTAATGAGGATGATCCACAAGATTAATCTAATGGGTGTGCCCCTGCAGGTCGAGGATCTTCTCTTTAACATTGACAGGAAAAAGCAAAGGAAGAGAGGATGCTTCGCATGTGGGGAGAAGGGCCACTTCAGGGACAACTGTCCAAATATGGCCAAACCCAAAAAGGAGAGGAGCAAAGGCAAGGCGCTAACAAGTGTTAGAACTTGGGATGACTCTTCAAGTGAAGATGAACCTCCAAGGACGCGCAGCCACCGGTCCTCATCACGCTCATCACAGTCATCACACAAATGCCTTATGGCAAGAGGTAACAAAAGCATTCCATCCTCTAGTGATGAAAGTAGCAGTGATGAAGAAGGTGAGGGAAAGCCCTCCGTAGATGAGCTTGCGGAAGCCGTAAATTTTTTCATGATGTTTGCACTAAGCAAAAAGCTCAACTTAAAACTTTGAAAAATAAGTTGGTTAGCTCTCAAAATGATTACAAAGGTTTGCTAGAAAAATTTGAAACTTTTGCAAACTTAAATAGTGAGCTATCAACTAAAATTGAGCTATTAGAATCTAGTGCTCCATCCACTGCTACCGATGATAGCCTTATTAAAAAGAATGAAAAACTTAAGGCTAAGTTAGCTAGCTCCCAAGAAGCGATTGAAAATTTGCTAGAGAAAATGGAAATTCTTAGCATACATAATAATGAGCTAACTACTAAGCTAGAAAACATTGGTAGCACCCCAGCAGCATCTTTAGTTAAAATACCTGAAATTATTAAGAAAGATGCTTCTACTTCCTGCTTTGATTTAATTGATGATTCTAACCCCTGCAACCAAGTCGTTGTTGAGAATATTGTTGTAGAGACATGCTCAGATGAGGTTGCAAAGGAAAATGAACAATTAAAGCAAGAAGTGGCTCGCCTTGGCAAGGCTTTGTATGACAAGAAAGGCAAAGCCAAACAAATCCGACCTCAACAGGATAACACCACTGCGGGAGTGAACAAGCCTATGGAGGGAGAAACTGTGATTTGTAGGCTATGCCACAAGGAAGGCCACAAGTCTTTCCAATGCAAGGCGATGACCGGGGATAAACAAAAGGCAAAAGCTCAAGCAAAAGCCATCAAGCAAAATCTCCAACACCTACATCAAAAAGGTGAACAAAATGGATGATACACCATATTTGATCAAGAAGAAAAAGAATGGAAAGGTGATAGCAATAAAGGCCAACAAGCAAGCCAACAAAGGAGAAGGGGCCAAACGCATCTGGGTGCCAAAGGAAATAATTTCAACCATGAAAAGCACCAAGAAGGTTTGGATCCTGAAAGGGTAGTGTCACACCCGGGTTTAAGGAACAAAGCCAGGTGCATCTCATACATGCGCCAAGAAGACAACATATATAATAACAGAGTGTATAGAGATAAATGTCATAAAACATCAGAGTATTTATTACATAGCGGAAGACTTATTACAAAATAAAATAATAAAGATAAAACGAACTAAGGATCGTCGGCGCCAATGTCAACTGAGAAACGCCACCTAGATCAGATCATACTCCTCGCCTTGTGGCTCCTCCTGAACCACCTGCTCTTCTCCTGTGGGGGGGTGTGAGACAGCAAGGGTGAGCTCACACATGATCATAGCTCAACAAGTTGTGGGGAACCAGTGGACATAAACTCACAAAGGTGTGAGTTCATGTGTTGTGTAAGGCTAATCAATGATAGGGGTTAAAGCTGAGCATTGCTTTTAAGTAGTTGGTCAAACTTTTATTAGCAGTTACTATGTGTAAGTAAATACCAAACCATAAGTAAAGTAATAGAACAAAATTAATAACATACCCATGCAATGCAAATGACAAAATTGAATTTAAGTTCCATAATTTAAACATCAGAGAGTCCTGAGCTGCTCATGACCGTGAGCTCGGCTAGTATACCAGTTTTACACTCTGCAGAGGTTGTACCCTTTACCCACAAGTCATGTTACCCATCTGCCAAGGGATCGCGACATCCCATACACCTCTACCTAGGAAGCGTGGCAGGGCAACACTACGAGGCCTTTACAAAGTTCCACTAGCTTCCGAAAACCCGCTACAGTTTATAGGAAGTTCCAATGCAGGGTTCTTGACTGACCGCCATCGCAGCAAAATCAACCAAGGACCTCCCTACACTGACCACTCCCCTACTGCCCTTGCCCCTTTCGGGTAAGGTAGTCTTCCACTAGCTTTCCTAATTAGTCAGCCAAGGGCATCCCATTAAACCCTTGTGGTGGCACGTGTTACTCAAGTTAAGCTCTATGTTCCAATTAACATTAATGATCTCAACATGAACATAAATAGAATAACAAAAAGAATTGGAACATAGAGGTAATAAATGATTATCCCAAAACCATATAAAGCAATAGCAAACTACCCAAGTGATTCAGGGGTAAACAAGGTAATGAGATAAACAATCTAGGGTGACCTATTGGGTCCCATCAAAATTAACCTATGCATGGATGAGTGATATTAAAGAGCATTATTAGGTAAAAAGTGGTCAAGGGCACAACTTGCCTTCAATGAGCTCCTGCTCAGCTACTTCAACCTGCTGCTCACCAGGATCCTCGGTCACGGGCTCTTCTACTCGCCACAATACAAGCAAGCACAATGTATAGAGAAAATTAACATCACGCCAAACATGTACACAAAATACACAGAAATATTCTACATATTAAAATAAAATTCTAGGAACAGGAATCATAATTTTTGGAGTTATAGAATTTAAGTTATGCCTTTTCAAAGGTTTTATGTGTTTTAAATAAGATTAAGTGTGAGATTAATTTTCTTACTGTTGTCATGATAAAACAGAGACTCCAAGTGATATACAATAAAATTATAAAATTTTAGGAACTGGAATGGATTAATTTGGAGTTAGTATGAATTTTTGATGAATTTATAAAGTTCTAGTAATTATTTTCATGTTAGAAATCCATTTTCTATTCATTTATTCGATTTAAACTAACTCTGGACTGGGCCTCATTTACCAGAAAGTCAGGGGCCTCGGGGTAAAATTTCTAAGACACAGTGAATAGCCCTCTCTGGATGGCGGGTTCATTCTCTAATTTCATAAGGTCTCTTATACAAAACTACAAGCCGAAGGGGTATCTTTTAATCCTGGCCGCCCGATCTAAGGTCTACGTGCCAGATTAGATTGACGCGGGTTATGAATTGGTGCGCGACAGCAGTCGTTGGATCCTAAACCCACGGCTTGGATTCAAAATACCCGAGACTGAATCCTATTCAACGAATCCCAGATCAACGGCCAGGGCTAATCGAGGTTGGGATCTAATCCCGACGGTAGGGGGCCGATCCAACGGCCAGGAGGCCTCCTTTCCCCCCCCCCCACGGACCCGAGCTGGGCGGCGCTCAGGTGCTCCCACGGCGGAGGACATCGCCGGCGATCCAGACAGCTGCGCCCAATGGCACAACCACGAGTCCGAGCGCATCTACTCTATGTGGAGAATATGGCGAACAGAGGGGTGGGTTGTTACCGGGTTCCTGAGTGGCGGCGGGGTCAGTCCGCTGTGCGGAGCGTCGCTGCGAAGGTGTGCTAGCTCCGTCGATGGATTCACGCTTCACTGACCACCCACTCCCGCAATTGTGCGGTTGCACACGTTCAGTGGACGGCACCGAACCCCCGAGTCCGGACACCGAGGATCAACGGTGATGGGAGGGAAATTTCCCCCGCGGCGGTGGAATTCTTCTGCCGGGCGGCTCCCGGTGAGGGATTTGGGGACGGCGCGGGCGAGCACAGGTGCGAGGGGGTCACGGGGGTCAAACGAAGATGAGGGAGATGCGAATCCCGGGGATTGGGGCTCCCTATATGGGCACGATGCGGCTAGCGCCCCAACGGACTCGTGCGGGTTGAGCATGCCGCCATGCCCGGAACTTCTGTTGGGGGCAGAGCTGACATGAGGGGGCCACACGTAAGCGAGGAAGCCGAGCGCGCGCGCCAGTGAGACAGACGCCTGGGCCCCGCCTGAAAGTCAGCCGTGCGCGCGGTGAAGAGACCTGGGCCGCGCGGTAGTGAGGTGGGATGTGGTTTGGGCCGAGCGCAGGTGAATCCGGCCCAACAGACTTCTTTTTCCTTTCCTTTTTTCCTGATTTCTTTTCCCCTTTTATTTTTAGAATTCACATTTGAATTTAAATTTGTTTTGAGATTCCTTGATGATCAAAGTGTACCAAATTCAAATTTCTGAGTAAATAAATATATTCTTATTTATATATTTTATTTTACCTCATTTGTTTAATGTTGTTTTCTCTTTTCTCAATTTTCTAGAATTCCCTTTTTAAATCTTAAATTCCCCTTTGGGTATTAATATATTTCTTTTCATATGATTTTCATACCGTCACAAGATGCACACAAAAATGAAAACCAGCATGATGCATGATTTAATTGTATTTATATTCTTATTAGTCATTTATTTTCATACGAAGTGTTCACATGTGATGATAAATGGAAAAATTCACATATAAAGGAAAGGAAATTCTCCTTTTATTTCTTTTACAAAATGGGTGTTACAAATCCTACCCCCCTTAAAAATAATCTCGTCCTCGAGATTTAAGAAGATCTAGGGAAAAGGTGGGGAAAATCTATGCGAAGCTCTTCTTCTCTTTCCCAAGTTGCTTCATCTTCACCGTGGTGACTCCATTGCACTTTACACATCTTTATCACCTTATTTCTTGTAACTCGAGTCAATGTGTCAAGAATCTTGATCGGGTACTCCGTGTAAATCAAATCACCCTGAACACTGAGCTCTTCCATGGGTAACTGTTCCTCAGGGACACGGAGACACTTCTTCAGTTGAGATACGTGGAATACATTATGCACATCCGATAGACTAGCAGGTAACTCGAGTTGGTATGCCATCTCCCCAACTCGCCTAAAGATCAAGAATGGTCCAATATAGCGAGGGGACAATTTGCCCTTAACTTTGAATCTCCTCATTCCACGAAGTGGTGACACCTTGAGATACACGTAATCTCCTTCTTCAAATTCCAGTGGTCTTCTTCTATTATCTGCGTAGCTCTTTTGCCTGGTTTGAGCCACCCTCAAATTCTCTCGAATTATACAGACTTGTTCTTATTCTTCTTGAATTAGTTCAGGCCCAAAGAATCGTCTTTCTCTAGTCTGATCCCAATACAAAGGAGTCCTGCACTTCCTCCCATATAAAGCTTCAAAAGGTGACATCTTTAGACTGGCCTAATAACTATTATTATATGAGAACTCAGCATATGGTAGACTTTTATCCCAACTTCCTCCATGCTGAAGGGCACATGCTCTCAACATATCTTCCAATACTTGATTAGTCCTTTCAGTCTGTCCATCAGTCTGAGGGTGATAAGCTGTACTAAAATTCAACTTCGTACTCATATTCTCGTGAAAGCTTCTCCAAAATCTTGAGGTAAACTGCAAACCCCGATCAGACACGATCTTCTTTGGTACTCCATGCAAACACACAATCCGAGCCATATATAACTCTGCTAACTGAGAACCTTTATAAGTAGTCTTCACAGGAATAAAGTGAGCCACTTTAGTCAATCTATCCACGATCACCCATATAGCATCATATCCTTTCTGGGTGCGAGGCAATCCAGTAATAAAATCCATACCAATCTCTTCCCACTTCCATTCGGGTACCTTCAGTGGGTGCAATAGTCCAGCTGGCCTCTGATGTTCAGCCTTAACTCTTTGACATACATCACACAAAGCCACATGTGCAGCTACATCTCTTTTCAATCCATACCACCAATACTTCCGTTTCAAATCCTGATACATCTTAGTACTACCAGGATGAATAGAATAATCTGAATCATGGGCCTCCTTTAAAATAGTCTCTCGAAGGCTTTTAATATCAGGAACACACATCCTGTCCTTGAACCATACGGTGCCCTGCTCATCTTCGGTAAATTCCGGAACTCGACCTTCAGTAATCAGATCCTTAATCTCTTTTATTTTAGCATCACCAATTTGTCCTTTGCGGATCTCTTGCTCCAAAGTAGGTTCCACATCAATAGTAACTCCTTCAGTATGAGCAACTATCCCCAGGTTATGTCTCCTGAAATCCTCAACAATCTCATCGGGTAGCTGGGCAACAATAGCTGAATGAACATGCTCCTTGCGACTCAAGGCATCTGCAACCAAATTTGCCTTGCCCGGGTGATAATGAATCTCCAAATCATAATCCTTAATAAGCTCCAACCAACAGCGTTGCCCAAGGTTGAGATCCTTCTGAGTGAATATATACTTCAGGCTCTTATGATCCGTATATACTTGGCACTTGGTTCCCATAATGTAATGTCTCCAAATCTTAAGTGCATGCACAACAGCTGCCAATTCCAAGTCATGAGTGGGGTAGTTCAATTCATGTTTCCGCAACTGACGAGACGCATAGGCAATCACATGTCCTTCTTGCATGAGCACACATCCTAAGCCTTGGCCACATGCATCGCAATAAATATCAAATCCTTTCTGTAGATCTAGCATAACCAATACTGGTGGCGACATCAATCTTTTCTTCAATTGGTCAAAGCTGTCTTGGCACTTCTCGTCCCACTTAAATTCTCTCCCTTTCTCCAAAAGTGAAGTCATAGGTTTAGCAATCTTAGAAAATCCTTCAATAAATCTCCGATAATATCCTGCTAATCCCAAGAAACTCCGAATCTCAGTAACTGTAGTGGGTGCTCTCCACTCCATTATCTCCTTAACCTTAGCAGGATCCACTGAAATTCCTCCATTAGAAATAATATGACAAAGAAATGGCACCTCACCAATCCAAAACTCACACTTGCTGAACTTGGCATATAGCTGGTTATCTCGTAGCTTCTGTAGCACCAATCTCAGATGTTCCTCATGATCGCTATCACTCTGAGAATAAATAAGAATATCGTCGATGAATACCACGACGAATCTATCCAAATACTCCATAAACACCTTATTCGTCAAGTTCATAAAATAAGCTGGTGCATTGGTTAATCCAAATGACATAACAGTGAACTCATATAATCCATATCGAGTCGAGAATGCTGTCTTAGGAATATCCGATGGTCTGATCCTCATCTGATGGTAACCGGATCAGAGATCAATCTTCGAGAATACTCTAGCACCTCTCATCTGATCAAATAAATCCTCAATACGGGGTAACGGATACTTGTTCTTCACAGTAACATCATTAAGGGATCTATAATCCACACACATCCGCTGCGATCCATCCTTCTTCTGTACAAATAGAACCGGTGCTCCCCAGGGTGAGGAACTCGGACGAATGTACCCAGCCTCTTGTAACTCAGTTAACTGCTTCTTGAGTTCCTTCAACTCCTCTACGGACATCATATATGGCCGTTTAGAAATAGGGGCGGTTCCAGGTAAGAGATCAATAACAAACTCAACTTCTCTATCAGGTGGCATCCCTGGTAACTCCTCTGGAAAGACATCCAGAAAATCTCTAACCACCCGGATGTTGTCACCAACAAACTCCTCAGGTATAAAGAACATTGCACGCATGGATGAGGAGGTTACTGCAATATTAACTTGAAATCTTTCTCCTTTAGTGGTAGTGAGTTCTACGGTACCTCTACCACATGTTATAACGGCCTTTGCCTTCCTTAGCCATGACATACCAAGGATCAGATCTATACTGCTTGACTCTAATATTATAGCAGTAGCTCCAAATTCTCTACCCATAATGGTCAATGTCAATCTACGTGTCATTTGATTCACCTCAACAGGCCCTTTAGGTGTGATTACTATCATGGGTTTTCTCATATTTAGCAGTGGTATTTCATTTGTGTTGGCATATCTAGCAGACATGAATGAATGTGTAGCACCAGAATCAAATAATATGGTTGCAGGAATTGCATTAACATAAAACATACCAAGTACGAGGTCCCCACCATCCGGAGTAGCATCAACGCTGACTTGATTAACTTTGGCAATAGAATATCCCTTGCCAGATCCTGGAGTTTGCTGCCTGTTCTGAACTGGAGTAGTAGCAATCCTCTGTGGGCAGACATTTGCATAGTGACCAGTCTTCCCACACTTGAAACAAGTAGTGCCTGGACTCTGTCCTGAAAACTTCGTCGGGGTGTCAGTAGGGGTAGCCTATCGAGGAGGTGGAGTCCTCAGTGGTGATTGCTGAACTGGGCGCGGTCCTCCTATTCGAGTCGGTGTACCCTGTGGTGAACTGTAGCGAGGACGAACACTGCTGCTTCCTTGTCCTTGAGATATAGCCTTTCTCTTCAAATCTCCCAGCTGAACACGCTTGTGTTCAATGGCCAGGGCCTTATCAAGTAGCCTCTGAAATGATGGAAATGTGTGTGCCACTAGAGCATACTGCAGTGGTCCATTAAGTCCTTCAATAAAATGCTCCTGTTTCCTCTCATCTTCAGCAACTTCATCAGGGGCATATCTGGATAACTGGATGAACTTGTCGCGGTACTCGCTGACTGACATACTTCCTTGCTTCAGCGACAGGAATTCCTTCTTCTTAATCTTCATCAATCCAGCTGGTATATGATAATTCTGGAACTGTGTACTAAACTCTGCCCAAGTGATAGTATCAGCAGCATCGTGGGCAGCAGTATATGAATCCCACCAGTCAGCAGCAGGACCTGTCAGACGTCCAGAAGCATATAAAACCTTATCCCGGTCAGTACATTGTGCAATATTCAGCATCTTCTCAACGGACTTCAGCCAATCATCCGCGTCTAGTGGATCAGGTGAGCTAGCGAATGTAGGTGGCTTGTGACTCATGAACTCTCGGTGCTTATCACGAGGTGGAACTGGTGGTGGTGGAGGTGGAGGCAGTGGTACTTGTTGCTGTTGTTGTTGCATTTGTTGTTGCAGCTGCTGTTGTTGCGCCCTCCTTTCCTGGCGTATCTCCTCTCGCTCCTGGCGCAACTCCTGTCGTATATCTTCTCTTTCCAGACGCATCTCCTGGCATTCTTGCTGCATCTGGGCACGCATGTCAGCCATAGTGTCCGCCATTTGCTGCATCACCGCCATCTGAGCAGCAACCAGTGGGTCAACTCCGCCTGGTGGAGGATTAGGAGGATTCATCTCTGCAGGTCATGGCTGAGGTTGTCGATATATCCTTCGAGTGTGTCGATTAGGAGGCAAATCAATTCCACCACCCCTCCTGGTATTGACCATCTGAGTTAGATACATAGGGTAAGAAAATAGTAGACAAGGCAGGTATTTACAAATCAGATTATTTTGGGGGATTTATTAGCTAAGCAGATTAATATTTCCTCTACTAAAGCTAATTCAATACCTTAGGTTGGTACATGCTAAGATGTCCATCTATAATAATTCAATCAATCAAAGAAGCGAATCAGGCATTTAGCATCAGCACAATCAACCAACCTTTTTTTAAAGAAAATAGTTTTAAATTTTGTCTTGGGTTCCCTATATCTTAAAAAGATCATAGTGGTAGGATTCCAAGGTGTGAAATCCATCTTGTCTTAGAGTAGAGAGGTAAGAATGATCAGAGTAGAATAGCAAAAGGTGAGACAAGACCAAGATAAGATAAGTATAGAATGAGTCAGAATAAGGTAAGTAGTGAAGGGTCTGTCCATTTCTACCTAGGTCTCGTCCTACAGTCAACATTTCCTCTGATACGACATCTGTCACACCCGGCTTTAAGGAACAAAGCCATGTGCATCTCATACATGCGCCAAGAAGACAACATATATAATAACAGAGAGTATAGAGATAAATGTCATAAAACATCAGAGTATTTATTACATAGCGGAAGACTTATTACAAAATAAAATAATAAAGATAAAACGAACTAAGGATCGTCGACGCCAATGTCAACTGAGAAACGCTACCTAGATCAGATCATACTCCTCGCCTTGTGGCTCCTCCTGAACCACCTGCTCTTCTCCTGTGGGGGGGTGTGAGACAGCAAGGGTGAGCTCACACATGATCATAGCTCAACAAGTTGTGGGGAACCAGTGGACATAAACTCACAAAGGTGTGAGTTCATGTGTTGTGTAAGGCTAATCAATAATAGGGGTTAAAGTTGAGCATTGCTTTTAAGTAGTTGGTCAAACTTTTATTAGCAGTTACTATGTGTAAGTAAATACCAAACCACAAGTAAAGTAATAGAACAAAATTAATAACATACCCATGCAATGCAAATGACAAAATTGAATTTAAGTTCCATAATTTAAACATCAGAGAGTCCTGAGCTGCTCATGACCGTGAGCTCGGCTAGTATACCAGTTTTACACTCTGCAGAGGTTGTGCCCTTTACCCACAAGTCATGTTACCCATCTGCCAAGGGATCGTGACTTCCCATACACCTCTACCTAGGAAGCGTGGCAGGGCAACACTACGAGGCCTTTACAAAGTTCCACTAGCTTCCGAAAACCCGCTACAGTTTATAGGAAGTTCCAATGCAGGGTTCTTGACTGACCGCCATCGCAGCAAAATCAACCAAGGACCTCCCTACACTGACCACTCCCCTACTGCCCTTAACCCTTTCGGGTAAGGTAGTCTTCCACTAGCTTTCCTAATTAGTCAGCCAAGGGCGTCCCATTAAACCCTTGTGGTGGCACGTGTTACTCAAGTTAAGCTCTATGTTCCAATTAACATTAATGATCTCAACATGAACATAAATAGAATAACAAAAAGAATTGGAACATAGAGGTAATAAATGATTATCCCAAAACCATATAAAGCAATAGCAAACTACCCAAGTGATTCAGGGGTAAACAAGGTAATGAGATAAACAATCTAGGGTGACCTATTGGGTCCCATCAAAATTAACCTATGCATGGATGAGTGATATTAAAGAGCATTATTAGGTAAAAAGTGGTCAAGGGCACAACTTGCCTTCAACGAGCTCCTGCTCAGCTACTTCAACCTGCTGCTCACCAGGATCCTCGGTCACGGGCTCTTCTACTCGCCACAATACAAGCAAGCACAATGTATAGAGAAAATTAACATCACACCAAACATGTACACAAAATACACAGAAATATTCTACATATTAAAATAAAATTCTAGGAACAGGAATCATAATTTTTGGAGTTATAGAATTTAAGTTATGCCTTTTCAAAGGTTTTATGTGTTTTAAATAAGATTAAGTGTGAGATTAATTTTCTTACTGTTGTCATGATAAAACAGAGACTCTAAGTGATAGACAATAAAATTATAAAATTTTAGGAACTGGAATGGATTAATTTGGAGTTAGTATGAATTTTCTATGAATTTATAAAGTTCTAGTAATTATTTTCATGTTAGAAATCCATTTTCTATTCATTTATTTGATTTAAACTAACTCTGGACTGGGCCTCATTTACCAGAAAGGTCAGGGGCCTCGGGGTAAAATTTCTAAGACACAGTGAATAGCCCTCTCTGGACAGCGGGTTCATTCTCTAATTTCATAAGGTCTCTTATACAAAACTACAAGCCGAAGGGGTATCTTTTAATCCTGGCTGCCCGATCTAAGGTCTACGTGCCAGATTAGATTGACGCGGGTTATGAATTGGTGCGAGACAGCAGTCGTTGGATCCTAAACCCACGGCTTGGATTCAAAATACCCGAGACTGAATCCTATTCAACGAATCCCAGATCAATGGCCAAGGCTAATCGAGGTTGGGATCTAATCCCCACGGTAGGGGGCCGATCCAACGGCCAGGAGGCCTCCTTTCCCCCCCACGGACCCGAGCCGGGCGGCGCTCTGGTGCTCCCACGGTGGAGGACATCGCCGGCGATCCAGACAGCCGCGCCCAATGGCACAACCACGAGTCCGAGCGCATCTACTCTATGTGGAGAATATGGCGAACAGAGGGGTGGGTTGTTACCGGGTTCCTGAGCGGCGGCGGGGTCAGTCCGCGGTGCGGATCGCCGCTGCGAAGGTGTGCTAGCTCCGTCGACGGATTCACGCTTCACCGACCACCCACACCCGCAATTGAGCGGTTGCACACGTTCAGTGGATGGCACCGAACCCCTAAGTCCGGACACCGAGGATCAACGGTGACGGGAGGGAAATTTCCCCCGCGGCGGTGGAATTCTTCCGCCAGGCGGCTCCCGGTGAGGGATTTGGGGACGGCGCGGGCGAGCACAGGTGCGAGGGGGTCACGGGGGTCAAACGAAGACGAGGGAGATGCGAATCCCGGGGATCGGGGCTCCCTATATGGGCACGATGCGGCTAGCGCCCCAATGGACTCGTGCGGGTTGAGCATGCCGCCATGCCCGGAACTTCTATTGGGGGCGGAGCTGACATGAGGGGGCCACACGTAAGCGAGGAAGCCGAGCGCGCGTGCCAGTGAGACAGACGCCTGAGCCCCGCCTGAAAGTCAGCCGCGCGCGCGGTGAAGAGACCTGGGCCGCGCGGTAGTGAGGTGGGATGTGGTTTGGGCCGAGCGCAGGTGAATCCGGCCCAACAGACTTCTTTTTCCTTTCCTTTTTTCCTGATTTCTTTTCCCCTTTTATTTTTAGAATTCACATTTGAATTTAAATTTGTTTTGAGATTCCTTGATGATCAAAGTGTATCAAATTCAAATTTCTGAGTAAATAAATATATTCTTATTTATATATTTTATTTTACCTCATTTGTTTAAAGTTGTTTTCTCTTTTCTCAATTTTCTAGACTTCCCTTTTTAAATCTTAAATTCCCCTTTGGGTATTAATATATTTCTTTTCATATGATTTTCATACCGTCACAAGATGCACACAAAAATGAAAACCAGCATGATGCATGATTTAATTGTATTTATATTCTTATTAGTCATTTATTTTCATTCGAAGTGTTCACATGTGATGATAAATGGAAAAATTCACATATAAAGGAAAGGAAATTCTCCTTTTATTTCTTTTACAAAATGGGTGTTACAGGTAGTGAGTGGACCGAAGGTCGTCGGGAAATTTGGAGACTTGGCAAATTTGGGATGTATATCATGGGATACATCATATTGGATCAAGTTTATTGCCAAGTGGGTTAGTGAAAACTTTGGACCCAAATTTCCCACCCATGACTAAGGTAACTAGATTTATTGTATCTCTTGTTTTTAGATATGCGTATTTATTTACCTTTATATCTAGTTTACCTTTCTTGCCTAGTATTACATTGGTCATTTACTTTTGTTTAAAATCATGCATACTAGGTAAATCACATGGTAGGATTTCTTGCTTTCAATTCATATACTTAAGCAAACCTACATGGCTTAAAATGTTATTTAAGCATGGCACATAGCTTCTATATCACTCCATAGTAAATGATGCATCAATTGAAAATTTTGATTTCTACAAGTTGTATCATTTAACTTAGATGTGCCAAAGTTTGGATTATGGATAATTTGCCCCTCTTGATATCAAATCAAAGTGCATGTCTCCTACAAGTATTCAAAACTTGTATGCACACCTTTAGGGGGAGGTTATTCTATAATCTAACACTTTGAGACTAACACCTTTTCAAGTCTATTTCATGTGATAGTCTCATTGTAAGGAAAATGAAGTCCCCGGAGAAAGACAACAATCTTCCACTGCAAAATCTCCAAGAACTCTCATGTCTCTCAAGCTCGCCATTGACCTTCAATTAGTATCTTTTGAGACTACATTCAGTATCATTTACATGTCTTCTCCAACATTTGATTAGACTATATTTCATATCTTATACTTCCATGTTGCTAAAATGCATAAGTACTTAACTAATATTCCGTTACCTATGCATAAGGGAAGTTAGTCTTTTCAAATCATGTCTTGCACCTCTAATTTTCACATGCTTTTTCTTAAGTAGAGGATCTCTGTCAGGGGGAGTATTTCTTCATGTCTAAAAAGGGGGAGAAAATTCTCTCTAAAGAGAACACTCATTTAGGGGGAGTAACCTTTTCAACTGGTACCATTCATGTGGTTTAATTTAGTATCCTTCATGTGGTATCATCTGATAAAATTCTTGATGAGGGCAAGCCTTTATTTACTTCCTACATGCTTTTAATGTCTTCCTTTTCGGTGGTTGATGCCAAAGGGGGAGAAGTTTAGGGACCAAAGCAATGAAATCTATATCAAACACCAAACACCATGTCGGGTACCATAATTAGGGGTACCCCTAATGCTCCTAATCATGGCTGGTAAACACCCTCAGATCAACTGACGAGTGCGGTTCAGGTCAAGACTTCGTCTACCCGAGGGACGCGATCTCACGCGAGCCCAGCCTCGGGTTGGAACAGTAGTCCAGACGATTTCACGCCTCGCCCGAGGGCCTCCTCAGGTAGCGGGCGCCCCCACGGCTCTCCTGAGGCCCGGCTCGGGCAGGCTTCGTTGTGAAGCAACCTTGGCCAGACCGCCTCACCAACCGACTGCTTCGCAAGCGCATTAAATGCAGGGGATGCCTGACGCCGTATCCTGACACACGCGCCTCAGTCGGGCAGGCCGAAGTGACCGCAGTCACTCTGCCCCTCTTCTTTACTGTCTGATATGACAGGAAAACAGCGCCACTTGCTCCGCTCCGACTGTCGTGTCAGCCACCCCGGTGACGACTGACAACAAGTCACGATCAACCACCGAGTTCAGCCTCGGGCGCAACAGGAAGCTCTGCTTCGCCCGACCTCATGCTCCGGCCTCGGGAGGAGGTTTTCGCCTCGCCCGACCTCAGGCTCCGGCCTTGGGAGGAGGTCTCCGCCTCGCCCGACCCTCGGACTCGGCCTCGACCCCGGTCTCGGGAGGAATCGCGTCCTTGCCCGACCCCGGCCTCGGCCTCAAGAGAAGTCTCTGCCTCGACCGACCCTAGGCTCGGACCGACCGCGCTAACAGGGGATACATCATTTCCCTATTCCTAGCCTGCTCAGGCTACAAGGAACAAGACCGGCATCCCATCTGGCTTACCCCAGCGATGGGTAATGATGGTGCCCCGCGTGCACCATGACGCCGGTGGCTCTCAGCCCCTAACGACAGCAAGGAGACGTCAGCAGGATCCTCGCCGCGCTGCCAGCTGTGCTCCTACATGACTCAGGCGCTCCTCTGATGGCCATGCCATCACATGTACAGGGCCCAAGTCCTCCTCCGACGGCCACGTTGGCATGTACACAGGGCTTAGGCACTCCACTGCCAGACACGTTAGCACATAGCTACGCCCCCCGTTGTACATCTGGACCCTCTCCTTGCCTCTATAAAAGGGAGGTCCAGGGCCACCCTGAGGGGGGTTTGCGCGAGGGAAGCGGCGGACGAGCTCTGCGTCTCTCTCTCCCTCACGTGACGTGCTTGTAACCCCTACTACGAGCGGCACCCCTGGTGCAGGATAATACAAGGCTTGTCCCACCTCTTGTGTTCCATCCCGCGCCAACCCATCTAGGCAAGGGCACGCAGCGATTTCACTGGTCGGTCCAAGGGACCCCCCGGGTCCGAGACGCCGATAGTTGGCGCGCTAGGTAGGGGCCTGCTGCGAGTTAACGAACACCTTCTCGTTGAGATCTAGATGGTGAGTCTTCAGCAACCTCTCCAGCCCGGGACGGTGCTCCGCTTCGGGAGTCTCGAGTTCATGTCCCTCGATGGCAGCTATGACATGGTACTCCTCCCCCCGCGGCGTGACGACAACGACAGTCTCCGACTCGCCCGGCGGCGGCGAGCTCTACGACAGCATCTCCCCGCGGCAGAAGAGGAGCACTCCGGTCGTCCCCACCACCCTCCTCGTCGGAGGAGGCGGAGACGAGGCAACCATGGCCACGCAGGAGGCGGCACCTTGTCGGCTGTCGCACCAGAGCGAGTCGACAACGCCGGCACTCCCCCAGGGGACATATTGGACATTGTCCTCGCACCTGAGGCGACGGCGGGTGTCACTTCCCCACGACGTGTCAGCCCCAAGCGGGCTGATGACGCCAGCACCCTCGCAAAGGACCTGCTGGGCGTTACCCTCGTACCTGAGATGACGGTGTGCTCCGCCCCCAAGGCGACTTCACCATCGTCCATCGACCAAGAGGTACCGTCCGTTTTCCATCCCGTACCTTTTCGGTTCAGCTTCGATCCACCTAGCGACCCCGCTAAGGTGAGCGCCCTCGTAAAGGCGTATCCAAACCGTCCGAGGTACCACATGTGGTCGACCTGGGACCGACTGATAGCCGTCTCAACCTTCGGACCGGCAGGTTCTAAGGAAGAGGACGACCCCGACTCCGGTTGGGATTTCTCTGCCCTCAATGACCCCGGTGCCATGCGGGGCTTCATGTCCGCATGCGACCACTGCCTCTCCGTTTGTTCTCACAATGGCCATGACCTCGACGACGAGGGTTACGGCCCAACTCGCAAATGTTTCCACGTCAATCTGGGAGATCACAACGAAGGCAACCACCTCGGTATGCTAGAGGTTGACGATCCCCCTAGGCCCGCATCTCGCGTTGACATCCCGCAGGAGCTAGCTGTCGTCCCAGTCCCTGCGAGGGGTCAGGACATACAGCTCGAGCAAATCCGTGAGATGTAGGCCCAGGTCAACGGGGAAGCAGGCTGGCTTGTATAGCTCCGACAGAACATTGAACAGGAGTGGGCAGGCCGAACACTCGCTGGAGAAGCCTGTCACCAGGCCCAAGACATCCGGCACCGCATCGTCGACAATGCCAGGGCAGCGCTGCCCCCGGCCGTCAGCGGGTCCGGCCAGGACCTAGCTGCAGGGGGGATGCTGCTCCGAGCCATGCCGGAGCCATCCACCACCGAGGGACAGCGTATCTAGGGCGAACTCAAGAATCTCCTAGAAGGCGCCACGGTTCGACGAGCCGAGAGCTCCACATCCCGCAGGCGAGCTGACCCCTCGGAGCATCACGCGGTGTCCTCCCGGCGCATTCAGGAAGCCTCGGTCCATCCCGAGCGCACGCGGGACGAGGCGCCCGCCGCCCGGGAACACCTCGGCAACGAGCACCACCATCTCGACCATCGAGCCCACCTCGACAAGAGGGTGCGCCGAGGCTACCATCCTAGGCGTGGGGGACGCTGCAACTGTGAGGAGGATCGCAGTCCTTCGCCCGAACCACCCGGTCCACGAGTCTTCAGCCGGGCCATACGACGAGCGCCGTTCCCTGCCCGTTTCCGAGCCCCGACTACCATCACCAAGTACTCGGGGGAGACGAGGCCGGAGCTGTGGCTTGCGGACTATCGACTGGCATGCCAGTTGGGAGGGGCGGATGATGACAACCTCATCATCCGTAATCTACCCCTTTTCCTCTCCGACGCCGCCCGAGCCTGGCTGGAGCATCTGCCTCCTACGCAGATCTCCGACTGGGACGATCTGGTCAAAGCTTTTGCGGGAAACTTCCAAGGCACATACGTGCGCCCTGGGAACTCGTGGGACCTCCGAAGCTGCTGCCAGCAGCCAGGGGAGTCCCTCCGAGAGTACATCCAGCGGTTTTCAATGCAGCGCACCGAGCTGCCCAACGTTACCGACTCGGATGTCATCGGGGCTTTCCTTGCCGGCACCACTTGCCGAGACCTGGTGAGTAAACTGGGGCGCAAGACTCCCACCCATGCGAGCGAACTAATGGATGTCGCCACCAAGCTCGCCTCGGGTCAAGAGGCGGTCGAAGCCATCTTCCGAAAGGACAAGCAGCCTCAGGGAGGGCCGAAGACAGACGCCCCTGAGGCGTCCGCCCAGCGGGGCATGAAGAAGAAGGCTAAAAACAAGTTGCAAGCGAAGCGCGACACCGCAGACGTGAATCTCATCGCTGCGGCCGAGCACAGGAACCCTCGGAAACCTCCTGGAGGGGCCGGCACGTTCGACAAGATTCTTAAAGAGCTGTGCCCCTATCACCAGGGGCCCGTCAAGCACACCCTCGAAGAATGTGTCATGCTCCGGCGCTACTTCCATAAGACCGGGCCCCCGGCGGAGGATGGCAAGGGCCATGACAACGACAAGCCTATCACCTTCGACCAAGGCGACCACCCCGACTTTGTGCCAAGCCCAGGAAGGTACCCGCTCGTCGTCGATCCGATCATCGGCAACGTTAGGCTCTCCAAGGTCCTCATGGACGGAGGCAGCAGCCTTAACATCATCTACACCGAGACCCTGGAACACTTAGGGGTTGATCGATCCGAAGTCTGGGCCGGTGCGGCACCCTTCCACAGGATCGCACCCGGGAAGCAAATCCTACCCCTCGGACGGATCGACTTACCCGTCTGCTTCGGAACTCCCTCTAACTTCCGAAAGGAAGCTCTCACCTTTGAGGTCGTCGGGTTCCGAGGAACCTACCATGCGGTATTGGGAAGACCATGCTACGCCAAGTTCATGGCCGTCCCCAACTACACCTACCTCAAGCTCAAGATGCTAGGCCCAAATGGGATCATCACCGTCGGATCCATGTACCGCCACGCGTACGAATGTGACGTGGAGTACGCCGAGTCCGAGGCCCTCATCGCCGACCTGGAACACCTCTCCAAGGAGGCGCCCGACATGAAGCGGCACGCCGGCAACTTCGAACCAGTTGAGGCGGTCAAGTCCATCTCTCTCGACCCCAGCAACGACGCCAGCAAGAAAGTTCAGATCGGCTCCGAGCTCGACCCCAAATAGGAAGCAGTGCACGTCGACTTTCTCTGCGCAAATGCTGAAGTCTTTGCGTCGAGTCCCTCGGACATGCCCGACATACCGAGGGATGTCGCCGAGCACTCACTGGACATCAGAGCTGGAGCCCGACCCGTGAAGCAAACCCTGCGCTGTTTTGACGAAGAAAAGCACAGGGCCATAGGCGAGGAGATCCACAAGCTACTCGCGGCAGGGTTTATCAAAGAGGTATTCCATCCCGAATGGATAGCTAACCCTGTTCTTGTAAGAAAGAAGGATGGGAAATGGAGGATGTGTGTAGACTACACTGGTCTAAACAAAGCATGTCCAAAAGTTCCCTATCCTCTACCTCGCATCGATCAAATCGTGGACTCCACTGCTAGGTGCGAAACCCTGTCATTCCTCGATGCCTACTCAGGCCATCACCAAATCAAGATGAAAGAGTCCGACTAGCTCGCGACTTCTTTCATCACACCTTTTGGCATGTACTGTTACACTACAATGCCATTTGGGTTGAGGAATGCAGGCGCCACTTACCAGAGGTGCATGAACCACGTGTTCGGAGAACACATCGGCAGAACGGTCGAGGCCTGCGTCGACGACATCATTGTCAAGACGAAGAGAGCCTCCGACCTCCTCTCTGACCTTGAAATGACATTCAGGTGTCTGAGAGCGAAAGGCGTGAAACTCAATCCCGAGAAGTGTGTCTTTGGAGTCCCCCGAGGCATGCTCCTTGGATTCATCGTCTCCGAGCGGGGCATCGAGGCCAATCCGGAGAAAATCGTGGCCATCACCAACATGGGACCGATCAAAGATTTGAAAGGAGTACAGAGGGTCATGGGATGTCTTGCGGCTCTGAGCCGCTTCATCTCACGCCTTGGCGAGAAAGGCTTGCCTCTGTACCGCCTCTTAAGGAAGGCCGAGTGCTTCACTTGGACCCCTGAGGCCAAGGAAGCCCTCGGAAACCTTAAGGCGCTCCTTACAAACACACCCATCCTAGTGCCCCGCGCCGCAGGAGAAGCCCTCTTGATCTACGTAGCCGCGACTACTCAGGTGGTCAGCGCCGCGATCGTAGTCGAGAGACGAGAAGAAGGGCATGCACTGCCCATCCAGAGGCCAGTCTACTTCATCAGCGAAGTGCTTTCCGAGACCAAAGTCCGCTACCCACAGATCCAGAAGCTTCTCTACGCAGTGATTCTGACACGGCGAAAGTTGCGACACTACTTCAAGTCTCATCCGGTGACTGTGGTGTCATCCTTCCCCCTGGGGGAGATCATCCAGTGCCGCAAGGCCTCGGGTAGGATAGCAAAGTGGGCGGTGGAGCTTATGGGCGAAACGCTATCATTCGCTCCTCGGAAGGCCATAAAATCTTAGGTCTTGGTAGACTTCCTGGCTGAGTGGACTGACACCCAGTTCATGACAACTCCAATCCAGCCCGAGCTCTGGGCCATGTACTTCGATGGGTCACTCATGAAAACAGGAGTAGGTGCTAGCTTGCTCTTTGTTTCACCCCTCGGAAAGCATCTCCGCTACGTCATTCGCCTCCATTTTCCGGCATCAAACAACGTGGCCGAGTACGAGGCTCTGGTTAACGGGTTGCGCATCGCCATCGAGCTAGGGGTCCGGCGCCTCGACGCTCGAGGCGACTCACAGCTTGTCATCGACCAAGTCATGAAGAACTCCCACTGCCGTGACTAGAGGATGGAAGCCTACTGCGAAGAAGTCCGGCGCCTGGAAAACAAGTTCTACGGGCTGGAGCTCAACCACATCGCCTGACGGTACAACGAGACTGCGGACGAGCTGGCGAAAATAGCCTCAGGGCGAACAACGGTTCCCCCGGACGTCTTCTCTAGAGACCTACATCAACCATCCGTCAAGATCGACGACACGCCCGAGCCTGAGGAAGCCTCGGCCCAGCCCGAGGTACCCTCGGCCGAACCCGAGGCACCCTCGGCCATCGAGGAAGAGGCCTTGCCCATCGAGGAGGAACAGTATGGGGTCACGCCAGATCCGAACTGGTAGACCTCGTACCTGGAATATCTCCTCCGAGGAGAGCTTCCCATCGACAAGACCAAAGCTCGGCGGCTGGCTCGGCGCGCCAAGTCATTCGTCTTGCTAGGTGATGAAAAAGAGCTCTATCACCGCAGCCCCTCGGGCATCCTCCAACGATGCATATCTATCGCCCAAGGACAAGAACTATTGTAAGAGATACACTTGGGGGCTTGCGGCCACCATGCAGCACCTCGAGCCCTCGTGGGAAATGCCTTCCAACAAGGTTTCTACTGGCCAACCGCGGTGGCCGACGCCACTAGGATTGTGCGCTCCTGCCGGGGGTGTCAATTCTACGCAAAGCAGACACATCTATCCGCTCAGGCCTTGCAGACAATACCCATCACCTGGCCATTTTCTATGTGGGGTCTAGACCTCGTCGGTCCCTTGCAGAAGGCACCCGGAGGCTTCTCGCACCTTCTGGTCGCCATCCACAAATTCTCCAAGTGGATCGAGGTCCGACCCTTGACCAGCATCAGGTCTGAGCAGGCGGTGGCGTTTTTCACCAACATCATCCATCGGTTTGGGGTCCCAAACTCAATCATTACTGACAATGGCATGCAGTTCACCAGAAAAAAGTTCCTGGACTTCTGCGACAACCACCACATCCGTGTGGACTGGGCCGCCGTAGCTCATCCCATGACGAATGGGCAGGTGGAGCGTGCCAATGGTATGATTTTGCAGGGGCTCAAACCGAGGATCTACAACGACCTCAACAAGTTCGGCAAGCGGTGGAAGAAAGAGCTACCCTCGGTAGTCTAGAGTCTGAGGATGACACCGAGCCGCGCCATGGGTTTTTCGCCATTCTTTCTAGTCTATGTGGTCGAGGCCGTCCTCCCCACAGACTTAGAATATGGCTCCCCGAGGACCAAGGCATACGATGAACGAAGCAACCAGACCAGCCGAGAAGACTCGCTGGACCAACTCGAGGAGTCTTGGGACGTTCCCTTACTACATTCGGCACGATACCAGCAGTCGCTGTGGCGCTACCACGCCCAAAGCGTTCGGTCCCGAGGCCTCCAAGTGGGAGACTTGGTGCTTCGCCTGTGACAGGATGCCCGAGGGCACCACAAGCTCACTCCTCCCGAAGGGCCCTTCATCATCGCCAAGATCTTGAAGCCCGGAACATACAAGCTGGCCAACGACCAAGGCGAGGTCTACAGCAACGCCTGGAACATCCAACAGCTACGTCGCTTCTACCCTTAAGATGTTTTAAGTCGTTCATGTACCTTGTTTACATACACAAAGTCTAACCGTCAAGGAAGGGTTGGCCATGCCTCAGCAAAGCCCGACCCTCCCTCGGGGGCTAGAAGGGGGGAACCCCCTCTGCGTCAAAATTTTTCTCGGAAAAATTTTCTACCAAAACAACCTTTCGTGCTTTCGACTTCTGTATCGATAGCGGGATCCTAAAAACAACGAGAGTACACGTAAGCGGCAAGGCCGAATGAGCCGAGGGACTCCTACGCCTCCGGGATACGGATACCCCACTCGCCACCTTCCGCGAAAAGTAACTCTCGCTCGGACAAGTGGTTCTGCTATCAACGAACAAGTCATGGCGCACGAAACAAGAGGAAAAGAAAGCATAACTTCATGGTACGACGATGAAAGTGTTTAGGCCTCGGCGGCCGCAAAGAACACACGCATGCTATGAATAAACTGCTCCAGCAGGATCAAGCGTCGGCAGGGGAAGCAGCTGCGCCCTCGGTGCCGTTCCCGCCTTCAATGAGGTCTGGCCCAGCCTCGGGTGACGATGCGGGCGGAAGGATCTCCACCTCGAAGGAGGAGGCCAGCACCACGCTCGGGCCCTCGACGGCCGCGTCAAGCCTCTGGACCTCGGCTAGGGCGGCCTCGTCATCATCAGGTAGACAGTACCCCTCGCTGACCCGCTCCAAGTCCACATCGTAGTGGGAAGGGAGCACGGCGAAGGCCCGCCTGACGCCGTGATGCAGCACCCCGCGGAGTCTGCTGCGCACATGGCTGCCCAAGGCCCGCAGATGACTCTAGGGGGAGCTACCCGAGGGGACGTCGTTGAGGTCAAAGGCTCGGCAAAAGCCCGAGATAGCCTCGGACATAGTCACACGGTCGGCCTCATTCTGCTTAGCCGCCCGAGCGTGCGCCTTGGCGGACTCATTAAGAGCCTTCTCAAGCTCTGCACATAGCCGATCAAAATTCTTCAGACACGAGTTGAAGAGTGAAGCGGAATCGAAGTCGCGAAGCAGGCGACACGTACCTTTAGCCCGGGCACGCTCCTGCGAGGCCACGACTTGGGCCGACTGGGCTAATCCGATGGCCACGGCCAGGTCCGCCGCAAGGGCCCCGGCCCGAGCAGACGCCTCTGCCAGCTGACCCTCAAGGGCCTCCGCCCGGCCCACGGCCTGGGCAGCTTGGTTCCGAGATTGGTCCCGCTCGTCGATGGCCTAGCCGAGCTCCAGCTGCCACTGTTGTGCCTCCGCCCGCGCCGCCACTGCTTCCGCCTTCAGATCATCACGAAGCAGCCAAAGGTCCGCTAGCTCGGTGCCCTATCGGGCAAGGTGCTCGTTAGCCTGGGCAAGGGTGGCCCTCTGGGACCGCAGCGAACCCCAGACGCCGCTCTCGCGGCGGATGAACAGCGACTTGGTGGTGCTTACATCCGCCAGTTCCTGAGCAAGGAAGACAAGATATTACAAAGAATGCCTTGGCCACGCAAGGTACGCGATTGAAATCCTTACCTGGAGGACCCTGGGAACGTCCCTGGAAAGGATCTCCATGGTCGACCGAAGCGACCCCATCGCCGCCTCGGCATACTCACGGAGCTCATCCCGAGACTGCTCCTCCTGCTCATCGTTGAGGACGAGGAGGGGCTTCGAGGTGTCGTGGCCCCAGAACCGGAACGCCTGCCCACGCCACTCATTGGAGTTGCGCTGCGTGGGGACGAGAAGGGCTGCAGCATTGAGTGCTCCTCCGCCAAGGCGTCGGGTTCCCCTGCAGTCAACACGTCGGGCACCCTCGCCACCGACACGTTGGGTTCCCCCTTGGCTAAGGTGGCGAGATTCCGGTCACCGACCTCGGCAACAGCGTTGGCCCCCTCCTCGGGGCTAAGAACGGGGAGGTCGGGGACGGTGGACGGCTCCGCGGGCGAATCAGCAACGACCACGGCAGAAGTCGACGCCGATACCGGTAACACGTCAAGCGGGCTCGGAGCCACGCGGCCGCGTCAGCAGCCCCCCCAGTACGAAGACCGCCCTAACGAAGGGGTCGGCCTAGGAAGCTTGCTCCATGGCAGCTCGGGCCGCCTAGGCCCCCCGCTCGAGAGCATCCTGTGCGGAGGCCACCCAACCGGCATGGCGCGCCGCGGCACCGGCTGCAGACGCCGGCACCATCTTAAGGGCCTTCGTGGGGGTCAGGTCGGTCAGACCCTGCCTCCACTTGCTGAAAGGAAGAGAGAAAGCAAGTTCAAGGCACGCGACGAAAGAAGCTAAAACAGAGGCGTTCTCAGACACTTACCCGCTCCGGACCAAGGCCAATCGAGCCTATGGGGAGGTCCCTCGGGCCTCGATCCCCACGGGCGCTGCCAATGGTTGCCCTGCTACCGACTTCGGCGCCGCTCCCACCTCGGGCGCTCAAGGCGCCGAAGGAGCAGCCTGCCAAAGCGTCGCCGTAGCGGCCGGAGGGTTGACCTCTGTCACACCCGGTTTTAGAAGGTAAACCGAATACGAACCATGTACGTGCCAGGATCAGTTATTCACGTACACAGCGATTACATAAATGACTCATCATAGCACAATGCTTCGAATTACAATAAAGAGTAAGTAATAATATTACAGACTAGAGCCATTTACATAATATAAATCAAAGTACACATAATCGAAACATAGCCAACGTAAACAACCCACCACAGGCAGCTGACTGGGGGAGGTCGCTAGCCTAATCCTCGGACTCGTCGAAGTCCTGGAACTCCTGGAGATCCGCCTCGACACCTTCTTTACCTGAGCATAGATTGCACCAAAGGCAACCTGGTGTTTTGTGAAAGCAAGGGTGAGTACACATCAACGTACTCAGCAAATGTCCCGTTTGGCTGTAGTGGACTAGCTTTATGTGGAGTTAGGGTCAAGCAGTTGCTTTTAGTTGGTCAGGTAATTATTACTAATATAGAGCCAGGTTTTAGCATTAACCCAAGTTGTTAACCCAAAAGTACCCTTTCCAAATGGAAAGAATACCAGAAAACCATAATCATAATCACAATAGAAACCAGCATTATCATCATCATCATCATCTGTAAACAAAGTATCCATGATCCAATGTGTCTCTAATCAATGGAGCTCCCTTGGCCGCTCATAACCGCGAGCACGGCTGATATATCAGTTTCAAACACTCTGCAGAGGTTGCGCACTTTACCCACAAGACGTGATTCCCTCTCTAGCCCGGGCTTGCAAGACCCTTATCCACTGCCAAGGTGAATGGCCAGGGATTCACTACGAAGCCTTTACAAAGATTCCCTAGAGGTCATAGCCGCCCGTTAGGTTTCTCCAGTTTGATAAACACAGTACCACTCTCCGCAGGGGGTGACTAACAAAAGCAAAACGAAAGAACCTCGGCACCCAGCCTCGGCAGAGCAAGCACTGTGCCTGGACCCCATTGACGGCACGACGGCGAAGCAACTACACCTCTAGTTCCTCTAATTAATTAGCTAAGGGCGTCCCATTCCACCCTCATGGTTGCACTGTTTTCCCGGGCGGTCATCCAACGAACAGGTCCTTACGGAGAGGCACTCGAGAAACCACTCGAGCCCCCTAAAGTATCACCAGTCCAACATCATAATAATAATGACAACATTGTATCATAAGTGTTCACATCATGTTCATTGATTAAAGTAAAGCAATAGCATGAAGCTAACCATAGTAACTCAAAAGGTAATCAAGGACAAGGTAAATACAAAGCTAGTCAATCCTTAGGTTGATCATGGTATGCGGGTTGATGAATTATAAAGTAAATGGGACATAATAGGTCAGAGGACACTTGCCTTCACCAAACAGATGCTCAGGGTCTTCGATCTCGTAGAACTCGAAGAACTGGATCATTTGGTCGTCGAAGCTTGACCGTCGATTCCCCGAAGCTCACAAAAGAATCGCGATCTAATCACGACGCGAAGCGAAGACGAACAGGCACAAGCAAACAAACATATACATATGCATAAGAACATTACACCATACAAGATAAAATATTATAAAAGCGAGCAATATAAAATAGAGAGCGCCTCTACGGTTACGCGAGGATAAGAAACACGACGGTCGAAGCTACGGTCGAGAAGTTATCGTGTTTACACTAAACAATTATTAGTTAGAATATTTAATTCGACGTAACTATATTAATTGCTATTTATGAAATATAAAATAAAACTACTTAGTTTTGATTAACTCACTATTTTAAACTTGGATGATTAAATAAATACCTAATTAAATGATATGAGTGATTATAAGCGAATAATTTAATATCGCGTGCGGATAGCGTGCGACACGAGTGCGAACAGCACGAGTGATACTCACGAATAACATGCGACGGCACGCGCGAAACGGCACCGCAGCATGCGCACGGTACGCGGACACGCGCGATCTAGCGCGCGGACGACGCACGAAACATTGCGCGCGAATGCGCGAACCAGCACGCGACTACGAGCACATCACATGTGAACTATGCGTAGACCGTGCGACGAAGGAGCACATAGACTGCGAGCACGACAACATGTGCGACCATGTGCAAATGACGCGTGACGATGCTCGTGAACAGCACGCGAACCAGACGCGCGGCACAAACGAGCGAACGAACTACGATGACGTGCAATCAACGCGTGGATGACATGCGAAACAGCACGCCACCACGTGCGGAACGGCACACATGACAAGTAAGGAAAAACTAATTAGATGTCGTGTTTAATCTAAACAAGTATTAAATAAATAAAAAATATTTAAGTTAATATTAACCAAGTTAATGTTTATTTATAAAAGCACAAGTTGACAACTATATATTTAATTTAATTGGACTACTAAACTAATAAATATTAGTCGAGCAACCATTAAATAAATTAATTAGAATATGTGACTAGATAAATTAATGTTATTAACATGTGGGCAATGTCGTTACAAATCTAACGCAACCGGGATGAAACAAAACATATTTATAATGCAAGAGCTAACATGTATTTAGGATTCACGGATTTAAAGTGATGTGGTGTATTCTTATTGGACAGAAACGAGGCTACAGAGTCACAAAGGGCGCAGCCACAGAAGATCCAAATGGCGGGATCCGTTGTGCATGACAGTTATCTTCTTCCTCCTCATGTTAACAGGAAAAAATAGGGGGCTGCCGGCCGAGCACCAGGAAGGGGGCGGCTCGCCGATGGTGGGGGTTCACAGGCTGGAGCAGGCCAGCAGGACATGGCACGCGAGGAGTCTTCATCTCATCCAAGATTTGGAGATCGAATGGGAGTGGGGTTCCTTACCTGCTGGGCAAGCCACGTGAAGAAGCTGGAGGAAGCAGGACCAACACATGACGAGAGATTATAGGAAAGGATTTTTGGAGGGCTTTGAGCAGGCCTACTACGCCGCACATGGGAGATGGTCGCTCGGGTATGCTGGACGAGAGGGAGATGGCCGCCTGCAGGTAGGACCGTGGGATTAGGCGCTGGGGATTTAGCCTCTAGGTGCCGACCACCATGGGAGGAGAGAGGATGGGAGACTTTGTACCTTGGCGATCGCGTGGACATCAGGAACGGACGCCGGAGGACTTCCGGGGATGATCGTCGCGAGGCTTCGCTGGGTCGGCATCGCAGAGCACGCGCGTGGGTGCCTGGGGCTGCTCGGCCAGGAGTACATAGAGACAGAAGGAAAGCGAGGACAACGCTCAGCAACTGCACGCCTGCTCGTGTGATCTGGATCTGGGGAAGTGAATATCTGCGCAGGGAAGAGGGTTTTAGCGTTGTGAGACAAGGCGGTTGAGTGCTCGATGGGGTAGACACGAGCAGCACGGCGTTTGCGAGGAGAGACATTTTAACGATCTCGTGAAAAGGACCCGAGATCTAGAATGGGCTCGATGAGAGGAACATATATATGTATATATAATAACATCGGGGTTTTTTTTTGAAATATTTCGGTTCTCGTAAATACTAAATTTGAGGGATTAAAATATTATTAGAACAATTGAAATTAATATTTAATACTAAAAACGATCTGAAGGTTCCAAAACTCCCGGAAACATCATCGAGATATTTTAACCTGTTACGATAACATTTTGCACTCATAAACACTATGCATCGACATGAATGCAACACTCAAGCACCTCTGAGGTTTTATTTTACTAAGCTTACACCTAGATATAAAATAAAAATAATTCTCCGCTTTTAGGAAAAAGAGAAGGGAAGTAAAGAAATGAGAGCGTAACACCTGAATTTGGTGGATATTAGAAAAGAAATTTTATACCCCCAAATTCAGGGTGTTATAAATCTAACCCCCTTAACAGAATCTCGCCCCCGAGATTCAAGAAGAAGCTAGCAAGAAAAACAAGTCTGGTTCATCGGTTGTCCACGACTTTCTTGAGTTGACTTTGACTCTGCAAGCTTAACTTGGGGACTGGTTTGCTTTGCCTTTCAGATGCTTGAGACCGATCGATGCAATTCTTGAGGATCTCTTAGACCTATGGGTTAGGACCCCACACACGCTTCCGCTGCGCCACTTTGATCTTGCTGGCTGATGTTGATCGCATTGTCTTCATTGGGGTTAGCGGCTAACCCCCTTAATAGGAGTGTTGATATGCACTTGGTGAAGATGCTGCCGACTCTAATCTTGACTGATTTGGAGGAGTTGGAGGTTGCCAAATGGACAGGTGCAAGAGGAAAGAATAGCGAGAAAAGGTAGGTATAGATGGATTAGAGAGAGCAGGGGGAGAACCCAAATACTTAACTCTATGGCATTCACCTAGTAAACAGATTCCATTGTGGACCAAGGGCCACAACACACCAACACTCATCACGAAGAAGCAAATCAGTCATAACACAAAGACAAACAACACAAGCATACAACAACAAACATCTCGTTGCTATACGTAACTTTTAATTAAATGGTGGTCTTTCCTTACCAAGGGGAAACTATTCTAAGGCCATCGAAAGGCAAGGGGAATAATAAGAAATGTAGGATAGGGGCATGAGCATAATAAAGGATGGAGCTAAAGCAAGGATTGGAACCGACAGGGAGAGAATGCAACCAAGGTCAGGATAGGTAAAACACAATTCTCAAATCGAGATGGGAAAGATGATGAGTCAAATGGTAGGCATAATATAAGCATCATGGAAAGATCTAGATATTGCAAAGGTAAGGGTGATATCGAGCAAAAGCTAAGACTTGCAACGCGACAGAGGAAAAGGGAAAGATAAAGAGCGGGATGGGTAAGACATCACTCTTGAAATGAAATTGGAGAGGCGGCCTTAAAATGCAGGTACAAGATAAGCATCAAGGTAACGATCGAGGGATGACAAGGGTTAAGGTGATAATGAACAAACACACAATAAAAGATGTATTTTAGACAAGACTTGCAAGGTGTCAAAGAAGGGGGAGCAGTCAATGGTGAAATAGATTAGGCATTATCCTTGAACAGTGATGGAAAAGAGAGGGCTTCAAAGGGTAGGTTCAAGGTAAGCAGGAAGGCAAGGGCATAGATATCACGAGGGTTTTAAAGGTAATAACGGACAAGGATGTATGAGAGGAGATAAATAGGCATAAGACGGAGGATATAAGTACCATAAATAACGAAGTTTAGACTGGACCATCAAATGGAAAAGGAGAGGGTACGTCAAAGGGCCAGATAGGTGAATTGTCGCTCTCAAATTGAGGTGGAAGAGAGGAGATTTTTGAAGAGTATTAATAAAGATGAGTATCAAGGCAAGATCGATGGATGATAAGGTGATGACGATAGCAAATAAAAACACAGCAAAAGATGGAATTAAGACAACTTGTAAGGTGACATGAAGTGAAAAGAAATCAAGGAAGAGATAGGTAGCTCACAACTCTCAAACTTGGTTGAAAGAAAGGGAAGGCTTTTAAAGGATAAGTTCAAGGTAAGCATTTAGGTAGAAGACATCTATAATTCAAGGGTCAAAGGGATAATAGACAAGGGTATGAGAGAAAAGATGAGGGCATTGGAGAGCCAGTGGCATAATTACAACAAAGAATGGAGCTATGTCAAGGCTTACACGCGGTAAAGAAGAGAATATTGCCAAGGGTAAGATAAGTAAAACACCGCTCTCAGATTGGGATAGGAGGTTGGAGATTTTCAATAACAGACATAATTTAATCACCAAGGTAAGATCGAGGGATGAGAAAGGTAATGATAATAACAAACAAAAGTTGGCAAAGGACGGAGTTAAAAACTCGCAAGTGACAAAGAAGATGATTCGTCCCAAAGAAAAATAGGTAAAACATACAACTCTCAGATTGAGATGGGAGAGAGGAGACTTTAAAGGGCAAGTATAAGATAAACCTCAATGTAAGATATAGAGATGTCAAAGGTGACAGTGATAATAACGAAAAGCATAACAAAGGATAGAGTTGAGACATGACTCACGAAGTGGCGAAGTGGGGAAAACAATCAAGGGTAAGATAGGTAGGGTTCCAACAAAAGAGTTGGAGTAAAAATTCATTACCAAAGGAAGTGACAAGGAATTAACTAGATCTCCAAGAATGTGCAAAATAAAATGACCGCTCATGGGTCATTAAGAAACAAGAGTGGTCAAGATCATGTAGAATGAAATATCTTAAACAGACCTTTGGATATAAAGGTAAGCATAAAAAAGATGAGAGTATGAGAGATTTTAAGGAGATGAGCATACCAATACCAAGGGACAAGAAATTGCCGAAAGATAGCGACTTAACAACAGAAGAGGAAAGGGTCTCAAAAGATAGGAAGATCATGGACATATAAACTGAAATGTCTATGTAGGTAGTAGAAATTTATAGGCAAGTATTCGAAACAAGAGTATTAAAGGGATACAAGCATGTCAATACCAAAGAACTAGAGTTCGCCATATGGTAGCAATTTAATGACGAAAGACAAAAGAATCCCAAAAAGACAAGAAGGTCATGGTCAGGGGGCATCTACAAAGATGTCGCAAGCACAAGAGTGAGATCAGATCTAATAGATTGAGAGAAGTATAGACCATACTAGAATAAAATACTTTTTGGCAAGGGGGCATATAGGAGCACAACATAGAATTAGTCGAGGTGACTAATATTTTGAATCAAAATCAAGGATGAGGTGAAGTAATAATCAATAAGTCCTTAAAACGACCAATGTTACTCTAGGCTAGCGGTCCTACAGTCAGCACGGCTTTGATACCACTTATGTCACACCTGGTTTTAGAAGGTAAACCGAATGCGAACCATGTACGTGCCAGGATCAGTTATTCACGTACACAGCGATTACATAAATGACTCATCATAGCACAATGCTTCGAATTACAATAAAGAGTAAGTAATAATATTACAGACTAGAGCCATTTACATAATTTAAATCAAAGTACACATAATCGAAACGTAGCCAACGTAAACAACCCACCACAGGCAGCTGACTGGGGGAGGTCGCTAGCCTAATCCTCGGACTCGTCGAAGTCCTGGAACTCCTGGAGATCCGCCTCGACACCTTCTTTACCTGAGCATAGATTGCACCAAAGGCAACCTGGTGTTTTGTGAAAGCAAGGGTGAGTACACATCAACGTACTCAGCAAATGTCCCGTTTGGCTGTAGTGGACTAGCTTTATGTGGAGTTAGGGTCAAGCAGTTGCTTTTAGTTGGTCAGGTAATTATTACTAATATAGAGCCAGGTTTTAGCATTAACCCAAGTTGTTAACCCAAAAGTACCCTTTCCAAATGGAAAGAATACCAGAAAACCATAATCATAATCACAATAGAAACCAGCATTATCATCATCATCATCATCTGTAAACAAAGTATCCATGATCCAATGTGTCTCTAATCAATGGAGCTCCCTTGGCCGCTCATAACCGCGAGCACGGCTGATATATCAGTTTCAAACACTCTGCAGAGGTTGCGCACTTTACCCACAAGACGTGATTCCCTCTCTAGCCCGGGCTTGCAAGACCCTTATCCACTGCCAAGGTGAATGGCCAGGGATTCACTATGAAGCCTTTACAAAGATTCCCTAGAGGTCATAGCCGCCCGTTAGGTTTCTCCAGTTTGATAAACACAGTACCACTCTCCGCAGGGGGTGACTAACAAAAGCAAAACGAAAGAACCTCGGCACCCAGCCTCGGCAGAGCAAGCACTGTGCCTGGACCCCATTGACGGCACGACGGCGAAGCAACTACACCTCTAGTTCCTCTAATTAATTAGCTAAGGGCGTCCCATTCCACCCTCATGGTTGCACTGTTTTCCCGGGCGGTCATCCAACGAACAGGTCCTTACGGAGAGGCACTCGAGAAACCACTCGAGCCCCCTAAAGTATCACCAGTCCAACATCATAATAATAATGACAACATTGTATCATAAGTGTTCACATCATGTTCATTGATTAAAGTAAAGCAATAGCATGAAGCTAACCATAGTAACTCAAAAGGTAATCAAGGACAAGGTAAATACAAAGCTAGTCAATCCTTAGGTTGATCATGGTATGCGGGTTGATGAATTATAAAGTAAATGGGACATAATAGGTCAGAGGACACTTACCTTCACCAAACAGATGCTCAGGGTCTTCGATCTCGTAGAACTCGAAGAACTGGATCATTTGGTCGTCGAAGCTTGACCGTCGATTCCCCGAAGCTCACAAAAGAATCGCGATCTAATCACGACGCGAAGCGAAGACGAACAGGCACAAGCAAACAAACATATACATATGCATAAGAACATTACACCATACAAGATAAAATATTATAAAAGCGAGCAATATAAAATAGAGAGCGCCTCTACGGTTACGCGAGGATAAGAAACACGACGGTCGAAGCTACGGTCGAGAAGTTATCGTGTTTACACTAAACAATTATTAGTTAGAATATTTAATTCGACGTAACTATATTAATTGCTATTTATGAAATATAAAATAAAACTACTTAGTTTTGATTAACTCACTATTTTAAACTTGGATGATTAAATAAATACCTAATTAAATGATATGAGTGATTATAAGCGAATAATTTAATATCGCGTGCGGATAGCGTGCGACACGAGTGCGAACAGCACGAGTGATACTCACGAATAACATGCGACGGCACGCGCGAAACGGCACCGTAGCATGCGCACGGTACGCGGACACGCGCGATCTAGCGCGCGGACGACGCACGAAACATTGCGCGCGAACGATGCGCGAACCAGCACGCGACTACGAGCACATCACATGTGAACTATGCGTAGACCGTGCGACGAAGGAGCACATGGACTGCGAGCACGACAACATGTGCGACCATGTGCAAATGACGCGTGACGATGCTCGTGAACAGCACGCGAACCAGACGCGCGACACAAACGAGCGAACGAACTACGATGACGTGCAATCAACGCGTGGATGACATGCGAAACAGCACGCCACCACGTGCGGAACGGCACACATGACAAGTAAGGAAAAACTAATTAGATGTCGTGTTTAATCTAAACAAGTATTAAATAAATAAAAAATATTTAAGTTAATATTAACCAAGTTAATGTTTATTTATAAAAGCACAAGTTGACAACTATATATTTAATTTAATTGGACTACTAAACTAATAAATATTAGTCGAGCAACCATTAAATAAATTAATTAGAATATGTGACCAGATAAATTAATGTTATTAACATGTGGGCAATGTCGTTACAAATCTAACGCAACCGGGATGAAACAAAACATATTTATAATGCAAGAGCTAACATGTATTTAGGATTCACGGATTTAAAGTGATGTGGTGTATTCTTATTGGACAGAAACGAGGCTACAGAGTCACAAAGGGCGCAGCCACAGAAGATCCAAATGGCGGGATCCGTTGTGCATGACAGTTATCTTCTTCCTCCTCATGTTAACAGGAAAAAATAGGGGGCTGCCGGCCGAGCACCAGGAAGGGGGCGGCTCGCCGATGGTGGGGGTTCACGGGCTGGAGCAGGCCAGCAGGACATGGCACGCGAGGAGTCTTCATCTCATCCAAGATTTGGAGATCGAATGGGAGTGGGGTTCCTTACCTGCTGGGCAAGCCACGTGAAGAAGCTGGAGGAAGCAGGACCAACACATGACGAGAGATTATAGGAAAGGATTTTTGGAGGGCTTTGAGCAGGCCTACTACGCCGCACATGGGAGATGGCCGCTCGGGTATGCTGGACGAGAGGGAGATGGCCGCCTGCAGGTAGGACCGTGGGATTAGGCGCTGGGGATTTAGCCTCTAGGTGCCGACCACCATGGGAGGAGAGAGGATGGGAGACTTTGTACCTTGGCGATCGCGTGGACATCAGGAACGGACGCCGGAGGACTTCCGGGGATGATCGTCGCGAGGCTTCGCTGGGTCGGCATCGCAGAGCACGCGCGTGGGTGCCTGGGGCTGCTCGGCCAGGAGTACATAGAGACAGAAGGAAAGCGAGGACGACGCTCAGCAACTGCACGCCTGCTCGTGTGATCTGGATCTGGGGAAGTGAATATCTGCGCAGGGAAGAGGGTTTTAGCGTTGTGAGACAAGGCGGTTGAGTGCTCGATGGGGTAGACACGAGCAGCACGGCGTTTGCGAGGAGAGACATTTTAACGATCTCGTGAATAGGACCCGAGATCTAGAATGGGCTCGATGAGAGGAACATATATATGTATATATAATAACATCGGGGTTTTTTTTTGAAATATTTCGGTTCTCGTAAATACTAAATTTGAGGGATTAAAATATTATTAGAACAATTGAAATTAATATTTAATACTAAAAACGATCTGAAGGTTCCAAAACTCCCGGAAACATCATCGAGATATTTTAACCTGTTACGATAACATTTTGCACTCATAAACACTATGCATCGACATGAATGCAACACTCAAGCACCTCTGAGGTTTTATTTTACTAAGCTTACACCTAGATATAAAATAAAAATAATTCTCCGCTTTTAGGAAAAAGAGAAGGGAAGTAAAGAAATGAGAGCGTAACACCTGAATTTGGTGGATATTAGAAAAGAAATTTTATACCCCCAAATTCAGGGTGTTATAACCTCCTACGCGACGGGCACTGGCACTTGCCCCTGGAAGCCAGAGGGGTCGGCCTGACTCCCCGAAGTCAACACAGCCCCCCGGCCGAGGGGCCAGGTGCCCCCTCGGCCTGCCTTTGCTCTTCGAACTGGGACCCCGATGTCCCGGCCTCGGGCACTGCTGGTACCAGCCCACTTGGAGGCTGGCACGGCAACCCCTAGCCCGGCCCCGGGTCCGAGCTGAGGCCATGATGGGCCATCATGTCGTCATCCTCGATATCATCGTCGTCATCATCGTCGTCGGGCGTCTCCAGTGACGGCTCCCTCGGGAGCCCGTCCCTCTCTTGTCTCTGACGACGCTTCTCCAAGGTGTCCCAAGCTTGCATCCGCTCGCGAGCCCAAGCCTTCTCCACGTCCTTCTTCTTCTTCTTCTCCTCCGCGGTGACCCTCCACGCGGCTCGGTCCACCGCGTCCTCCGGGACCCGCGGCGGGGCGGGTTTGTAAAAACTTAACCCCTGGAAGAGCAAAGACCCCAACAGTGAGGCAACTTGGCACAGTACGGGAGAAGGATCGGATACTTACCAGGGAAACATAACCATGGTCGGGACGCATCGCAGGCTGGGTAAGGGCGCCGGCCTCCAGCCTCCCTACCGTACCCGCTACCCGCCTGCGGAGGTCGTCGTCAGGAAGGCGGGCCGAGGACATCTGCGAGCCCTCCAGATCGACCCCCGGTCTCATCTCCGAGAGCTGCAACCGCCGATCTGCCAAAGGGAGCACCCTCTGGTGGTGGATGGCGGCAACAACCCCCGCAGCGGTAAGGCCCTCGTCCCGTAACTTCTGCAAGGCTTGCAGAATAGGCTAGAGCTTCTCCTATTTCTCGCGTGTGGCACCCCAGCGCCAGTTGCTGCCGGCAGCGGTCACCACTCGTTGAGAAAACGACGGGAGCCTCCCGTCATCGTTCTAGAGATAAAACCATCGGCGCTGCCACCCCTTGTTCAAAGACACAAGGATGGCAGGGATGTACTGCTGCGTGCGCCCCTGCCTCAGCTGGAGGGTGCAGCCACCGCCCCGCACCGCCATACGGACCTTCTTCACGTCCGTCGTCAGGGCGAAGAGCTCCGCGGAGAAGAGGTGGGTCCACAGGTCCCAGTGAACCTTGATCCCCAGAAAACCCTCACAAACCGCCGCGAAGATGGCCGCTTGCGCAATGGAGTTAGGGTTGAGGTTGTGCAGCTCCACCCCGTAGTGGTGCAGGAGCGCCCGCATAAAGCAGCTCGCTGGCACTCCAAACCCCCGCTCATGGAAAGCGATGAAGCTAACCATGTACCCCGGCGGCGGGGAAGGGACGGCCTCGCTTGGGGCCATCCACTCTGGCTGCGCCCCACCAGAGAGGGGACGGAGCAGACCATCAGCGACGAGGGCCTCCAGATCCTTCGCGACGATGGTGGAGGAGGGCCACGGGTCGCGAGGCGGGACAATGGTCACCCTGTCAGCCATCACCAAGCGGAGGTGGTGGAGGCGGAGAAGATGAGGTGCGCGGTTTCCGTTTCCCTGGCTACTCTCTTAGGTTGCGAAAACTAGAGCAAAGGGCAGGCGCAAATGGCAGAGTGACGAACCACCGCCGGCCCCCCTTCCGAGTATATAAAGGCACAGGCGAGAACCGTTCAAAAACTTCGCCCAAACTCGCCGCAAAATTCAAAACTCGAAGAAAAAGTGATCTTCCCGTTCCTCGAACGGCTCGCACGCGCAACGGGCGCCACGTGAATCGCCCGTACTGTCGCATTAACTTCCCGATGGAGCAAGCGACACCTCTGGCATGCGAGGCAGGCGTCGCTTCGCCTTCGCCATAATGACCGCGTCGAAAAAGGTGCGCCACCTTATTTAAATTCATATCCTTCCCCTCCTCCTCTCTCTCTCTTGCTACAGGGACCGGGAAAGGGGATGTTGTGGAAAGGTTCCTTCTCGGCGAAGGAAGCGGGCCCCGAGCCCTCCTACTGATCAGGGGTTCGAAGGCTGGCCCCTCGGAGGGTTTCGACAGCCACCCTAGAGCACTCGGACCTCCAGCCCATTACTGATCAGGGGTTCGAAGGCTGGCCCCTCAGAAGGGTTCGACAGCCGCCCCAGAGCGCTCGGGCTCCGTGCCCACTATTGATCAGGGGTTCGTAGGCTGGCCCCTCGGAAGGGTTCGACAGTCGCCCCAGAGCACGCAGAGTGAGGGATGACTCTGGGTACGTTCGATACATAGCCGAGGCTCGGGCTATGCTCCCGAGGTACCCTAGGACATTTCCGAGACCGGCGGGAACGATTTGTAACAGAATCCCACCGGAGGGAGGCATCGAGCCCTCGGACCCTATCGAAGGGGTCTGGGTCCGGCAAATCACCCGCAGGTACTTTTGGAGCGCGCCTCTGGGCCACCAGCCGACCCCTAACGAACGGGGCACGGGCATCCAATCGGATCACTTGTAAGCAGCTCACTGGAAACACCATGTTCGGCGCCCTCCAAGGGCAACATGGCGCTTTCCACCCTCCTCCTTGCGGAAAGGCGACGCAGGGGCGTATAATAAATGTCCAGAAAGTCCTTGATCGTCCTCTCGCTCCGGGCAGAGGCTCGGGGGCTGCTCTCGCACCCGGCTACAGCCAAAACTGTTGATAGTGTCAACAAACCAGCTTGATAACTTGGAACCCGACCACGCACCCGGGATACGGCCGGGCCACATGAGGGAACGATCAGACTGGCCGAAGCACCACCAAAAGCATTCAGACCTCAGAGGAGTCAAACCACTCCTTTGAGGCCTCGGGGGCTACACCCAGCGGGTGCGCTCGCACGCACCCACCAGAACAAGGCAAAAACCGAGAAAGGCCGGTCCCCTCACCGAAAACGCGGCAAAAGCCTCCAAGCGAGTACCAACACTCCCTTCGAGGCTCGGGGGCTACTGTCGGGTACCATAATTAGGGGTACCCCCAATGCTCCTAATCATGGCTAGTAAACACCCTCAGACCAACTGATAGGTGCGGTTCAGGTTAAGACTTCGTCTACCCAAGGGACGCGATCTCACCTGAGCCCAGCCTCGGGTTGGAACAGTAGTCCCAGACGAGTTCACGCCTTGCCCGAGGGCCTCCTCAGGCAGCGGGCGCCCCCACGGCTCTCCCGAGGCCCGGCTCGGGCAGGCTTCGTTGTGAAGCAACCTTGGCCAGACCGCCTCACCAACCGACCACTTCGCAGGTGCATTAAATGCAGGGGATGCCTGACGCCGTATCCTGACACACGCGCCTCAGTCGGGCAGGCCGAAGTGACCGCAGTCACTCCGCCCCTCTTCTTTTCTATCTGATATGACAGGAAAACATCGCTGCTCACTCCGCTCCGACTGCCGTGTCAGCCACCCCGGCGACGACTGACAACAAGTCACGATCAACCACCGAGATCAGCCTCGGGCGCAACAGGAAGCTCCGCCTCGCCCGACCTCATGCTCCAGCCTCGGGAGGAGGTTTCCGCCTCGCCCGACCTCAGGCTCCAGCCTCGGGAGGAGGTCTCCGCCTCGCCTGACCCCCGAACTCGGCCTCGACCCCAGTCTCGGGAGGAATCGCGTCCTCGCCCGACCCCGGCCTTGGCCTCAAGAGAAGTCTCCACCTCGACCGACCCTGGGCTCGGACCGACCGCGCTAACAGGGGATACATCATTTCCCTATTCCTAGCCTGCTCAGGCTACAAGGAACAAGACCGGCGTCCCATCTGGCTTACCCCGGCGACGGGTAATGATGGTGCCCCACGTGCACCATGACGCCGGTGGCTCTCAGCCCCTTACGACAGCAAGGAGACGTCAGCAGGATCCTCGCCGCACTGCCAGCTGTGCTCCTACATGACTCAGGCGCTCCTCCGACGGCCATGCCATCAGATGTACAGGGCCCAAGTCCTCCTCCGACGGCCACGTTGGCATGTACACAGTGCTTAGGCACTCCACTGCCGGACACGTTAGCGCATAGCTACGCCCCCTGTTGTACGTCTGGACCCTCTCCTTGCCTCTATGAAAGGGAGGTCCAGGGCCACCCTGAGGGGGGTTCGCGCGAGGGAAGCGGCGGACGAGCTCTGCGTCTCTCTCTCCCTCACGCGACGCGCTTGCAACCCCTACTACGAGCGGCACCCCTGGTGCAGGATAATACAAGGCTTGTCCCACCTCTTGTGTTCCATCCTGCGCCAACCCATCTGGGCAGGGGCACGCAGCGATTTCACTGGTCGGTCCAAGGGACCCCCCCCCCCGGGGTCCGAGACGCCGACACACCACCAATTTAAAATTTTATATCTACAAATGGTTTTTCAAGTGGTTTTGGTTATTTGGTTCTAAAATAGGAAGTAAGTGAATTATGGAGTTAGGGGGAGGCTTAAGTGCATAACTTCACATTGTGGGGACAAACATGCATCCTAGCAAGTAGATTGCATATTTTCATTCAAATACATGTATTATTTGCTTGCTTTGATTGTGTTGTCATCAATCACAAAAAGGGGGAGATTGTAAGGAAAATGGACCCCGGGCCATTTGGCTAATCAAGTTTTGGTGTTTGATGAACAACACAATCCGTAAACTAATAAGTTTTCTAGTGTTTGTGTTTGTAGTTGACAGGATGCAATATTTACTTGGACTAAGGAATTGAGGAAAGCAACACCTCAAAAGAAGACATAAAATGATGCACAGAAGTCCAAGACTCAAGGACAAAAGAAGCCCGAAGAAATCAACAAAGAAACCTTGAAGAGGGCTGTCAGCCAGCGCCTGGTGGCGCACCGGACAGTGAACAGTACCTGTTCGGTGCGCACTGGACTGTCCGGTGAGACAACCGGACAGTCTGCGCAGAGAGGCCACAGACAGGCGCTCTCGGACTGTAGCACTGGACTATCCGGTGGTGCACCGGACAGTCGGCACCGGACTCTTCGGTGTGTAAGGAATAGACGGCAACAGTCAGATCCAACGGTCGACTGCTACAGGCGCCAACGTTCGCCTGACGTGGCGTGCACCGGACATTGCACAGTAGCTGTCCGGTGGTGCACCGGACTGTCCGGTGCACCCGACAACAGAAAGCTGCTGCTTTCTGTCCAACGACTAGTTTGGGGATTGGAGGCTATAAATACCACCCCAACCGACCATTCTCAAGTGTGGGAGCCCAAGCAACATACCAAGGCATATAGTGCACATTTCCAAGAGCTCAAACACCCAAGTGCTCAATAGAATCATTCGATGATTAGCGTAGGTGCTTTGTGAAGTGCTTAGGTTAGTTAGACCGCTTTAGCGCTTGCTCTAGGTGAATTCTAGTTAGTTGAGTGAGTTTTGTAAAACCACACAACCCCTCGGCTCTTGCGTGAGTCTTTGTAATTGTACCGAGTGGGGCAAGAGTCTTGCGAGACCGTGACAACCGCGTTTGTGTCACGGCCACCACCGTGTACCGGAGGGAACGAGGCCCGCGGCGTTTCGGCCGGAAGCTCGATAGTGGAGACGGCGGGGAGCGTCCGAGAGGAGCCGGAAGTGGAGCACCACTTGCGCGTGGAGAAGGCCCGCGGCTCTCTACGGAGTAACTCAACCGTGGTGCTTGGCCCTCGCGTGGGCTTCTCTTTGCGTAGGGGCACCAACGAGGATTAGTCGGGACCTTGCGTGGTTCCGGATACCTCAGTAAAAATACCGGTGTCATCCATGAGAGTTTGCTTCTCTACTTTGCTCTTTAAGTTTCCGCATTTATATTAAGCATTTAAGTTTCAATCTTGTATTCATACTTATTTAGTGTAGATTGAAACTTAGCCTTTGCGGTAGAGATAGCAACACTTAGACAAAACCTAGTTTGCATATTCTAGTTCGATTTCTTGCATAGGTTTTGCTCTAGGAATTTAATTGTGGCCTAGTTTAGCGAAAGTTTTAGAAGTCCTAATTCACTCCCCCCCTCTTAGGCGTCACCCGTTTCCTACACATTCTGCAGATGTTAGAAAATAGGCGCAGAGGAGGAAGGCGTGCTCAGTAGGAGCGGCCAGCTCAGCAGGATGAGGCACCCCAGCAACAGCAACTACCACCCCCGCCCCCGATGACGATCGAGCAGATGTTCTTGATGCAGACTCAGATAGTTCAAGCCATTGGTCAGACTCTGGCCGCCATTCAGCAGCAGCAGCAGCAGCCACCACCTCAGCCTCAAATGCCTCAGATGCCTAGAGATAAGCGTGCTGAATTCATGAGAGGTCATCCCCCAACGTTCGCTCATTCTTTTGACCCCATGGATGCTGAAGATTGGCTACACACTATGGAGCGGGAGTTGCACACCGCTCAGTGCGACGATAGGGAGAAGGTTTTGTATGGACCCCGTCTGTTGAGAGGAGCAGCTCAGTCTTGGTGGGAGTCCTATCTCGCCACCCATGCCAACCCCGACACTATCACCTAGGAGGAATTCAGAGGCAATTTTCGCCAGTATCATGTTCCCGCAGGCCTGATGACAGTGAAGAAGGAGGAGTTCCTGGCACTCAAGCAAGGGCCTATGTTTGTCAGCGAGTACCGAGACAAGTTTCTACAGTTGTCCCGCTATGCTCCTGAGGATGTCAACACAGATGCCAAGCGGCAGTATCGCTTCTTGAGAGGCTTGGTCGACCCTCTGCAGTATCATCTGATGAATCATACGTTCCCCACATTTCAGCACCTGATTGACAGAGCAATCATGACAGAGAAGAAGCATAAGGAGATGGAGGATCACAAGCGTAAGATCAGTGGACCTCAGCCTGGAAGCAGCAATCGTCCTCGTTTCTCAGGCAACTCACCTCAGCAGTTCAGGCAGAACCAGCGCCCACCTCAGCAGCAGCAGTTTCAAAGGAAGTACCCTCAGCACCAGCAGCAGAATCGCCAGAACAATCAGTCAGGAGGAGGTCAGTTCCAGAGGCAGAATCAGCAGGCACCTCGTCTTCCCGCCCCAGCAACCAACCAGAGCAGTCAGGTAGCACCAGTTCAGGGTGGAAGCAGAGCATGTTTCCATTGTGGAGAGCAAGGCCATTGGGTGATGCAATGTTCGAAGAAGGCGGCCCAGCAGTAGTCAGGCCCTGGCGCCCCAGCAAAGCAGAATGTGTCTCAGCCTAGAGTAGGCAACCGCTCTCAGCCGTGCTACAAACATGGGAGACTGAATCACTTGGAGGCTGAAGCAGTTCAGGAAACCCCCAGCATGACAGTAGGTATGTTTCCAGTCGATTCCCATATTGCAAAAGTGTTATTTGATATTGGAGCAACGCATTCATTCATTACTGCATCATGGGTAGAAGCACATAATCTTCCAATCACTACCATGTCAACCCCCATTCGAATTGACTCAGCCGGTGGTAGAATTCGAGCCGATAGCATTTGCTTGAATGTAAGTGTGGAAATAAGGGGATAGTGTTTCCTGCTAACCTCATAGTAATGGGTACTCAAGGAATAGATGTCATCCTAGGGATGAATTGGCTAGATAAGTATCAGGCAGTTATCAGTTGTGATAAGAGGACAATCAAGTTGATGTCTCCACTAGGAGAGAAAATGGTGACCGAGTTAGTCCCGCCTGAGCCAAAGAAAGGAAGTTGTTATCAGATGGCTGTTGATAGCAGTGAAGCAGATCCACTCGAGATTATCAAGGTTGTGTTAGAATTTCCAGATGTGTTTCCAGAAGATTTACCAGGCATGCCACCAGAGCGGAAAGTTGATTTTGCTATAGAGCTTCTTCCTGGCACTGCCCCCATTTCTAAAAGAGCCTATAGAGTATCTGGACCAGAGTTAGTTGAACTCAAGAAGCAGATCGATGAGCTGTCAGAGAAAGGTTACATCTGGCCAAGCACCTCGCCTTGGGCCGCCCCTGTCCTGTTCGTGGAGAAGAAAAATGGCACCAGAAGGATGTGTACCGACTTCCGAGCTCTGAATGAAGTCACAATCAAGAACAAGTACCCCTTGCCTAGAATAGAAGATCTATTCAACCAGTTGAGAGGAGCCAGCGTGTTCTCAAAGATAGATCTGAGGTCAGGTTATCATAAGCTCAGGATTCGACCTTCAGACATTCCGAAGACGACATTCATTACCAAGTATGGGTTGTATGAGTTCACTGTGATGTCTTTTGGTCTAACAAATGCACCAGCCTTCATGAATCTGATGAACATTGTATTCATGGATTATCTTGACAAGTTTGTGGTGGTATTTATTGATGATATTCTGATATATTCTCAAAGTGAAGAAGAGCACGTGGATCATTCGAAGATGGTTTTGCAAAGATTGCGAGAGCATTAGCTGTATGCAAAGTTGAGTAAGTGCGAGTTCTGGATTGATGAAGTCCTGTTCTTGGGTCACATAATCAACAAAGAAGGATTGGCTGTGGATTCGAAGAAAGTGGCAGGCATTCTGAACTGGAAAGCACCAACAGATGCTCGAGGAATCAAGAGTTTCATTGGAATGGCCAGATATTATTAGCGATTCATTGAATGGTTCTCGAAGATTGCGAAACCAATGACAGCTTTGCTAGGCAACAAGGTTGAGTTCAAGTGGACCCAGAAATGTCAAGAAGCCTTTGAAGCGCTGAAAGAGAAGTTGACTACATCGCCTGTCTTAGTCTTACCTGATGTGCACAAGCCCTTCTCAGTGTATTGTGATGCTTGTTACACTGGTTTGCGATGCGTGTTGATGCAAGAGGGAAGAGTTGTGGCTTACTCGTCCCGACAGCTGAAGGTTCATGAGAAGAATTACCCAATCCATGACCTAGAGTTAGCAGCAGTGGTTCACGCACTGAAGACATGGAGGCACTATCTGTATGGGCAGAAATGTGATGTTTACACAGACCACAAGAGTCTGAAGTACATATTCACTCAGTCGAAGCTGAATATGAGGCAATGAAGATGGTTAGAGTTTATCAAGGACTATGAATTGGAGATTCATTACCATCCAGGCAAAGTGAACGTAGTGGCAAATGCGTTGAGCAAGAAGAGTCAAGTCAACCTGATGGTCGCTCATCCGATGCCTTATGAGTTGGCCAAAGAGTTTGATAGGTTGAGCCTCAGATTTCTAAACAGTATGCGAGGAGTGACAGTTGAGTTAGAGCCTACGCTAGAGCCTACCCATCTCGGCCCACGTGCCCCTGGCGCCCGTGCCCTCCCCATGCGCGCCCCCCTCCCCTTGTCTCTCATTTCTCTCATTTGATTTCTCCCGTGCAGCAACCTCTCTTTCTCTCCCATCTCTCTCTATCCCCGTGGTGCCCTAGGTTTTGGAGACGGTGATCGCTGGAGTTGGACCCCGAGGTGAGCTCCCCTCCCCTCCCCTCTCCCTCCCTCTCTCTCTTTCCTCTCCCCCTCCCCTTCTTCTTCCCCCGCGCGGCCTCCATGTGCGCGCCCCTGGCGGCCTCTGCGCTTGCCCTCCCCGGCGGCGCTCCCCGTGGCCCCCCCGGCGGCGCTCCCTGCGACCCCCGGTGCCCCCCCCCCCCCGTGCTCCCTCCCCGGCGGCGCCCCTACGCGGCCCCCCGGTGGCTCCCCCCCCCCCCCCCCCGCGCGGCCCCCTTGCGTGCCCCCGCGCGCCCTCCCGGTAGCTCCCCGCAGCGCCCCTGCGTGGCTCTCCCCTGCGCGCGCCCTCCCCGGCGGCGGCCCCTGGTAGCCCCTCACGCACGTCCCCGCATGGCCCAGCGGCTCGACCAGCAACTCGCACGGCCTCACGCCCCTGCGCGTCCGTGCCTGGTGGCCCCGCGCCCCGGCAGCCCCTGCGCGTGCCCCGGCGCGCGCAGCGCGTTCCCGTGCGCAGCCCCAGCGCGCGTGGTGATTGATTCTTGGTTTTAATTAATTTTAAACTCTGTTTAGTGAGCGTGTTGCGTCGTGCGCTTCGTCGCGCGACGAATTTGTTTAATTTCAGATTCTATTAGTGTGCTGCGTCGCGCGCTTCGTCGCGCGACGATCCATTTTAATTTCAGATTGTTTAATGTATGACGTCGCGCGTCAAGTCGTGCGACGTTCCATTCTAAATTTAGTTTGGATGACCTATGCCATCGTGCGTTTCGTCGCGCGACGCCTAACGTCTCTTTATAATTATTGCAAGTGTCTCATTGCGCGCTCCGTCACGCGACGAGTCGTTTATTTCTTAATTCAATTTAAATATTGTATCGCGTGTCTCGCCACGCGACCATTTCCTTTAATCCACCTTTATCTTCTTATAATGGTTAAACGTGGAACATGACTTTACCTTATGCTAAACGCAATGACCAAATTAATATCATTCTGTTTAGACGAGTATTTTAATTTATAATCATGTAACGTGATCGCTCTTCGACCGTAGCCTCGACCGTTACTTTCTCTTTCTCGCTTAGTCGTAAGTGCGAGCCCTGCGTCGAACATCTGTTTATTTATTGCATTCTATTGTATGGTGTACTGTTCTTTTGTATTAAATGTGTGGAATGTATGTTTGAACTCGTATAGATAATGGTCAGTTGGCGGAGTCCGAAGGAGTTGCACGTGAAGACCCTGAGCAGCAGCTGGTTGGTGAAGGCTGTAAGACCCAAAATTAGTAGAGAAAAAATATAATTATAAAATAAATAAACAAATATAGCTATTATAGTGCTTGGGAATTGGGAATGGGAAAATGAAATTTTGTAATAAAGTCAACCATGGTTAGAATCAAAAATAAGAAGGAGAATAAAATGGTAATATTTAAAATAATTTAGTTGATATTCACATTTGGATTTCAATTGAGACATTTGGAGAATTTGAAATTAAAAAAAATAGGAATTTGGAATTAGGAATAAATATTGGGAGAGAGAGAAAAAAAATCAACTAAGCCATTTATTCCTTCCCTAAATGAATAACAAGAAAATAATAAATAATAGTATTATAAATAGTAGAAGTTATATTCACTAGGAGATTTGAAGTTTAAAAAAATAAGGGCTGAATTTGAATTTGGATTTGAACTAGAAACAAATTTGAAGAAAATGGAAATGTTAAACAAAAAGAGAAATCTCAGATCTCGACTTGGGCTGAATTCAAAAAAAAAACTAGGCCCACTAACGCGCGTGCTCTTGGCCTTCCTGACCGTCGCACTTAGCCTCTACGCACGGGCCCGGTCTGCCAGCCTCACTCCAGCTCCTCCCCTTCCACCCAGCTCTCGCTGACCGGTAACCCCGCCTGTCAGTCGTCTTCCTCAACGGACTTGGCCGTATGGCGCGCGTGGAACTCGGCCGTGGTCGCCCATCGCCCTTGCTCCAGCCTACCTCCCTGTATGTTCCGCGCATACGCGTTGGCGTAATGTCTCTACCAGAGGCCCGCACCGAAGATCTTCCTCCTACCTCGCAACAACCCCCAAACAGACAGAGGAACTCTCGTTGGGCTACCTCGATCCAATTCCAGCGCTAGAGTTCTTGGGCTACAACCGCTGCCCTCGTGGCTCTGACCGGGTGCATATAAATCGGCCCCGTGACCCCCCTCATCATCCCAGCAGGACGGTCGTCATAACTGCGAGGAGCGTCGAGAGCAGAGAGAGAGAGGAAAAGGGTGAGGGATCGCTGTCATAGTCAATTCGGGCTTAGGCGGGTGTTCCAGCCCCATGTGTTGCTCGGGGAGCTTCGCTGGAGCTTGTAGAATCTTGTAGCAACATCGGATTTCGGGGGAAGCTCTCGGACACGGTGGTTGTTCCTCGCCGTGGTTACCGGACCACCGCAAGCCGGGGCCTGTGATCTCTGTGTGACGGTTTCTAGTGAGGACACGATCTACTAATTCCCCAACATCTCCTCCACATCTTGCGTCTAACGAATCAGAGCTTTGGGCACTAATGTAGCTGATTGGTCGGGCCACCCATGGCCGCCGCCATGGATTAGGGGCGCCTCGTCGCTCGGTGGTCGTCGTTGGTGTGGGTGATGTGCGGCGAATCGTGCGCCGTCCGATCCACTTCGGATGGGCGAGATTAGATGTAGGGATCGTTTTGGGCAAGTAATTTAGAACCGTTGAGATCTTGTATCGGGCGGATGTGGTTAGTTTGAGTCTCATAAAATCCGGACCATTGGATCTCGATCTCGCGGCTGATGGCGCGTACCGGTTCGGAGTGGTGCTCGATTTAATCTGGGCGTCCATCTCTGATCGAACGGTAGATATTTATCCATACCCCTTCGCCATGTCGGTTTCACTAAAGAGCCCCTGCACTCTTGTTAAAATAACCCGCAGTCCTCTCTAGGTGTTCACTGAGTCTAGGAAAACTTGCGATCTAGCCCCTGCACTTTCCAGAAATTGGCGCGCAGTCCAGAGAGTAGTAAAATTAGAGAATTAATTTTGGAAATTGATTTTTAATACATAAATAATTCCATAAACTTGTATAATTGATATTAAATTCATTTTAACTCCAAATTAATTCATTCCAGTGGCATTAATTTTGTTTTAATATTGTTTATCACTTAGTAAATTTGTTTAGTCATGAAACTTGAACTAAAATTATTCACATGAGTTATGCTATTCCAAGTACTTGATAACTTCAAAAATTCATAACTTAAAATCTATAACTCCAAAATTAATGATTCCTGTTCCTATGATCTTATTTCAATATGTAGATTATTAATATGTATTTTGCATATATGTTTGGTGTAATGTTAATTTTGCCTATACAATGTTTGTTTGTATTGCTACGACTAGCTTGAGGTCACGAGTCATCTGAAAAGCAAGTTGGTACCTAGAAACTCAAGTCCCAGGCAAGTTGTGCCCTTGATCACTTCTTTTTACCCACTCATGTTCTAATTAATCATAATGATCTGCATAGGTTAATTTTGATTGGACCCAATAGGTTATCCTAGTTTGTCTATCTTTATACCTTGTTTACCACTGAACTTTTTGGGTAGTACATGCTAGTGCTTTATGTGGTTTTGGGTATGAAGATACATTATTCATGATTACACTTTTATTATCAGTTGTTATTTACTGTTCATGATAAGATCATTATGTTAATTGGAACATGGAGCGACCACCCGGGAAAACAGTGGTACCACAAGGGTTTAATGGGACGCCCTTGGCTGATTAATTAGGAAAGCTAGTGGAAGACTACCTTACCCGAAAGGGGCAAGGGCAGTAGGGGAGTGGTCAGTGTAGGGAGGTCCTTGGGATGATTATGCTGCGATGGCGGTCATGCGAGGGGTCTCTGCATTGGAGCTTCCTATAAACTGTAGTGGGTTTTCTGAAGCTAGTGGAACTTTGTAAAGGCCTCGTAGTGTTACCCTGCCTTGCCTCCTCGGTAGAGGTGTATGGGAAGTCGCGATCCCTTGGTAGATGGGTAACATGACTTGTGGGTAAAGATGCGCAACCTCTGCAGAGTGTAAAACTGGTATATCAGCCGTGCTCATGGTCATGAGCAGCTCGGACCCTCACATGATTAATTTATGAAACTAAATTCAAATTGTCATATGCATTGCATCGCAGGTGATGTTGTTACTTTTGTTCTACTTCTTAATTGGGTTGGTATTTACTTATACTTAGTAATTGCTAATAAAATTTTGACCAACTTTAAAAGCAATGCTTAGCTCTAACCATCTCCTTTGGTAAGCCTTACACTTCACGTGAGCTCCCACCTTTGGCAAGTTTATGCACATTATTCCCCACAACTTGTTGAGCTATGAACGTATGTGAGCTCACTCTTGCTGTCTCACACCTCCCCACAGGTCAAGAATAGGTACCACAGGATGAGGCGCATGGAGGATGCTGTGCTGTGTTCGCGAGAGGTCTAGGTCGTCGTCTCCCAGTCAACTCTGGGTTGCTGGACCATTGTTCCTTATAATGTAATTATTTATTTTGTATAGAACTCCTGTTATGTAGTAAAGATGTGACATTCGATCCTATGCCATGATTCATCATATGTGTGAGACTTGCTCCCAGCACACCTGGTGATTATGTTCGCGCCCGGGTCTTGGTGCCCCGAAACCCGGGTGTGACAGAAGTGGTATCAGAGGAATTTTGACTGTAGGACAAAACCTAGATAGAACTGGACAACCATTATCTACTTACCTTTGCTGCTCTGATTCTTTCTAAACTTTTCTTAATATATTCTCATCTATTTCCGCTTTACTCTGATGATTCTTATCTTTTCTTCCAAAAGACAAATGTGGATTTCACACTTTGAAATCATGTGCCTAAAGTGACCTTTAGGAATAGGAGACCTACTCTTAGGAACAAAAACAAAACTATTTTTTTATATAGATATCTATGAACTTGAATGCTTGTTCTTATGGTATTTGTCTGATTTGGATCTTCGATTGAGTGTGATGGGTTGTGGATCAATGTCCACAATTACATCTGCATAAACATCTAGGCATAAATGATAGTATTTATAAGATAACTAGACAATCTAGATTATCCCCCTTAAAAAAATACCTAGTATTCCGTATCTATCTCATCTTGATAGATTCTATCTTACCTTTGGACATTCACCTCATACAACTAGTTACCCTAGTCTTGACATAAAATATCTGGTCAAGCCCTACCAAAGAATCTTCAGTACATAACCAACAATTAGCTTATTCATTCTGCCTACCAGATGATTCCCTTGCAAAACTATCTTACCATATGCTTCTAACTCAGATGGTCAATACCAGGAAGGGAGGAGGAACCGATCTACCTGCCAATCTATATAACCAAAGGGTGCTTAGACAACAACAACAAGCAAAGATGAATCCCCCAAATCCTCCACCAGTTGGTGCTGATCCAGTTATTTCAGCCCAGATGCAAATAATGCAGCAAATGGCGGACACTATGGCAGACATGCACGCACGGATGCGACAGGAGCGTCAAGAAATGCGCCAGGAAATAGAGGATGTACGTCGAGAGATGCGCCAAGAGCAGGAGGAGATAGGTCAAGAGAGAAGGGCGCAACAGCAACAGCAACAAGCACCACTGCCTCCACCTCCACCACTAGTTCCACCCCGGGACAAGCACCGGGAATTCATGAGCCACAAACCACCAACGCTGCGGATTGGTGGGATGCGTACTGCGCTCCGCATGCTGCTGTCGATACAATTACCTGGGCAGAATTCTCCACTCAATTCAGGAATTACCATATTCCTGCTGGGCTCATGAAGATTAAGAGAAAGGAGTTTCTATCCCTCAAGCAAGGAAGTATGTCCGTGAGTGAATATAGGGACAAATTCATCCAGTTATCTCGATATGCTCCTAGGGATGTTGAGGATGATGAGCAAAAGCAGGAGCTTTTCCTGGACGGTTTGATTGGACCCTTGCAATATCAACTGGTATCGCACACATTCCCATCCTTCCAAAGGCTACTTGACAAAGCTATTGCTGTAGAAAACAAGAGGAGTATATTTGGAGAGAAAAGAAGGGCTGATAACCAAGGGCAAGCTAAAAGTAGTTCCTGTCCTCGCTATACTACCACTCCAAGTGCACCAGCTAGCGACAGTTCCGGACAACAAACTCAATGGGCACCAACTGCTCCTCCGAAAGCAAGCACCCCAGCAGGACCTGTTGCTCCTAACACATCCACCAACAGCGAATGCTTCAAGTGTGGACAACCGGGACACTACGCCAACTATTGTCCCAACAGGGCTGCCTAACTACACCGGCTCCGATGAAGCAAGGTCAAGCCTCGGTAGGAGAGAGTCAGCCCCTATCTGTCAACCGGGGACAAGCCCATCATGCAGAAGTAGAAGCTGAACTAGGTGAACATGAAATTCAAGAAGAAGAGCTAGTTGAAGATGAAGTAGTCGGTGAAGAAGTCAACGAACAACAAGAATAGAGATAAACATAAATATAGATACATATATATATATATATATATATTACTATTTGTAAGACCTAAATATTAGTTTAGCCAATAGTAAGTATTTTACTATTTTAGTAATCATAATAAGGTCTATTTGACCCTGTGTTTTTCTAATAAGATATGCATCATGCTGAGATTTTGTTTGTGCATATGTTTTGAGACAATATGGGTATACCTCATTTTTCTTACAAATCTCGAGGACGAGATTTCTGTTATGGGGTAGGATTTGTAAGACCCAAAATTAGTAGAGAAAAAAAATAATTATAAAATAAATAAACAAATATAGCTATTATAGTGCTTGGGAATTGGGAATGGGAAAATGAAATTTTATAATAAAGTCAACTATGGTTAGAATCAAAAATAAGAAGGAGAATAAAATGGTAATATTTAAAATAATTTAGTTGATATTCACATTTGGATTTCAATTGAGACATTTGGAGAATTTGAAATTAAAAAAACGGGAATTTGGAATTAGGAATAAATAATGGGAGAGAGAGAAAAAATCAACTAAGCCATTTATTCCTTCCCTAAATGAATAACAAGAAAATAATAAATAATAGTATTATAAATAGTAGAAGTTATATTCACTAGGAGATTTGAAGTTTAAAAAAATAAGGGCTGAATTCGAATTTGGATTTGAACTAGAAACAAATTTGAAGAAAATGGAAATGTTAAACAAAAAGAGAAATCCCAGATCTCGACTTGGGCCGAATTCAAAAAAAAACTCGGCCCACTAACGCGCGTGCTCTCGGCCTTCCTGGCCGCCGCACTCAGCCTCTGCGCGCGGGCCCGGTCTGCCAGCCTCACTCCAGCTCCTCCGATTCCACCCAGCTCTCGCTGACCGGTAACCCCGCCTGTCAGTCGTCTTCCTCAACGGACTTGGCCATATGGCGCGCGTGGAACTCGGCCGTGGTCGCCCATCGCCCTTGCTCCAGCCTACCTCCCTATATGATTCGCGCATACGCGTTGGCGTAATGTCGCTACTAGAGGCCCCCACCGAAGATCTTCCTCCTACCTCGCAACAACCCCCAAACAGACAGCGGAACTCTCGTTGGGCTACCTCGATCCGATTCCAGCGCCGGAGTTCTCGGGCTGCAACCGCTGCCCTCGTGGCTCTAACTGGGTGCATATAAATCGGCCCCGTGACCCCCCTCATCATCCCAGCAGGATGGTCGTCATAACTGCGAGGAGCGTCGAGAGTAGAGAGAGGGAGGAAAAGGGTGAGGGATCGTCGTCGTCGTCAATTCGGGCTTAGGCGGGTGTCTAGCCCCAGTGTGTTGCTCGGGGAGCTTCGCCGGAGCTTATAGAATCTTGCAGCAACATCGGATTTTGAGGGAAGCTCTCGAACACGGTGGTTGTTCCTCACCGTGGTTACCGAACCACCGCAAGCCGGGGCCTGTGATCTCCGTGTGACGGTTTCTGGTGAGGACACAATCTACTAATTCCCCATCATCTCCTCCACATCCTGCGTCTAATGAATCAGAGTTTAGGGCACTAATGTAGCTGATTGGTCGGGCCACCCATGGTCGCCGCCATGGATTGGGGGTGCCTCATCGCTCGGTGGTCGTCGTTGGTGTGGGTGATGTGCGGCGAATCGTGCGCCATCCGATCCACTTCGGATGGGAGAGATTAGATGTAGGGATCGTTTTGGGCGAGTAAGTTAGAACCGTTGAGATCTTGTATCGGGCGGATGTGGTTAGTTTGAGTCTCATAAAATCCGGACCATTGGATCTCGATCTCGCGGCTCATGGCGCGTACCGGTTCGGAGTGGTGCTCAATTTAATCTAGGCGTCCATCTCTGATCGAACGGTAGATATTCATCCATACCCCTTCGCCATGTCGGTTTCACTAAAGAGCCCCTGCACTCTTGTTAAAATAACCCGCAGTCCTCTCTAGGTGTTCACTGAGTCTAGGAAAACTTGCGATCTAGCCCTTGCACTTTTTAGAAATTGGCGCGCAGTCCAGAGAGTAGTAAAATTAGAGAATTAATTTTGGAAATTGATTTTTAATACATAAATAATTCTAGAAACTTGTATAATTGATATTAAATTCATTTTAACTCCAAATTAATTCATTCTAGTGGCATTAATTTTGTTTTAATATTGTTTATCACTTAGTAAATTTGTTTAGTCATGAAACTTGAACTAAAATTATTCACATGAGTTATGCTATTCCAAGTACTTGATAACTTCAAAAATTCATAACTTAAAATCTATAACTCCAAAATTAATGATTCCTGTTCCTATGATCTTATTTCAATATGTAGATTATTAATATGTATTTTGCATATATGTTTGGTGTAATGTTATTTTTGCCTATACAATGTTTGTTTGTATTGCTACGACTAGTGTGAGGTCACGAGTCATCTGAAAAGCAAGTTGGTACCTGGAAACTCAAGTCCTAGGCAAGTTGTGCCCTTGATCACTTCTTTTTACCCACTCATGTTCTAATTAATCATAATGATCTGTATAGGTTAATTTTGATGGGACCCAATAGGTTATCCTAGTTTGTCTATCTTTATACCTTGTTTACCACTGAACTTTTTGGGTAGTACATGCTAGTGCTTTATGTGGTTTTGGGTATGAAGATACATTATTCATGATTACACTTTTATTATTAGTTGTTATTTACTGTTCATGATAAGATCATTATGTTAATTGGAACATGGAGGGACCACCCGGGAAAACAGTGCTACCACAAGGGTTTAATGGGACGCCCTTGGCTGATTAATTAGGAAAGCTAGTGGAAGACTACCTTACCTGAAAGGGCAAGGGCAGTAGGGGAGTGGTTAGTGTAGGGAGGTTCTTGGGATGATTTTGCTGCGATGGCGGTCATGCGAGGGGTCTCTGCATTGGAGCTTCCTATAAACTGTAGCGAGTTTCCTGAAGCTAGTGGAACTTTGTAAAGGCCTCATAGTGTTACCCTGCCTCGCCTCCTCGGTAGAGGTGTATGGGAAGTCGTGATCCCTTGGCAGATGGGTAACATGACTTGTGGGTAAAGATGCGCAACCTCTGCAGAGTGTAAAACTGGTATATCAGCCGTGCTCACGGTCATGAGCAGCTCGGACCCTCACATGATTAATTTATGGAACTAAATTCAAATTGTCATATGCATTGCATCGCAGGTGATGTTGTTACTTTTGTTCTACTTCTTAATTGGGTTGGTATTTACTTATACTTAGTAATTGCTAATAAAATTTTGACCAACTTTAAAAGCAATGCTCAGCTCTAACCATCTCCTTTGGTAAGCCTTACACTTCACGTGAGCTCCCACCTTTGGCGAGTTTATGCACATTCACTACCGGAATCCGAGGCTTTGCCGAGTGTTGTATTCTTTGCCGAGTGCCTTTTGTCGGGCACTCGGCAAAGAAGGCTTTGCCGAGAGCCGCACTCGGTAAAGTTAGGCTCTCGGCAAAGAGCCTCTTTACTGAGTGCTGAACACTCGGCACAGGGCGGCACTCGGCAAAGAATAGTTTGCCGAGTGTCAAACACTCGACAAAGGTGGCTCTCGGCAAAGGGCCGTCAGCGGCCGTCCCAGAGCTGACGGCCGTCAGTCTTTGCCGAGAGCCAACGGCTGGCACTCGGCAAAGAGGCTTCTTTGCCGAGTGTCACCCTTTTGACACTCGGCAAAGCATTCTTTGCCGAGTGTCACCTGTTGACACTCGGCAAAGTGTATTTTCATTTTTTAAATTTTGTCTCCCAAACTTTTTGTGGTATGTTCCTACACTATGTAGACCTACATGTATCATTTGTGGACAATTATAACATAGTTTCCATAGTTAGTAGATTTAGTTCGTTTATTTGAATTTCTTCGGAAAATTCAAATTTGAACTGCATGTCACTCGAAACTTGGAAAACCGTGCATGAAAAAATGATATCCATGTTACTTAGCATAAGTTACGACCGATTGCAGAAGCGTACCGGAAACTTCGAGCAACATGCTCACTAAACATGGCCGTGAACTTGGCATCCACATGTTTAAAAATTGTATAAAACACAAACAAAGTCAGAAAATCATGAAACTTGTCCACGTGTCATGATATCATATGTACAGGCTGTGATAAAAATTTTAGAATGTTTGAAGAAAGTTGTGAGACACTATGTGTAGAAACCTAGAGGACTACACATGAAATCAAAGAGTTTCAATGTGGATCTCTTAGGTTTCTACACATAGTGTCTCACAACTTTCTCCAAACATTCTAAAATTTTTATCACAGCCTGTACATATGATATCATGACACGTGGACAAGTTTCATGATTTTCTGACTTTGTTTGTGTTTTATACAATTTTTAAACATGTGGATGCCAAGTTCACGGCCATGTTTAGTGAGCATGTTGCTCGAAGTTTCCGGTCCGCTCCTGCAATCGGTCGTAACTTATGCTAAGTAACATGAATATCATTTTTGCATGTACGGTTTTCCAAGTTTCGAGTGACCTGCAGTTCAAATTTGAATTTTCCGAAGAAATTCAAATAAACGAACTAAATCTACTAACGATTGAAACTATGTTATAATTGTCCACAAATGATACATGTAGGTCTACATAGTGTAGGAACATATCACAAAAAGTTTGGGAGACAAAATCAAAAAAATAAAAATATACTTTGCCGAGTGTCTAGAGATGACACTCGGCAAAGCCGTCTTTGCCGAGTGCTAGATGTGTGGCACTCGGCAAAGAGGTAGTAAAGAATCTTTGCCGAGTGCCGCAACGGGGGACACTCGGCAAAGAATATTTTACAATTTTAAAAAAATCTTTGCCGAGTGCCAGATCGCTGGCACTCGGCAAAGAAGGAAAATAACTATCCGACCGTTCTTCTTTCTCCTTTCTCTTCTCTCAGGCGCTCTCTTCCTTCCTTCTCTCTGCCCACGCCGCCGCGCCGCCTTTGTGCCCGCCGCCGCGCCTTTGTGCCCGCCGCCGCGCCGTGTGCCCGCCGCCGCGGCCTCCCCACGCCGTCTGCCCGCCGCGGCCGTGCGTCGTGCCCACCGCGCCGCCCGCCGCGCCCTCCTCGGCCGTGCGCCGTGCCCTCCGCGGCCGTGCGCCGTCTGCCCGCCCCCTCCCCGCGGCCGTGCCCGCCGCACCCGCTCGCTCGTCGCGTCGCCGCCTCGCCGCCCGCCACCGAAGGTATAAATTATGCGTGTTTATATTATTTATATGCGTGTTTATATGCGTGTTTATATGGGTGTTCATGAATTTATGCATGTTTATATGTTGCGTGTTTATTAGTTAATAAACAATATTATTTATATGCATGTTTAACTGTTTTGGTCATTTGTTGATAATGAACTGGTATTAGTTAATAAACAATATTATTTGGATGATTTAATTTGAACAAACACATGTTTATATTAATATAATCAAAGTAGACATGTTTATATTAATGTAATCAAAGTAGACACAATCACATTTTTAATGAGAAGGAGAATGAGGGTATTTGTGCGTAGGTTGAATGTCCTTATCATTTTATGCATGGATTTCCGGCCATCGTGCCGTTGAATTATGCGTGGAAGACAGCCATCGTGCTGATACTTTTATTTGCAGGATTTCGAAACCTCCCCGTGCAGGGGAGGTGCTGCCGAAATTTTCTGTTGCTAGGCTTTTGTATTAACAGACTTGTGTTTCTTTTTTACAGAGAAGATACTTGTCTTCCTAGCCGCTGCGGGTCTGCCTGCACCGCGTCCCGTCGCCACTGCACCGACCCGCCACAGCCCCACTAGCCTGACTCCACCGCCACCCTAGGTATAACCTCTACATCCGCATCATGGTCGTAGATCACCTAACCCAGTTAGGCGTCTCCCGTTCGAAAGTGATACGGTGTAGATATGCAGATCTTTGCATATCTACAAATGTATCAGTTTCAAATTGTCCACGTTTTTTGGACAGCCCGCGGTTGCGTAGATGGTGTTAGTTTCATGCTCTACTCCGGTCCAAGATAGAGTTTCGGCGTCACCTCCATGTTGTTCTCCGGACAGTACACTCTCCCTGCCAGGACGTGTATCCGGAGAACAGCGGGGAGGTGCTGCCGAAATTTTATCTCGGATCGGAGTAGAGCATGGAAACTAACTCCATCTACGCAACCGCGGGTGGGATTAGGACCTATCGTCACCTATTAGAAGGTAGGAACGTAGTATACATGCATTACATGTCTATATTAAACTATACTCGGTTATATATGTTAGAGGATGGAGGACCGTGAGTGGATGTACACGGGCCGTAGAGGAAGGAACGATGTCACCACTGAATGGATTAGAAAGACCGATGATTTCGTGGAACGGGCATATGGCGAAGCTGCTAAAGGAGCGAGTCTAGTCCCATGCCCGTGCAGCAAATGTGACAACCGGAAAAGAAAACCAAAGAAGACCATGGTAGAACATATTTGGAAGAATGGATTTACGCCGGGCTATACTCGGTGGATATTTCATGGTGAAGCGCATCGTACGAGAGAAGAGGTGCTGAGACAACGTGTCGAGGATTATGATGCGGATGCGGGGGTAGTGGATATGTTGAACGACTATCATGAGGCACAGTACACAGGAGGATGTATGGATGACGAGCCAGAGCCGACTGCAAAGGCGTTCTACGACATGTTCGACGCGGCACAGAAGCCCCTTCACGGCCAGACAAAGGTTTCTCAACTGGATGCCATTGGGCGTGTAATGGCGTTCAAGTCGCAGTACAGCATCAGTAGAGATGCATTCGATGGCTTGTTGACGGTTATTGGGAGTCTGCTTCCAGATGATCACGTTCTGCCAAAGAGCATGTACGAGGCACAGAAACTACTTCGTGCACTTAAGATGACGTATGAGCAGATTCATGCTTGTCCGAAGGGCTGCGTGCTATTTAGGAAAGAATACGCGGAGGCAAAGTACTGTCCCAAGTGTAATTCGTCTAGGTTTATGGAGGTAGACTCTGGTGATGGACAGAAGAGGCAGCTCGACATCCCCTTGACAATCCTACGACACCTTCCGTTCAAACCGAGGATCCAGCGTCTTTACATGACAGAGGAATCCGCGAAACAGATGACATGGCACAAAAATGGAAAACGATACAATCCTTACAAGATGGTGCACGCATCAGATGGTGAAGCATGGAAACACTTTGATGACATTCACCGTGAGAAAGCCGAAGAGGCTCGTAATGTACGTGTTGCGTTGGCCACAGATGGGTTCAATCCCTATGGAATGAGCGCTGCCCCGTACACATGTTGGCCCGTGTTTGTTATCCCAATCAATCTCCCCCCCTGGTGTGTGCTTTCAAAGGCAGAATATATTCGTGTCGTTGATAATTCCCGGACACCCGGGGAACAAAATGGGCGTGTACATGGAGCCTTTGATCGATGAATTGGTACGTGCCTGGGAGGAAGGGGTATGGACATATGACCGAGCTACGAAGACAAACTTCAGAATGCATGTTTGGTACCAGTACTCCATGCATGACTTACCGGCGTATGGGCTATTCTGTGCCTGGTGTGTTCACGGTAAATTCCCATGCCCAGTTTGCAAGGAAGCTCTCAGGTTCATTTGGTTGAAAAAGGGTGGCAAATATTCGTCCTTCGATAAACATCGACAATTTCTTCCTGCTGACCATCCATTCCGCCTAGACATCAAGAACTTTACGAAAGGTGTCGTAGTGACAGACCGCCCACCTGCAACGATGACTGGTGCCGAAATTCGTCAACAGATGGGCTCGTGGCAAATACAGAAGGTGGTTTTGTGGGATATGGTGAGCAGCATATGTGGACACATAAGTCTGGCTTGACTCGGCTCCCCTATTATGATGACCTGCTCCTTCCACACAATATTGACGTGATGCACACTGAAAAGAATGTTGCCGAGGCACTGTGGGCAACAATTATGGACATTCCTGATAAGTCAAAGGATAATGTGAAGGCAAGAGTGGATCTGGCAGCGTTATGTGATAGACCAAAACTAGAGATGAAGCCGCCAAGTGGCGAAAAGATGTGGAGAAGGCCTAAGGCCGATTTCGTCCTAAGCAGGGCCCAGAGGAAGGAAGTACTTCAGTGGATAAAGATGTTGATGTTCCCTGATGGATATGCAGCTAACCTGAGTAGGGGGGTGAACTTATCTACTATGCGAGTCTTAGGGATGAAGAGTCATGACTTCCACATATGGATTGAACGGATTCTTCCTGCGATGGTTCGAGGCTATGTCCCTGAGCATGTCTGGCTAGCGCTTTCAGAGTTGAGCTATTTCTTCCATCAGCTTTGTGCAAAAGAGTTATCTCGGACCGTGGTTGCAGACTTGGAAAGATTGGCCCCCGTGTTACTGTGTAAGCTTGAGAAGATATTACCACCTGGCTTCTTCAATCCAATGCAGCATTTGATTCTTCATCTCCCCTATGAGGCACGAATGGGGGGCCCCGTGCAGGGACGTTGGTGCTATCCAATCGAGAGATGTCTAAAGACTATTCGAAAGAAATGTAGAAATAAATGCAAAATCGAGGCTTCCATTGCAGAGGCATACATTCTAGAGGAGGTCTCAAACTTCACAACAACTTATTATGGTGACAAACTGCCGAGCGTGCATAATCCACCCCCTCGTTACAATGATGGTGACAATGAATCGAACCTTAGCATATTTCGAGGCCAACTCGGAAGCGCAAGTGGCTCGACCACCAAGACCCTGACACATGAAGAGTGGCGGCATATCATGCTATACGTATTGACCAACCTTGAAGAGGTGACGCCATACATGGAACAATTTCTTCATGAATTCTGGCGTCGATCAAGGGACCCCACTCCACAGGAATATGACGCTCTTCTTAGAAAGGGTGCGAGAAATGGGTTGCCCGATTTCATTTCCTGGTTCAAACATAAGGTACGTGCTTAGTTTGTAAAAGAGATACGTCTTTAAACTCAATTTAGCGTCTTTTAACTTGCGAATACTTGCAGGGCCAAAGAGATCCGTCTATGAGTGCCGAATTGAGACAAGTAGCCAACGGCTTTGCTTATAGGGTCAAGAAATATTCTGGGTATGACGTCAATGGATACCGTTTTCGCACAACACACTACGACAAAAGTCGGCCCAATCGGAAAACAACGTGTTCTGGGGTCTTTACGCCGGGCCTTGACAATGTCGATTATTTTGGACGAATCGAAGAAATATATGAGCTCAATTTTTATGGTTCCAAACCTCTTACTCCAGTGATATTCAAATGTCATTGGTTTGACCCTCAAGTGACGAGACGGACACATTCTAATCTTGGGATAGTCGAAATTCGACAAGATTCCACCTTAGCAGGAGACGATGTCTATATCGTTGCCCAACAGGCCACACAAGTGTATTATCTCCCATATGCGTGTCAAACGAAAGAACATCTTAAGGGTTGGGATGTTGTGTATAAGGTATCGCCGCACGGGAGGTTACCTGTTCCTAACGATGAAGATTACAACTTAGACCCGGACACATATGATGCAGAGTTCTTCCAAGAAGATGGGCTAGAAGGGCGATTTGAGATAGACTTAACCGAAGCTATCGGAATGGACGTAGATATTGAAATGGTTGTTGATGAGGAGGATGATGAGGTGCAAAATGATAATGACTTAGTAATCCTTGAAGGCAATGACATTACTGACGAACTTGCGTCTTCCGATGGTGTGGAGATTGAAATACTTGATAGCGATGATGAGAGTTATGATCCGGCTAACCCCGACACATATGAAGATTATTTTTAATCGATGTAATGCTATATGACTTTTTATTTCGCACCTGTTTTTAAATACATCTTTTTATATGTGCTTATTTGTTTACTCTTAATTGCAGGTTGTTGGACAAATATGGTGGGCGGTTTCCTGAGGAGGAGGAGGGGGAGGAGGAGTAGGACGGCGGACGATGCAGAGCAGGCAGCGCAGCAGGACGAGGCAGAGCAGGCAGCACAGCAGCAGGCGGCGCCTCAGGACGACGACGACCAGCAGCAGGACGACGACGACCAGCAGCAGGACGCCTCAGGTTTAGGCGGCTCTAGTTCGAGGAGCATCTACCTGCGAGGCCCCGCGAGTCTCCCTCAGCGTCCCATACTTCGGGACAGACGGCCGCTGATTCGGTCGGAAGGGGAGAGGTATGTAACTTTATGTTCTTCATTCTTGTTCATATTATGTGTTCAAAATCATAATATAAACTAATACTTTTTATTTATCACTTGGACAGGTCTTAGACGGTTTTGGATTATGCTGGGGGTCATCGTCGCCCCCCCAATGGCATCCTTGGCCTGCTGTGCAGGGAACACTTCCCTGGACTTGTGGAGTACGCCGGAGTGACGGGCCCAGCCTTCACCTTCGACCACTACGCCGTCGCCCCCGATGCAGTAGACCGGGACGACAGGGAATTCAATAACAAGGCGGAGCGGGTGAAGCAAGAGCTGTGGGTAAGTCTTAGTATAATGTAAAATATGTCGCATTCGTTGCAAATTCTTGAAATAATGTATGGATACATCGTTTTTGTATGCAGGATTTCTTCAGATGCGATGCTGGATACGAGGCTAGGGCAGATGTGGTGGCCACCACGAGCTGTAAGAAGCTCGTCGTGGACATGCACTATGAGGCCCGCGTCCAGGCCATCATCACCTACCACGGCTCCGTCCTTGGGGAGAAGGTGACCAAAACTCAAGCCCGAACCATGTCGTTGACCAGGGAGCAGTACCTGCAGGTAAAGTCATGCATGTTTGGTACCAGTACTCCATACATGAATTTTATTTTATCTTCTGATATGCACTTTACGTGTTTACTTTGCAGATGATTCCACATTGGTGCGCCGCACATCCTCTGTGATGGGAGGAGATGGTGGATAGGTGGTGTTCGGCTGAGTGGGACGAGGCGCACACAGCTAGCCGGGAACGGCGTTTGATGATGCAAGGCCCCTCCCACCACCAAGGCAGCCGGAGCCTGGGCCAATATGCCGAAGCATGGGTACACCACCTTTTTTATTTAGATATATAGCACTAAGTTAGATATTATTTCTAACTATCTCGTTGGTTTTCGTTGCAGTCGGTGTCACATGGTGGCAGGCCTTGCTCCACCTTCTCGGCCTATGCTATGGCCCATAAGGGTAAGGCGACGTTCGACGTCACCTACAACCCGGATGACGGGCCCGAGGCCTACACCAACCCTGCCGTCTACAGCCGCCTCCATGACTACACCGCCATGGCGCAGGAGGTCCATGGCCCAGACTATGATCCGAGCACCAAGCCGATCGACACCGATGTGCTCATGAGGGTCGGAGGAGGCAAGAGACATGGGCGGTACTGGATTGCCGACGGGGCAATCGACTCGTCCTCCACTCCCACTCTGTCTCAGGTGAGAGCAAGGAGCACGGGCTCGAGTCCAGCCATACGACCTCGGCACGATAGCTCACAGCATCGCATACAGCAACTCGAGGTTAGTGCTTCTGTAACTCGTCCTTTCTTGAGTTATATACCTTCTCTTTGAGCTACTATAACGTTGGCTTGTAATATTACAGACCCAACTAGAAGAAGAGAGGAGGGAACATCAAGAGATGGAGGCGAGGATAATGGCGGAGCGGGCGGCGGCTGATCAGAGGATGGCAGAGATGTTCCAGTACATGCAGAGCCTTGGCGCCGCACAGGGCATCCCTCCGCCACCTCCATTGTTCCCTCCAGTTGACCCTACTCTCTTCCACACTCCTATGAGTACCAAAATTGTAGTTAGATGTTTGTAATGCATCTGGTATAACACATGCAATCTCTTCTCTGTGCAGGGCCAATCTGGGGCGGCATCCAACAACCCTCCGGAAGGGTTCAGCCCAACGCAGCCCCAGTCAAACCGCCCACCTCCATGAGTGTTGTGTTTTCATTGTTTTAGACTTCAGAACTTATGTATAATACTTATGCCTGTGTTTGATACTTATGTGAGAGCTTGCGACGTTTGAGACTTATGTTTGTGTTTAATAGTTGTGTTGAACACTTATGTTTGTGATGGTATTTATGTTTGTGGTGACGGTTTTATGTTTGTGTTGGCTATTTATGTCTGTGATGATATCTGTGATGTATATATGTGATATATATGTGATATCTTCTGTTTGTGTGGATGGAATACAAAAAACAAATTAAAAAGGTATATACTGGTCACTTTGCCGAGTGTTACACTCGGCAAAAAGGCTCTTTGTCGAGTGTCCGGGTCATAACACTCGGCAAAGAGCACAGACCTGGGCACCGGCTTAGGTTCTTTGCCGAGTGTTATGTCCCTGGCACTCGGCAAAGAGGTCGGCTTTGCCGAGTGCCACTTGGGACACTCGGCAAAGAACCTGACATGGGGACCCTCCCTGGCGGGTTCTTTGCTGAGTGTCCCAAGTGGCACTCGGCAAAGATGGATTCTTTGCCGAGTGCTGCACGGAAGACACTCGGCAAAACTAACTTCTTTGCTGAGTGTCACAGGGGACACTCGGCAAAGCCGCCGTCTCCGTCACTCGACGCCGTAACGGCCGCTTTTCTTTGCCGAGTGCTCTCTGGCACTCGGCAAAGATCTTTGCCGAGTGCCCGAGAAAAAGCTCTCGGCAAAGAAGGCTTTGCCGATGCACTGTTCACCGAGCCTTCTTTGCCGAGTGTAACACTCGGCAAAGCTTTTGCCGAGTGTTTTGAAGGCTTCGCCGAGTGCTTCAGGCACTCGGCAAAGCGATTGATTCTGGTAGTGATTATTCCCCACAACTTGTTGAGCTATAAACGTATGTGAGCTCACTCTTGCTGTCTCACACCCCCCCACAGGTCAAGAACTGGTACCACAGAATGAGGCGCATGGAGGATGCTGTGTTGTGTTCGCGAGAGGTCTAGGCCGTCGCCTCCCAGTCAACTTTGGGTTGCTGGACCGTTGTCTCCTTATAATGTAATTATTTACTTTGTATAGAACTCCTGTTATGTAGTAAAGATGTGACATCTGATCCTGTGCCATGATTCATCATATGTGTGAGACTTGGTCCCAGCACACCTGGTGATTATGTTCGCGCCCGGGTCTTGGTGCCCCGAAACCCGGGTGTGACAAAGGCAAGTGTCCCTTGACCCATCTATGTCCTACTAATTCTTATAATTCAGTTCCCGCATTTACATGTTTATACTTAAGAATTGACTAGCTTTTGTCTATCTTGTCCTTGTTTACCTATTTTGGTTGGGTTATTTCAGTTTAGCTTTATGCTAGCGCTTCACATTAATCAATGAACATGATGAGATTATCTATGATACGCTGTTTTCCCTTTTGATTATGATGATGGTACTTGTGGCTCTTAAGGGGACTCGAGCTGTTTCTCGAGTGCCTCTCCATAAGGACCTGTTCGTTGGATGACCGCCCGGGAAAACAGTGCAACCATGAGGGTGGAGTGGGATGCCCTTAGATGAGTAATTAGAGGAACTGGGGTATAGTTCGCTTCGCCGTCGTGCCGTTAATGGGGCTCGGTGTATGCGGCTCGCTCTACCAAGGTTGGTTCGCCCCTTGGGGAGGAGTTCGGTGCATTTAGGAAACCTAATGGGCGGCTACAGCCCTAGCAAATCTTTGTAAAGGCTACGTAGTGAGACCATGCCTATTCACCTTGGTAGTGTTTAAGGGTTTGATTGGCCTGAAGCAAGAGGGAATCATGGCTTGTGGGTAAAGTGCGCAACCTCTGCAGAGTATTATGAAACTGATATATCAACCGTGCTCGCGGTTATGAGCGGCCAAGGGAGCTCCGTTGATTAGAGAAACTTTGATCAGAGATGGTTGGTTTATAGGTGGCGATGAGAATGATGGTTATGATTATGCTTATGGTACCGGTAAGTGGTATTCTTTCCGTTTGGAAAGGATACATCGGGTTAATAACTTGGGTTAATGCTAAAACTTGGCTTTCTACTAGTAATAATAACCTGACTAACTAAAAGCAACTGCTTGACTTAACTCCATATAAAGCTAGTCCACTACAGCCAAACGTGACATTTTGCTGAGTATGTTGATGTGCACTCACCCTTGCTTTACACACCACCCCCCCAGGTTGTCAGCGTTGCAACCACTGCTCAGGTGAAGATGAAGTTGTGGATGAGGACTTCCAGGAGTTCCAAGAGTATGATGAGTTCTAGGCGTGGGTTAGCGGCAAACCCCCAGTCGGCTGCCTGTGTAGGCCATGTGTATCTACGTTTCTTTTCCGCACTTTGATTATTGTTAAAGACTATGTGGATGTCTCGAACATCATGATGTAATCGACTATTATACCCTCTTTATGTTATTATTTGAGCACTGTGTGATGATGTCCAGTTATGTAACTGCTGTGTACGTGAATTGCTGATCCTGGCACGTATATGGTTCGCATTTGGTTTGCCTTCTAAAACTGGGTGTGACACACATGCTTGTGGTTCCTATTTTTTTGCAGATCCGAAAATTATGGCAGGCCGTGTGAGTTTCCATTGCATGCGCACAAATTTTGAATGACATTTTCATTCCCATATCATACACTCAAAAATTAAATGGTTGGTATCGCGTAAAGCATAAATCGTTATAGAAAGTTGCATAAATACCTAAACCATACATTATAATTAATGAAAAACAATCTTAGTATAGGCTCTACCAACAGTCGCATGCATAAACAAAGGAATGGAGTAGGTCGTCGCTGAAGGACTCCACCAAGACCATCGGATCGGAGGAATTGGTCACCAAAGGACGCCCGAACCGTCGTACAGATCGCCGACCCTCGTAGCCCGCGGGCGCGTGACGCAGTCGCCGTCTAAACGACCCATGCCTCGCGTGGCCACCACTGCCGGAGACGATCACGCCTCGCGCGACTGCCGAAAGGGGCCATCACTGTCGTGCGCACGTGGGGAGCCGTCGCGCGAGCCTCTGGCCGCTCGCTCCTTTGGGGCCACCATCGCCACTGCGCGTGCCTCCGGGACCGTCGCCGTCACTCTCGCCTCGGGTAACTGCCGCCGATGAGTGAGGGGGCGCGCGTGGCTCGCTCGCGCCTCTCGGGTCGCCGTCGACGCTCGTTCTCGAGGAACCGCTACCGTTGCTCGTGCGTTAGGATGGTGGAGTCAAAAAATGAACCCTAGAAGTCTGGGACTCCTTTTATAGACGTTGAGACCTTGTTAGATTGGACCGCGTAGCCTAGTGTCTGATCTGGACTTCCTCTAGTTATTGGAAGTCCAGAGCTAACATCATACTATTTAATGAAGAAGGAATAAAGCAAGCTAGCGGCACTCTGTGTCTCCATGCTAACATCATACTATTTAATGATTCTCTATCGCTGAGGACAAGGACATGTACAACTCTAATTAATATGAGATTTTTTAATGTGTATCTAAAATTCTAACTGAAAAAATATAAGAGAGACCCTTTCTTCATGACTTTCTATACACGTTGTTTCTTAGTTGTATTGATGATCCATGATCTTAAAGTTGTACCGTATAATCTCTTAGTCGTCTCTTATTTTTAAAAAACTGAACTGGTGTCTCATCAATACAGCTAAGACAGCTAAGAGACAACGACGCCATGGCTTGATAAAAAGGCCTTGGGCATAAATTCTATCTCGAATAATTGAGGACGCACATCTTTGTGTTGCTTTGGACGGTGGACTTGGCCACTATGGGGTTAACGATTTAACATTAGATTTAGGCCAGTTTGGTTACACTAGTCATAGAACTAAAGTTTAGTGTATAGACTAAACTTTAGTTCCTGATTTTTAGTCTCGTGAGAACTAAAGTAGAAACTAATTAACTTTAGTCTCTAATTATTTATATGGGTGTTATATGGGTATTAAAAGAGACTAAAAGAACAACATTTATTCCAATTACTTTGCCAAAAAAAAACTAGCATCATACTAACCAAACCGACCAAACCGGACAGGCCCAAGTCTTACGAACTCATCAGCTTATTACTAGCTACAACCCCGGGGCGATATATTCTCGCGGCCTAATTAGCGACATATCCCTATGCATCATGCACTCATCCTACCTACCTTCAGTCTAAATTGCCTAGCTATACCTCGGCTAGCTCCGGCTATGTGCCTCCCGTTCTGCTGCGGCGGCGTCAATGACCCGGCACCATCTCAACAAGGGACACAAGATCATACAGATCATGGGGAGGGCGGCCGCCAGCAGACTGAGCCCGTCGTCCGTCCGTTCACCGGCAACGAAGCGAACAATGGCAACGGTGCGCCGCCGGCCGGAGTAGCCGCAGCCCCTGAGGAGGCTAACTGGAACATGAACAAGCGGAGCGGTGATGATGCGAAGACTGCAGTGGACTCACCTGCTCGGGCAGCGCCATCTCCCGAGCCTGCTAGGGCTCAGAAGAGAGCCGAGAAGACGATTCAAGCTCCTGTGGATAGGGACACGGAAGACCCCTCGCCTACTCCGGCGGTTGTGGGAGCGACGTCTCCTGACTCCTGAGCATGCCGTCGATCGCCGGTCCAAGCCACTTACGCAGATTGCTCATCGTGTTGCCGTACTGTGGGAAGGATATGGTGAAGGTGAGCAACAAATATACTGCGCGGTGCGTTTGTGTGTAGATATGCAATTAGGCTGTCTGCTAATTATGCTGTTTCTCCTGTGTCAAATTCTACGATTGTTTGACAAACCATAGCGATTATAATCCAAATACACACACACTTATATATATATATATATATATATATATATATATATATATATGATCTCGGTTGTTAACAAATTGTCCATTCTCCAAGTTCAAATTAATTAGTTCTGTCCATTTTGCTCGTGTTTTTCCGGTTTACCCTCTGTTTTCTTCGTCAGATTGCTGGTAAATGTAGCCAAGCATCTCCATTGCTAATAATATAAGGCGCGTGTGCAAATCATTCTTCTTTGTGCTCTACGCGCGCGCGGGGCCGGTATTATTTGCCCGCACCGCGACCAAAGGAATTAGGTTCCTCATCGATCGGAAGATACCACATGTGCCGGACAGCAAAGTCCGTTCATGGATGAGAAGGAATAATAGAACTTCTTTCTCTCCCCTTACCTCTTAGGACTAGTTTGGGTACTTTAGTAATAAGTGGGATTAGAGTGGATTAAAATGTATTGAGAGAGTAGGGCCTGTTTGGTTCGTGGCTAAATGTGCCACACTTTGCCTAAGGTTAGTCGTTCGAATTGAAGAACTAACCTTAGGCAGAAAAATTAGGCAAAGTGTGGCAAGTGAGGCAGCGAACCAAACATGCCTTTGTCTATTAAGGATTTACATTCTCACTAATCTCTTCGAAACACTCTAATCCTAAAGTATCCAAACTAGGCAAAGGAGTAATAGAACTTCTTTCTCTCCCCTTATTAGTTTCTTTTCCTCTGGGAGTGACGCGCGTGTGCCGACTTCCTTTGTGACACCTTTCTGTAATTAATTCTGTCCCTAGCTCCAAAAAATCGGTGGTACAAATATACATACAAGCAGATACCTAGTTGATTAGGGATAAAAATAGATACTTATTCAGATATTAATTTTTTCAAATTTTTTTGTCTAATTGTAAATAAATAAGATATAGATTGTACTATGTAAATTTGTATGCATGTTTTTAATATTAAGATGGTAAAGATTTATAAAAGCCAAACCTCACATTTATCATATATATTCTCAAATGATATCGGTGACAGATTCAGATATAGAGGATGTTTGAATACACTAGAGCTAATAATTAGTGGCTAAAATTAGTTGAGATATCCAAACACCTTATCTAATAGTTCAACTATTATCTATTTTTGATAAATTAGTTAATAGTTAGGTAGTTAGTGGGTGTTTGAATGCACTAGAGATAATAGTTAGTGGCTAAAATTAGTTGAGACATCCAAACACCCTAGCTAATAGTTCAACTATTAGCTATTTTTGGTAAATTAGTTAATAGTTGAGTAGTTATTTGTTAGCTAACTAATTCTACTGACAATTTTTAGCCAACTAACTATTAGTTCTAGTGCATTCAAACACCCCCTTATTTGTTAGCTAGCTAATTCCACTAACAATTTTTAGCCAACTAATTATTAGTTATAGTGCATTCAAACACTCAATTGTTTTCAACTTTTTTTTGTTTATGTAGCAAATAATACGTAAAATAATTTATGATTTTTTTAAATTTTTTAATAATGTGCTTGATAACCTAAGAAACGAATGACATCAAATTATATATATATATATTAGATTTATCTTGATAATTCAGACATGCACTTTCATCCCTGCCAGTGACATACAATAAGCTGTCAAAGGCAGCGACATAAATTGAAGTTAATGAATGGAAATTGTTGAGCACCAAAATGAGCGGCGGACGCTCCGCACGCAGAATAGATTAGAGTTCCGAGTTTCTTGCTGTGTTTGTTAGTTAGATTCTCGGAATTAGCTCCGGGAGTTTGTTTGTAGAGATGAAAACGGGTCGGGTATACCCGTCGTGTACCGGATACGGATAGTGTAAATACCTGTTTTTTAGATACGGATTCGGATATTTTTATATTCGGGACGGATACGGGTAATACCCGGATACTGTAGCTTTGGATTCGGGTCGGATACAGAACGAGAACTACCCGGTAAATACCCAAATATTCGGGTCGGATACTCGTTTTTTCTTTTTCTGCATAATAATATAGTTATAAAATCATAACTTTTACATATGAAATCAGATGAAGATAAAGTTTATATGAAAATTGTAGAGCTCGAAGAGATCTATAACTTTGTAGTACATCATTTTTTTGTTTAAACATATATTTAGGCCAAAATCATTAAAATTATATCCAAATTTATATCAAATTAATATACTTTATCATTTTTATGTGGGGGCTTAAGGTTATCTCCACGTAGAAACTTAAGGTTATCTTCGTATAGACTATTTATTCGTATTGGTAACTTATTTGTAATTTTCGGTCGACGCTACGTTATTTGATGGATTTAATTGTATTTTGATAATTTTCTACAACAAGGAATTAATAATATATAAATATCCTAAAAAATCATAAAATTTTACGGAGGCACAACATATGTTCATATATAACCATAAAAAATGTTTGGATCATAAGATCTATAAAATGTCCGCGTTTCTTCCATTTCACGTTCACCTATTTATATGAGTTACATGTGAAATCACTATAAATATCCAAGTTTCAACATAGTCAGTATTTTACTTTATCATTTTCATATGAGGACTTGAGTTATCTTAGTATAAAATTTTTATTTGTTTTTGTAACTTATTTGCAATTTTTTAGTGAAACTAGAATATTTTATGAATTTTTAATATTACGGTGTTGGTTCTACAATCTCCTTATAATTAGTAACTTTGAACTACATGATGTCAATTTTATCGGTTTCCTTTCCTACATTTGATCCATCATATACATGATAATGTATTGCTTAATTTATGTATTTGTTGGGTGGTTGGACAATTAATATCATCGGGACGAACTACCCGATAATTATCCAGTACCTACCCGAGTAGTATCTGTTATCCGTTTCTTACCCGCCTGAATTATTACCCGGTCCCGTCCTGTATCCATCTCGAATCTTAACTACTCGTATCCGGTCTCGTATCCGAGAGAAATACATTAGGGTAGGATACGGGATGACCCTATATCCGGCTGTATCTGTCCCGTTTTCATCCCTATTTGTTTGTAACGGGTCCAGCCCCCTCCTCTATAAATACAGAGGAATACGGCCAATTTGTAATCAACAATCGAATCAATAACACTTTTATCTCGCATTTATTTCCTTTACAATTAGGAGTAGTTCTAGTCTAGTTCTAGTTTAACCTCTCAATCCCCAAATTCTCCGCTTCTCTTTAACTCTACGTCGATTAGAGGAGTCTAGGTCGGTCTGCCCGAGCCTAGACAACTCATAGGATCTCTCCTCCCTGACGGGGTCCCTCTCGGGAGCGAGATCCAAGCGCCGCCGGCGACCTTCGCAGCCCCCTGCGCACGCGTGGACAATCTGGCCCCAGTGCGCGGACCGTCCGCGCGATAGGCAGGAAACCCTAGCCTTGCGCCAGGTCACGGACCGTCCGGCCCCTGGCCACAGACCGTCCGCCCCCTGTGCAGAGAGCACCGCCACGGTTCGTGTTGAGTGATTGGCGCCCGAAAAAGGCACCAACATACTTTTGGCGACTCCGCTGGGGACGATTTCATACAGACCTATCGAGATCGGCCCTTAATGACCAGTTCAAAGGATAGCTCTAAAGTTTCCACCAGCAATATCATCAAGCCGACATGGGAAACCTTGCCGGCTGAAGAATAGTTCCTATTCGAGGAGCGCCAGGAGCAGCTGATCCGGGAAGCAAAGGCGAAATTCCTGGCCGACTTCAAGATGGACAGGAACAACAAAGTCGTTCGGCAACGGCCAACGGGCGACAGATCTGGCTTCGCTCTGACCTACTACGAATACCCCCAATGTAAGTAGCACCAATGAGCTCCAATCTCTTAAAGCTTACATAGACGAACAACGAGAGCAGATGCAACGTATCGTAGGGGATATACAAAACGATCATAAAAGGCTAGTGCATGCGCTTGATAAGTCTACTAATGCAAATCTTTCTTCGCACGAGGTTGAACTGAGGGAATACACACGTGATTCATCGGCTACAGGTTGTAACGACCAATCACAACCCCTTTATGGAATGCCAATAGACATGTACCCTGGGCAACAACAGCCTCCCACGCACATCGGCGATAAATTTGCACATTTGCGCATGTCCGGACCATCCGCACGTGAGCGCGGACCATCCGGGCCAGCGGCGGCCGATCCCATTTTTAGAAGCGAATTACTGAGGCATGCACCCAAGCCGCCACATACCGTGCAAACCCTAGATAACCCATTCGGACGGTCCGCGTATTTAACTGGACGGTCCGGCACAAAGTTTTTTGAGGAGGATGGATATCCAACTCTGTATCCGTCCCGGCTAGACTTCCCATCTCACCATACGACACGCCAGCACCATAATATAATCTACCAAACTCGTGAGAGTGAGTACTTTCCGGCCCCCAGAAGGCCAGAAAGAATGGCCAGTCCTATGAGCCTCACAGGGCATGTATTAACGCGCCGCAAAACCCAAACCAATGGGAAGGAAAACAACATACCAACATCCAAACAAACTCGCCCATATTGGACCAAAGAGCCGGTGGTCTCCCACCGGCTGCCATCGATATAGTAAGAGAGGAAATAGCTGGGGCGTTCCGAGATAAGCTCGGAGTTAGTATAGTCCCCGGGGGCATTCATATCGGAGACCTTATAATAGCCAGTTTGACCGTCTCCCATACCCATAGGGGACTAGAATACCTGAATTCACAAAGTTTTCGGGTGACCAAGGAAAGAGCACGCGTGAGCACATAGACCAGTTCTTAGCACAATTAGGAGAATTGGCCGACACCGAAGCATTCCGTGTACGTTTATTTTCATTATCTTTAACAGGGACTGCTTTCACATGGTATGCCACACTCCCTCTTAATTCCATTTTGTCATGGGGAGACTTAGAACAAAAATTTCATGAACATTTCTTCTCTGGCGATTACGAGCTAGATTTAGTAGACTTAGTGGCCCTATGACAAGAAAAGGATGAATCATTTAGTGATTACATCCGGAGATTCCGGGATACGAGAAACCGATGCTTTCAAATTCATTTAACAGATAAACAACTGGCGGGAATAGCCTTTGATGGGTTGCGCTATCATTTAAAAGAGAAATTAGAAGGCATCCAGTTCTTTACGCTAGCACAACTACATCAGAGAGCTTTGGCTTGTGAAAGCCGAAGCAAAGAACTAGTCAAAACGGTTCATCAAAATGTCCATATAGTAGAACACAATCAAAGTAGTTCGGACGATGAACCAAAGGAAGTTTACACTACCGAAATAGTTTGGCCCGAGCAGGCCAAATCTTCGGCTTGCTCCTCCTTGCAGTCAGTTCAAAAGAAACGGCAGGAGGAGGTTAAGTTTACATTTAATGTCAGCAAATTTGATAAGATATTCGATGAATTACTAAAAAATGGTAACATTAAGATCGATTATATCGTTCCACCCGCCGACGAAATAAAGCGTCACGCATATTGCAAGTGGCACAACTCATTTTCCCATGCCACTAATGATTGTAATGTGTTTCGACGACAAATCCAATTGGCCATTAACGAGGGACGATTGAAATTTCAGGAGGACACGGAGCCCTTCCCAATGAATGTGATCGACTTCAATGGAAAAAAGATCCTAATTCAGCCCAGCACAGTCGATAAGGGCAAAGACAAAGAAGTCATCATCGGCAACGCATGGGAGGCCGATGGAAACAACAAAATCTCTTGCAGGAAAGTGGTGACCAAGAAGACTCCTGATGGAGGGGAGACACTGAAGGTGACCATCACAACCTCGGGCACTGGAGGGCAAGCGCAGACAAGGGGATATGTGCGAGAACTCATACTACGCATCGCGGACAGTCCGGTGCCCAGGCGTGGACGGTCCGTAACATCACTGGACGGTCTGGAGCGTTCCAGCGGACGGTCCGGTAACGCCGAGGAGCCACGGCAACCACGTACCTTCAAACCACGACGACTAGAAATAGGTACGTGGAAAACTAACATGTCCAAGGCCGCTGGTTAGTTGGTCAAATTCAGCCCGACCTTTAATCAATTATTGTCTAAATATGTGAAAAAGAAGGTCGGCCCCAGTGATCGGCCACCAAAGCGGTCTCTCTTACCCTCCCAGGAGCGACAGCAGGTTAGGCCGATTGGACCACCTCACCAATCGAAAAGGACGGGAGGTCATAATGTCCAACTAAGACCTAACGTACATGCATGGACACCTCCACTCCCATACACACCTATGTCATATCATTATACATACATACCACCACCACCATATATCCCGAATCAGATGTGGGGTATGCCACCATATCCTTTTAGGACACCATAATACTCCACTTGGGGGGCACCCTAGTCATCTGTCTTTGTCAGATTGACGCCTCCAGTACAAGACCGATTGAGAGCCCCTCAATCTGGTCCACGAGCACAGGCCCAGCAAGATTGCCGAACAACTCGGCCCCAAAGGCTGACTAATCCGACAGGGGGCATATAGCTACAGCCTCCAACAGTACGATAAAAGAGGACATCATTAAAATAGGAACAACAGATGTCGTCGTACAACAAAATAACGAAGGACCGATGATTCTTGGTGAATCGGTCAACACAAACAAAAAAGAAGATACGACTGTCAACAAAATAGCTGATTCAAAATACTCCATGCCCCGATGGTGCCCATCGGGATTGACGCGATCGCAAAAGCGAAAATTACAGTGCCTAAGAGCAAAGGAGAACCAGGAAAAGGAGGCGGAAAAAATATTCAATGACACGCATCCGCAGTATCCGCCACCACCAAAGAGATGGAGACCAAAGGCCGTTGAGGAAAATCGAACGGCCACAAAGACAGAAAATAAAACAACAACTGTGCAGTTCTTTGCAGGTATGGCAGATAGTCCGGCTATAAAGACCGGACCAACCGTACAGGACGCGGACCGTACAACCCCTAAAGCCGGATCGTCCGCACTACACCAGGACACTTCCATGACGTACCGATACCCATGGAGGAAGACGACCTGCAAGGAGAAGACCTGGTCAACTACGGAGCTACGCCAGAACACTCAGAAAATTAGGAAAGCAAAATGACAAATTGATCAGGGCCAGTACGACACTCCGCAATATTGGGACTAGCAGTCCGATCAAAGCTAAATGGGTCACATCCGTTGAGTTAACCATCGGGACCAAGACCCTTGCGTACTATCCTAGTAAGTGGCAAGATGTCTAAGAAAACTGATGTGATCACATCGAGTTAGTTGCTTTTGGTTCGCTCAGCTCCACCAAAAGGCAGGGGGGTATATGTTGAGCACCAAAATGAGCGACGGATGGTCCGGCCCTGAGGCCGAATGGTCTGCGCAGCGGGTCCGGATGGTCCGCGCTTGCGCAGAACAGATTAGGGTTCTGAGTTTCTTGCTGTGCTTGTTGGCTAGATTCTCAGAATTAGCTCGGAGAGTTTGTTTGTAACGGGTCTAGCCCACCTCCTCTATAAATACAGAGGAATACGGCCGATCTGTAATCATCAATCGAATCAATAACACTTTTATCTCGCATTTATTTCGTGTACAATTAGAAGTAGTTCTAGTCTAGTTCTAGTTTAGCCTCTCAATCCCCAAATTCTCCGCTTCTCTTCGACTCTACGTCGATTAGAGGAGTCTAGGTCGGTCTGCCCGAGCCTAGACAACTCCTAGGATCTCTCCTCCCCGATGGGGTCCCTACCGGGAGCGAGATCCAGGCGCCACCGGCGACCTTCGCCGCCCCCTGCGCACGAGCGGACCGTCCGGCCCAGGGCGCGGACTGTCCGGCCCAGGGCGCGGACTGTCCGGCCGACAGGCAAGAAACCTTAGCCCTGCGCCAGGTCGCGGACCGTCCGCCCCTGTGCAGAGAGCACCGCTTGGCGCCCGAAAAAGGCATAAAAGAAATAAAGCAGCCCAAAGAAACGAGCTAGATGGCAGTTCAAACACACACCACACATCATATTCATCAGGTGACCCTCATGACAACCTGATGGTTGCAGGAACTGAGAAACCAAATTCCGCCGACGAATGAGGATGTGGTCTATGATTCACTCTGTTTATTATACTTGCTCCGGTCACAAATGCTTTATTTCTTTTAATAGCAAGATTCAATGTAGATAATGGTACAATTCTTTTCGAGTAAAGAGAACCTATTTCATTAGACTCTCAAAGCTTCATTACAATCCAGAGTAGCTAATGCATTATTTTTTTGACGCGAAAAATTCAACGCGCATTATGGTTCAAGCATCATTTGCCGGCCGTTTGAGCTAGTTCGTGTTCTATACCATTATAAGAAACAGACTTTATCCTGTTTTACTTAAGTAGTTAGGACGGAGCCGAAGCCCTGCCAGCCTGGGTACTGTTGATTAATGTGGGTTTGGTCTAAATTAATATTAAATAATAGTCAATGCTAATAGTATTTTAATGCTATGGTGTACTAATAGTGTAATACTATATTGGAAGTTCAAGGGACAAATCAATCAAATGAAATAAGTTTATTGGGAAGTTGAGAAAATGATAAAGACTCGTGGATGGAGTAATGATCGTCTGTTTCCTGTCTTATGGCTAATAACGGATGTCTCTTATGGCACGTCGGTTTCTGGCTGTAATGGCTGTCACTTTCCGTCTATTATAGAGACTGTTACTATCCATTCCCCTCCCTTTGCGCGTGTATAAAAACGGAGGAGGTGGACGCTCTTCCGATTACACGAACAGTCTCTCAGACGTGTTGCATTCATCCCATTCTCATCCCACCTTCTGCGAGCACAAAAAAGTGGGAGAGCAGGCCTTCGAAATAGCCGTCCGTAGAGGTACACTTGCACGGTTGTGTGGGCGATCAGGTTTTTGAGAGCGTACCCGCGACTGCTTGCTTCGTCCGCTCGACCACCGCTGATCCCGTTCTTCGTCGTCAGCGCCATTCAAGAGACTGCACTGCGTACACCTGCCTGTATCGACTGTGTACGACTACATCGAACATACACACGAGATGTCTCGCATGAATAGATCCACTGAAGCCTTGAGCATCGGTCCCTCCGCAGGGTACATTCTGTTCTTCGTATTTGTGCATGTTTTACTGTTGTTTACTGCCTATGTGGGTAGTGATACACACATGCACATATATGTCGTCACAAACATCACACATGTTTTCTGAATTAAATTAACACCGATAATGCCTAATTCTCTAACAATCCAAAAACCTGATATTAGGCATTTTTCTATTAGTGGTTTTACTGCTGCGTTAAAACCAAGTGAACCTTTTGGTGGGACGTTTTACAAGAGATGTCATAGTAAGATGATACTATGGTTGCCTACAATGAACTGCTATCACACCGCACAGGGGAAACCCAAACAATTCACTCCAGAAGAGGAGAGAATGTTTCGAGGCACCGTGATTGGCGCTCTGGCGAGCAAGTGTGTTGATTCTTATCTAACGTGCACATCTGCAAAATAGTTATGGGGTGCATTAGATGAAAAGTTCGGTGTTTCTGATGCCAGAACTCTGGCTCACCGATTACCGGTTGGCCTGTCAGCTCGGGGAAAAAATGATGATCACCTCATCATTTGCAACATTCCCCTCTTTCTGTCCGATTCTGCTCGAGCCTAGCTCGAGCACCTCCCACCAGCCCAGATTCATGACTGGGAAGACCTAGTCACGGTCTTTGGGGGAACTTCCAAGGCACGTACGTACGCCTTGGGAACTCTTGGGATCTTTGAAGCTGCCAAAAAAGCAAGACGAGAGCCTCCACGAGTACATTCGTCAGTTCTCAAAGCAGCGCCCCAAACTCCCCAATGTCACCGACTCTGATGTCATTGGAGCATGCCTCGCCTGTACCTCCTGTCGAGATTTGGTCAGCAAGCTAGGTCGCAAGACCCCAACCAAGGCGAACGAATTGATGAACATCGCCACAAAATTCGCTCTGGGTCAGGAGGCTGTCGAGGCCCTCTTCCATAAGGACAAGGGCAACGGGAAGAGAAAGGAGGATGCCCCGAGGCATCCACCCAACGCAACCCCAGGAAGGGTAAGAAGAAGAAGGCGCAGCAGGGCCAACGTGAGACCCTCACCATGGATCTTGTCAACACAACAGAAAAGCGTAACCCTCAAGCCCTCAAGGGGAACGGGCATGTTTGACAAAATGCTGAGGGAATCCTACCCTTACCATAATTACCCCGTCAAACACACCCTCGGTGAGTGCGATATGCTCCGACGCTTTTACAATAAGCCCAGCCCTTCTTGGTCGAAAGTAGGAGCCGCGGGTAGTTTTCTTGGTCAAAGTAGCGGCGCTAATCTACTTAGACTGGTCCGACCACGCCATCACCTTCGATAGGGACGACCATCCGAAATACACCCTGAATCTCAGGAAGTACCCGCTCGTCGTCGGCCTCATCATCGGAAACACTCGTCTCACCAAGGTGCTCATGGATGGAGGCAGCAGCCTCAACATCATCTATGTGGATACCTTAGAGCTCATGGGGATAGGGTGATCCTAGGTTCGGGCCGGAGCTACACCATTTCATGGCATCACCCCTAGAAAGAGGGTACACCCCCTAAGGCAGATCGACCTATCCGTCTGCTTTGGGACTCCCACCAACTTCAGGAAGGAGATCCTCACCTTTGTGGTGGTGGGTTTACGAGGCACCAATCACGCCATGCTCAGGAGGCCATGCTACGCCAAGTTCATGGCCATCCCGAACTACACCTACCTGAAGCTGAAGATGTTAGGGCCAGTAGGCGTTATCACCGTCGGCCCAACATACCGCCACACCTACGAATGCGATGTCGAGTGTGTCGAGTACGCCAAAGCACTACTGGAATCAGAGGCGCTCATTGCCGACTTGGAGAACCTCGCTCGGGAGGTTCCCGACCCCAAGAAGCATGACGACAATTTTGAGCCGGTGGAGGCCACAAAGACCGTCCCCCTTGACCCCAGCAGCTCCGGTGAGAAGACATTGCGGATAGGCTCTCAGCTCGAGCCCAAATAGGAAATAATGCTCGTCGACTTCCTCCACGCAAATGCTGAAGTATTTGCACGATGCACGGAGCCTCTTCATCATCTCCAATGGACATGTGGGCTCCTCGGATTCCTTTGGACACACATCCACGATAGACATGTCCTTAGCTCGATGCATGGAGCCTCTTCATCATCTAATTCATCAAGATCAACTTGCTCCACTTGGGAGCCATTAGTCTCATCAAACAAAATGTCACAAGAAACTTCAACTAATCCAATGGAGTGGTTGAAGACTCTATATGCCCTTGTGTTTGAGTCATAACCAAGTAAAAAACCTTCTACTGCTTTAGGAGCAAATTTGGAACTTCTACCTCTTTTGATAAGAATAAAGCATTTGCTCCCAAAGACTCTAAAATAAGAAACATTGGGCTTTTTACCAGTGAAGAGTTCATATGATGTTTTCTTGAGCATTCAGTGAAGATTAAATGGTTAATGGAGTAGCAGGCAGTGTTAATCGCCTCCACCCAAAACCGGTCTGGTGTCTTATACTCATCAAGCATGGTTCTTGCCATGTCCAATAGAGTTCTATTCTTCCTCTCCACTACACCATTTTGTTGAGGTGTGTAGGGAGAAGAGAACTCATGCTTGATGCCCTCCTCCTCAAGAAATCCTTCAATTTGAGAATTCTTGAACTCCGTCCCTCAATTTGAGAATTCTTGAACTTCATCCCATTATCGCTTCTAATCTTTTTTAATCTCAATCTAGACTCATTTTGAGCCCGTCTTAAGCATCTCTTTAAGGTCTCTTGGGTTTGAGATTTTTCCTGCAAAAAGAACACACAAGTGAAGCGAGAATAGTCATCCACAATAACAAGACAGTACTTACTTCCGCCGATGCTTATGTAAGCAATCGGGCCAAATAGGTCCATGTGGAGTAGTTCAAGTGGCCTATTAGTCGTCATGATGTTCTTGTGTGGATGATAGACTTCAACTTGCTTCCCTGCTTGGCATGCGCTACAAATCATGTCTTTCTCAAAATGAACATTTGTTAGTCCTAAAATGTGTTCTCCCTTTAGAAGCCTATGAAGATTCTTCGTCCCAACATGGGTAAGTCGGTGATGCTAGAGCCAGCCCATGTTAGTCTTAACAATTAAGCAAGTTTCTAGTTTAGCTATGTTATCATTAAAATCAACTAAATATAGCTGACCATCTAACACTCCCTTAAATGCTATTGAATCATCACTTCTTCTAAAAGTAACACCTATATCGGTAAAAACACAGTTGTAGCCCATTTTGCATAATTGCGAAATAGAAAGCAAATTGTAATCTAAAGAATCTACAAGAAAGACATTAGAAATGGAATGGTCAGAGGATATAGCAATTTTACCCAAACCTTTGACCAAACCTTGATTTCCATCCCTGAATGTGATAGCTCTTTGGGGATCTTCATTTTTCTCATATGAGGAGAACATCCTTTTCTCCCCTGTCATGTGGTTTGTGCACCCGCTATCGATTATCCAACTTGATCCACCGGATGCATAAACCTACAAAACAAGTTTAGGCCTTTTTCTTAGGTACCTAAACGGTCTTGGGTCCTTTCACATTAGAAACAAGTACCTTGGGTACCCAAACACAAGTCTTAGGACTCTTGTGTTGGCCCCCAATATATTTAGCAACTACTTTGCCTGATTTGTTAGTTAGCACATAAGAAGCATCAAAAGTTTTAAATGAAATGTTATGCTCATTTGATGCATTAGGAATTTTCTTCTTAGGCATTTTGATATGAGTGGTATGCCTAGAACTAGAAGCCTCATTTTTATACATAAAAGCATGATGAGAAATAGTGTGATGTTTTCTAGCATGGATTTTCCTAATTTTATGCCCAGGATAGTTTGCAGGGTATAAAATATAACCCTCTCTATCCTGAACCATGGGAGCCTTACCCTTAACAAAATCAGACAATTTCTTGGGGACATTAAGCTTGACATTGCTTTGGCTTCCTTGTTGGAATCCAATGCCATCTTTAATGTCAGGGCATCTCCCATTATAGAGCATGCTTCTAGCAAATTTAAAATTTTCATTTTCTAGCTCATGCTCGACAATTTTTGCAATTAATTTAGCTATGTGATCATTTTGTTCTTTAACCATAGCAAGGTGATCATCAATAGCTTCAATATTAGCATCTCTACATCTAGTACAAATAGTGACATTTTCAACAGTAGATGTAGAGGGTTTGCAAACATTCAATTCTTCTATCTTAGCATTTAAACTAGCATTTTCATCTCTAAGACAGAAAATTGAATCATTGCAAATGCTAAGCTCCTTAGATAAGTTTTCACATTTTTCCACTTCTAGAGCATAAACATTTTTCAATTTAACAATTTTTTTGTTTTCCTTAACGAGCAAGTCCTCTTGGCATTCCAAGAGATCATCCTTCTCGTTAATGGTTTCTATTAATTCATTCAATTTTTTTGGGTCCATGGTAAGGTTGGCAAAGAGAGAAATTAAATCATCTTCATTGTTACTAGAGCTACCCTCATCATCGGATGTAGTATATTTGGGGGCATCTTTAGAATGTACCTTCTTCTTTTATCGTCCCTAGCCATGAGAAACTAGTGGCCAACATTGGGGAAGAGAAGTCCCTTGTTGACGACAATGTTGGCGGCATCCTTGTCAAAGGAGGAGTCGGTGGAGCTCTCATCGGAGTCCCATTCCCGCCCCATGTGCACCTCGCCGCCCTTCTTCTTGTAGTACTTCTTCCCCTTCTTGTCTTCGTCCCTGTCACTTTCACTAGAATATGGACATTTAGCTATAATGTGACCAGACTTACCACATCGGTAGCACACCCTCTTGGAGCGGGGTTTGTGGTCTTCCCTTTCCATTTGCTTGAGGATTTGACGAAAGCCCTTAATGATAAGAGTCATTTCCTCGTTGTCGAGCTTGGAGGCATCAATCGGGAGCCTACTTGATGTAGACTCCTTCTTTTCTTTCGTTGCTTTGAATGCAACGGGTTGTACCTCGGGTGTGGAGGTGGGGCCTTGCTCTAAGTTGACAATATGTTTGGAGTCTTTGATCATAAGTTCAAAGCTCACAAACTTGCCAATAACCTCCTCGAGAGACATCTATTTATATCTAGGATCCCCATGTATTAATTGAACTTGAGTACGATTACAAAAAACGAGGGATCTAAGAATAACCTTGACCATTTCATGGTCATCTCATTTTGTGCTCCTGAGGTTGCGCACTTGATTCACCATTGTTTTGAGCCGGTTGTACATGGCTTGTGGCTCTTCCCCTTTGTTGAGGACGAATCGACCGAGCTCTCCCTCGATCGTCTCCCGCTTGGTGATCTTGGTCACCTCGTCCCCTTCGTGCGCTGTTTTGAGGACGTCCCAAATTTCTTTGGCGTTTTTCAATCCTTGCACCTTGTTATACTCCTCTCGATACAAGGAGGCGAGGAGTGATTGAAATGCCTAATTTGGGCGGCCTCGTCTGAGTCATAATCCTCGTCGCCCACTTGTGGTGACTGCGCTCCAAACTCAACAATGTCCCATATGCTTTCGTGGAGTGAGGTTAGATGATGCCTCATTTTATCACTCCACATACAATAATCTTCACCATCAAAATATGGTGGTTTGCCTAAGGGAACGGAGAGTAGAGGAGCATGCTTGGAGATACGGGGATAGCGTAGGGGCATCTTACTGTACTTCTTGTGCTCATGGTGCTTAGAAGTTGTGGACGACTCGGTGCCGGATGTGGAGGGTGTTGAAGAGTCGGTCTCATAGTAGACCACCTTCTTCATCTTCTTCTTCTTCTTCTTATCACCCCTCCTTTGTGACTTGATGGAGGAATAGGATTCCTCCTTGTACTTGTTGTCGGACTCCTTCGATAGGGTCCTCCCCGAGCCCGTGGGCTTGTCGCCGGTCACGATCTCCCTCTTGTCGTGATCTCCAGACATGACTTCGAGTTTGTTAGACTCTTAATGAAGCACTGGCTTTGATACCAATTGAAAGTCACTAGAGGGGGGTGAATAGGCGAAACATGAAATTTATAAACTTAAACACACACTAAGGCCGGAGGTTAGCGTTAGAATTAAATTCGAGTGCAGAAGATTTGTTTCTCTTGCCATGAGTTGCTCAAATGATGTGGATGACATTTGGGAGCAAACTCAAATCAATATTAGCAAGGAAAGTTTAGAGAGAGGAAAGAGGGAAAACAAATCAAATGGAAATCAACACAAGTGGACACGGTGATTTGTTTTACTGAGGTTCGGTTCCAAAGAACCTAGTCCCCGTTGAGCAGGCCACAAAGGTTGGATCTATTTCAACCCTTTCCTCTCTCAAACGGCCACTTAGACCGGATGAGCCTTCTCCTTAATCAATCGGGTCACTAAGACCCCATAAGGACCACCACACACTTAGGTGTCTCTTGCTAGCTTTACAAAGCACTTAGAGAATAAGAGTGGGAAGGAGAGAAGGCAATCCAAGCAACAAGAGCGTAGATGAACACAAAAACTCTCTCTCAAGTCACTAAGTGGTTGAGTTGATTTTGGGACTTTGAGAGGATTTGATCTTTTTGAAATGTGTCTTAGAGTGAATGCTATTGGTCTTGTATTGAATGAAAACCTCAGAAAACTTGGATGCAAATGAATGAGGTGGTTGGGGTATTTATAGCCTCTAACCACTTCCTAGCCGTTGGCTGTTTTTGCTGGCGATGGGCACACCGGCCAGTCTGGTGGCGCACCGGACATAGACTATTCACTGTCCGGTGTGCGCCATGTCAGCACGCCCATTAGGGTTTGGAGCTGGTCGACCGTTGGAACCCTTGTCCTGTAGCTGCACCAGACAGTCTAGTGCTACACCGGACATGTCCGGTGACCTCTGACTTCGCTGCTCTGACTTCTGCCGCGCACTATTCATCACTATTCACTTTTGCAGTCGACCATTGACGCGCGGTGACTGTTGCTCCGCTGGCTCACCGGACATGTCCGGTGCACACCGGACAGTCCGGTGAATTATAGCGGAGTGCGTCCCACGAATTCCCAAGAGTGGCCTATTCGTTTGGTCGAGGGCCTAGTGCACCGAACAGTGTCCGGTGCGCCACTTGTCAGCACACTCTCATGTCTTGCTCCAAATTTGATTGTGTACCCAACTGAATTTCTTTTTTGGTTTATGTTAAACCTTATGCACCTGAGATAATTGATATCTAGACAAACTAGTTAGTCCACGTGGTTTGTGTTGGACTTCAACCACCAAAATTGACTATAGGAAATGATTAGGTCCATTTCCCTTTCAGCTAGGCATCCCTAGGAGGTTTAGTGAGATTCTAGGGCTCAAGCATCACCCAACTATCATAAATAAGATTGCTCGAGTGACCATACTGCCAAAGAGTGGCGATAAGAGCAAGATCAGGGATAAGTTTTGGAATATTATCCAGCATATCATGAATGGTGAGGTGATGAATGTAGTCTTGTTTATGATGAGGCAACTAAATGATCTCAAGATGGACAAGAACCAGAACTTGGCCTATGCTCCATATATTATGGCTCTGATCCATGCCAAGACAAGATTTGAGGGCAGGTGTGGGATAGCACACACTCAATTTAGGCCCTTTAAAAATGAAATTGGATTTCTCACTAGGCCTCTCACTCCCTTCCCTGATGATGAGGAAGCAGATGGGGATGATGAAGAAGTTAATCCTAAAGCAGATCCAGCTCGGTAGATGCATCCTCCTCCACCTCCTCCTCAGCATGAGCAGTTATGGCAGCCTGGCCTTGGCTATTTTGATCCTTACTTCTAATAGATGCAGCATGGACTTCAGACTCATGGATAACAGGTACCAGGGTATTATGACCCACATGGATGGCATATTTGATGCTGTTGGAGACTTGTTCTCAAATGCTAAGAGTTAAGAACAAGGCAACATAAAGTGTTAAGTGTTAAAGTCCTTCGTCCTTCCAAACATTATTTCTCCTCGGGAAATAATGAGTTTCGGACGAAGGTCACAAGAGACATACCTTCGTAGATATAATAAGTAATAACGAAGGATTCATATAAAGTGTGAAATATAATATAAACATCGTCATAGAATCATTTCTATTTTATTAACATGGAAAAATAGAAATGATTTCAAATTACAAATGTACCTTCGGTCCTGAGAGAAGATAAAAAGTACAAGCGTGACGCAAAAGCAAATGCCAAGTCAGCGTGAACAGTACGGGAGTACTGTTCATCTATTTATAGACGTGGGACACAGCCCACGTAAAATTACATTCATGTCCATTACATTTGTCAATGACTTATGAAAATCTGTCAAGGTCCACGTAGTCTTTTCATCTCTAAGTCGGTTCCCCCCTCTGCTATCGCGACGAAGCTTCCCTGCGCACAGCTTCGGTTGTGCACCATCCTTCGTAGAGCTTGGTAATCAGCTCGTCCTTCGTCTGGTTCAGGCTTCGTCCTGACCGTGCTTCATGTTCATAATTCTGAGTCCGAAGATACCTGTTCACATAATCCACTTGGAAAACATTGTCAAATCATGTTTTTGAGGACCTTCGGAGGACGAAGGCCCCCAACAGTAGCCCCTCGCAATATTAATTTGTTAATAATAAATTCAGATTGCGATATGGACGAAGGCCTTGAGCCGAAGGTCCGAAAAAACACCTTCCCTTTGCTAGAATAGCAACATTCACTGACAAGTGGGGTCTTTCAATTTTCAACGCCCTGAGGGTATAAATAAGATCATACCGCAAACTTATTTGGTACGCACACTTGCCATCTGCTTCGGCCCACTAAATTTTTAGCTCTTGTGCACTAAGATTTGCTGGTCTTTTTGATTTTGAAGCTTCGGCCTTAAAAACAGTTTTTTAGCGTTTCCGAAGATGTCTGAAAGTAAGAAGATCGCTGCCGAGACGAAGCTGAGCCTCGACGAAGAGAAGAACTTGGGGTTCCTTATAGCGATGGCGGAAACCAACACAGAGAAAATCACCAAGGAAATTCTTGAAGGTTTGTCCGAAGATACTGATGACAGCGACAGTTTTGATGTAGAAAGTGGTGGGGAAGAATCCGAAGATCGACCATGGCGACCAAGTCACACGGTTTTCGGGAAAACTACTATTAAGCAGAGCCATATTGATAATATGAGGGGGCGGTATTTTCGAGATATATCTATTGTGAGAGCTGACGCTGGAGAAAAGACTTCTCCCACCCCCGAAGAAGATGAAGTTGTAATCTTCCGAAGCTTTCTCAAGGCTGGGCTTCGATTCCCCCTGAGCAACTTTGTTGTTGAGGTACTGAAAACATTTCAAGTCTACCTTCATCAACTTACTCCCGAAGCTATCATAAGAATGGGGATGTTTGTCTGGGCTGCAAGAAGCCAAGGTTTAGAACCAAATGCTAAAAGTTTTTGCAACATTCATGAGTTGTTATATGAGACGAAGCCCTGGGGAAAAGAACAATATCACAACAATTTTGGGTGTTACAGCTTCGGTGCCCGCTCCGGGTCAAGCCGCCCTGTGCCAACTTTTCGGAAGAGGTGGCCCGGAGCCTGGATGACTGAATGGTTCTATGTAAAGAATGACTTAACAGCGCAAGAAAATGTCAAGAGTATCATTATGCGCCCCATCTGGCAACGCTTCGGACTTCGAAGGCCGAAGGTTGAAATGGATGAAGCAGCCGAGGAATGCCAAAGAGCCTTCGGCGTGATCTGCTCTTTCATTGGGACAAGGGACTTGGTCCAAGAGCATATTGCCTTCAGGGTGTGGCCACTTGCAGGAAAGTGGGAGATGCCGAAGGAGACCATCAAAGAGTCCGACGAAGGCGGACTGGTCAGACTGAAATACACATTCAAATATGCAGATAAATTTGTTGAACCTGATGATGACTGGTTGAAAAGCATTGAGACATTAAGTGACGAACTGCTTGGGGCATATTCGAAGGCCGAGAACACTGCGTTATCAGCAGCCTTCGGAGGCCGAAAAAAGAAAAGGCTCAACCGGGTATTTGACGCAGTCGGGTTTGTCTACCCTGACTACCACTATCCGGTATTGAGTCGCAAAAGAAAAAATACTTCTACTGCGGCGGAAGCTACGACGAGTGCTACTAGTGAGTCAGTGCCGCAAAGGAAAAAGATGAAGGTGCTCACCCACCCAGTGCGTTTTATTGAGCCGGCCACAGTGCCAGAATTTATTGGTGAAGTCTCTTTGGCCTCTGAAGCTACCGAACCAGCTCCAGTGCCGAAGATGGAAGAAAAGACTGAAGTGCCTTCAGTAGAAAAAGCAGAGAAACCAAAGGTCGAAGAGCCAAAAATATCGAAAATCTTAAGTCCTTCGGTAAATGTTGAAACAATAAAAAACCAAAAGGGCCCATTGATGACCCCAAAAAGAAAAAGAATGGTGAACGTACTAGATGTCTTGGAGACAATTAAGTCTTCAAACACAACTCCAAAAAAGACTGTTGAACATGCTGAAGCGTCTACTGAAGCTTCGAAACAACAAGCTGAAACTGAGGCTGGACCTTCAGAGCCCACCAAGGAACAATCTTTGGAGACCGAGAAAATAAAAACATTAGAACCATTTTTGGTTGAGGAAATTGACATTGCCGTCCCCGAAGCTCCTGCCAGCACATGCGATTACATCATATGACATGCTTCGGGGAAGAAATTATCTGAAGAAGAGACTTATGAAGCTGATCACTATGCTAGAGAGTTAAAGTATCCGAAGGGGGCAGTAGTGTTCAATGGGACAAATGAAGACGACTTCCTATACTGCCTCCCCGATAACAAAGAATTATCTGTCTGCCGGGAGATGGCCAGAAGTATGGGTTTCCCGAAGCTCGAAGCTGGATTATGTGCTATGACGAAGGAAGATCTCGCGGACAGTCTTGCGTATAATAGCTTGAAGGTATAGGAATTAGACGTTTGAAAAAATTTTACAATACGTAATTCATTCCTTTATTCTTATATGGATTCTTTTTTGTATAGGGTTTGATCCTGAGCAACGCACTAAGAGCACAAAAGAGTGCCGAAGATGAAAGCTATGAAATTGCGTTCAACAACCTTCGATCAGAAGTTATTAAACTGAGAAACGAAGCTCTGGAGAAGGATAAAATTCTGCTTACACTGGTAGATAAGGTAAAGAAGGACGAAGCTGCTTCAAAAACCCAGGCGGAAGCCCAAAAACGTGAAATTAAAGATCTTCAGAAACAGCTAGCTAGAGCTAAAGAGGAACGTGCGCTTGAGGAAACAAAACGAGAACTTAGTGATCATTTGGTCAATAATTTAGAGTTAAGTGTTAAAGAGCTTCGTGCATCTCAGAGGAAATGCTATGTTAAATCTGTAGAATGCGTCAAAAAGATAAAATCCAGCTTCGCCAGCGTTGGCGCCTTTTCTAGTGAAGAGAATTTTCCAAGAGGCAATCCCGAAGGTCCACTGGACTGGATCAGTCACGAAGCAGAAGCCTTCGAGGAAATCCTGAGCAGCCGCGGTGACATCTGCGCTTTTTCAGGCGCCAGAGGAATTGCTGCTGTTTTGGAGAAAAAAGGTTGTGAACATATAAAATCCTTAGCTCAGTCCGAAGCTGCCCTGTCCTCTGAAGACATCAAAGATCCCTCGACCGAAGCAAGCATGGTTGGCGGTAAATTCTTCACTGATATCTGGGACAATGGCGGCCGAGAAATGGCACAAGAAATAATTCAAAGAAGTGAAAAAGGCATCCATGATGCTAGGAAAGTGGCAGAAGCTGCCGAAAGAAGTACAGAGCCCGAAAGGCAATTAGGTATTAATTAGTCGTTCTTATTGTGTTGTAATTTTTATTTCAAACTTTGTTCGCGATTTGTAATAGTAATGAAGAGATGTTCTCTTCCCTCAGAACCTGCTGGATCGACTGCCGACCTTCACACAAAAGGAGATGACGAGATTAAACGAATGGCCGAAGCTATCATGGATAAAGTTGTTGATCAACTTCTAAATGAGGCCGCCGAAGCAGTATTAAGAGAAGACTAAATGTTATTAGAAAAAACATTGGAAGTGTGATCTTTGTAATATTTTGTACATTTGAATGTAATATACAAGTCTCTTTTCATTATTCAATTCTTTACGATGCATGAAATTCTACATACATACCATTTTTGAGCCTTCGGCGAAAAAACACCTTCCCTTCTTTTCATGCTTCGTGAAGAAAACATTCTCCGTTAAAACTGTTCTGATAAATCACATCCATGCTTCGTGTAAACATTCTCCGAAGCTATACAATTTTGATATTACTCTGATGAAGCTCATCCATGCTTCGTAAAAACATTCTCCGAAGCTATTTTCCGAAGATTATCATTGTATTCCCTCGTGACTTTACACAATTTGCTCTTTCTCAAAGCATCCTTTCGAAGGTTGATACTGTGTCCCCTTCTTTTGCCATATGCAACATGATGTATGATGCTTATGCTATGCAAGATGATGTGATGATGTTATGTTATGCAAATGACGTTTGTTCCGAAGATACACGCAAAATATCTTTATAAGCTCTGCATTCCCTTAGGAACGTCTTTGGAGCTTCTTCGCCTTTTACTTAGACGGTATAAGCTCTGCATCCCCTTAGGGACGTCTTTGGAGCTTCTTCGCCTTTTACTTAGGCGGTATCAGCTCTGCATCCCCTTAGGGACGTCTTTGGAGCAAAAAACTTACACTGCGCTCCCTTTGGAACGGCTTTTTGTAACTTCGGCAACTTACTCTGTGTTCCTTAGAACGACTTTTTGTTGCTTCGAAGGGTTTTTAATAATTCGAAGGTCCTCCTTGTTACCGCAAATATTTAAGCTTCAGCAACTTAAGCCTGTGGAGAAGATAGATTTTCCTCATAACCAACCACGAAACTATTATATGAAAACTGAAATGTTCTTTATTACACAGAAAATAGAACTTAAACGGAAAAGACTGTTATCAAAGTAGGATATCTGTCAATAAATGTGCTTCGATTCTGGCATAGTACTATTGACTGTGCGAGCTTCAGATTGCTCTCTGAGATCCCTTTGGTGCGGAACATATTGGCTCCCTTCTGGCTGTTGGCCTTGTTGCAGCGGAGGTGGAGGCGGGGGCTGTTGCCATGAAGCTTGAGGTTGACTCGCCGAAGCTACGGAAACTGCAGGGTGGTTGCCCACATATTCCGGGATGTAAGGCTGATGGTACGAAGCAGTATGCATGACCTGCTTCGGCTGTCCCTGTTGCGCTGCAGCTTCTGCTAGCTCCTTTTGTTTCTGGATGGTGACATGGCACATCCTGGTGGTATGGCCCTTGTTCTCACCGCAGAATAAGCAAAATGTCCTCCTTGGTTGATCTCCAAATCTCCCGCCGAAGCCCCTGGCGCCTCTGCCTCTTGGAGCTGGTGGCCGAAAGAAAGTTTGCTGTTGCCCCGAAGCCTGTGAGGAGCACTGCGGCCTGTTCTGCTGACTCCCCTTATCATCATTTTGAGTGTTGTGGATGGACCTGACATGCCTCGGATAGAATCTTCCCCCGAAGCCCCTGGTCATCTCAGAAAATCTGAAGGCCTCCTCCCTTCTTTGGCGAAAGTCATTATCAGCACGAATGTACTCGTCCATCTTTTGGAGCAGCTTCTCCAGAGTCTGAGGAGGCTTCCTAGCAAAGTATTGGGCTGCAGGTCCAGGACGAAGCCCCTTGATCATGGCTTCGATAACAATTTCATTGGGCACCGTTGGTGCCTGCGCCCTCAAACGCAAGAACCTTCTGACATACGCCTGAAGGTATTCTTCATGATCCTGAGTGCACTGGAACAAGGCTTGAGCAGTGACCGGCTTCGTCTGAAATCCTTGAAAGCTGGTTAACAACATATCCTTCAGCTTCTGCCATGAGGTGATCGTTCCTGGTCGAAGGGAGGAATACCAGGTCTGAGCAACATTCCTGACGGCCATAACGAAAGACTTCGCCATGACTGCAGCATTGCCCCCATACGAAGACACTGTTGCTTCGTAGCTCATCAAGAACTGCTTCGGGTCTGAGTGGCCGTCGAACATGGGAAGCTGGGGTGGCTTATAGGATGGAGGCCAAGGTGTAGCCTGCAGCTCAGCGGACAAAGGAGAAGCATCATCGAAAACAAAATTTCCCTGATGGAAATTGTCATACCAGTCATCTTCGTTGATGAAGCCCTCCTGATGAAGGTCTTTCTGTTGAGGCCTTCTGTTTTGCTCATCGTGAGTAAGATGGCGAACTTCCTCAGAGGCTTCGTCTATCTGCCTTTGCAACTCAGCTAGCCGGGCCATCTTCTCCTTCTTCCTCTGCACCTGTTGATGTAACATCTCCATATCCCTGATTTCTTGGTCTAGCTCTTCCTCCTGAAGCGTCGGGCTGACGGCCTTTCTCTTCTGGCTTCGGGCCTCCCGAAGAGAGACGGTCTCCTGGTTGTGGTCCAGCGGTTGCAGTGCTGCAGCCCCAGTCGCTGAAGCTTTATTCGGCGCCATAGCGAAGGTCTATAGCTTCCGAAGGTGTTCAAAAAACTCGAAGTGGAAGTGAGTTCACCGGAGGTGGGCGCCAATGTTGGAGACTTGTTCTCAAATGCTAAGAGTTAAGAACAAGGCAACATAAAGTGTTAAGTGTTAAAGTCCTTCGTCCTTCCAAACATTATTTCTCCTCGGGAAATAATGAGTTTCGGACGAAGGTCACAAGAGACATACCTTCGTAGATATAATAAGTAATAACGAAGGATTCATATAAAGTGTGAAATATAATATAAACATCGTCATAGAATCATTTCTATTTTATTAACATGGAAAAATAGAAATGATTTCAAATTACAAATGTACCTTCGGTCCTGAGAGAAGATAAAAAGTACAAGCGTGACGCAAAAGCAAATGCCAAGTCAGCGTGAACAGTACGGGAGTACTGTTCATCTATTTATAGACGTGGGACACAGCCCACGTAAAATTACATTCATGTCCATTACATTTGTCAATGACTTATGAAAATCTGTCAAGGTCCACGTAGTCTTTTCATCTCTAAGTCGGTTCCCCCCTCTGCTATCGCGACGAAGCTTCCCTGCGCACAGCTTCGGCTGTGCACCATCCTTCGTAGAGCTTGGTAATCAGCTCGTCCTTCGTCTGGTTCAGGCTTCGTCCTGACCGTGCTTCATGTTCATAATTCTGAGTCCGAAGATACCTGTTCACATAATCCACTTGGAAAACATTGTCAAATCATGTTTTTGAGGACCTTCGGAGGACGAAGGCCCCCAACAGATGCTATGCAGACTCATTTTGATGGCCAGAACTCTGCAATGACATCAAGGCTCTACCCTATTGATGATCAGATGGATGGGCCGAACTCTATGTTTGTTGATCTTTGCACTCACATCCAGAACACCATTCATGATCCAATCATGACCAGAATAAACAACATGCAACATAGTTTTCAAGATAATATGGGTGCCTATCTAACTAGTTTGAGACTTTGTCTACCAGTGACAGCATTCAGGTGCTTGATCAGAGGCAACAACAACTCTAGAATAATTTTAGTCAGTTCACCTCCATCTTTGACACCTTCAGCTCTCACTACTACAACATGTATATGTGTCCTCTGGCTGGTATCCAGGGAGGCCCCTATTTTGTGGCAATTGATGTCAAAGGGGGAGAGATGAAGATGAAGATGGGGATTTCATAGTTAGGGGGAGCTCATGTGTGGACATTTAGACTTTGCATGTGCATGTTTATTATCTGCACTTATGTTTTATGCATGTATTATGAAGTTTGTGGAGAAATATCTGGGTTTCGAACTATGTTTGTTAAAATATTATGTTTCTATTAGTTTGAAGTATCCTGTGAATGATTGATCGAGGAGTGATTGAATTTACTACGCTTATTTAATATCATATTACACTTGTATGTCTCGATAACCATGATTGTAGGAAGATCTCCACCAAAACTCTGATCTATTATATGTGTGAAATCTTAAACTAGATATATCATGCACACATGTAGGGGGAGCTATTCTTACACCTTGAGTTTTGTCAAGACTTATCTATCTTCGATATGGAACTTCAAATCAAGATAAGTCACTCGAAACTCACCCCTTAAATCCTTATTATACTTAGTGTATGAGAAAGATTTGAAAAATCGAAATGACCTCTGGATGAAATGTATAATGTTGTCATCAATTACCAAAAAGGGGATATTGTGAATCATTTAGGCCCCTTAGTGATGTTTTGGTAATTAATTATAACCATTTGTGGACTAACAATTCTTGGAGAAATAAGAATGCAGGCTGGAGCATATATAAAAGTATGTCTTGGACACTTAAAGCATTGGTTGTAGATCAAGTGAATGCAAAGGTACAACATAGGTTTTGTTTTTTCGGGTCACTAGGTGTTTAGAGAAGGAATTGACTGAGTTAGATGGCTAGATAGCCATACTATAAAGAGGGGTCAATGACTTTGGTCTGTGTAAAATTTAGTGCCTCATAAAGCATCTAGTAGTTGCATTTGCATGAGGACTAATAGCGCTACTAATTTCAAGAGTTAAAATCTTTTCAAAAGTGTGTTTGGAAAGTGGATATGTTCTGTGCTCGGTGGACTGTGGTGGAACCACCCAGATTATTATAGATTAAGTGCTCGAGTATCGCCTTAGAGGCAATCATACACTTAAAACGGAATAAACTACCACTCTGTCGAATCTAGTCCGATTAAACCACTTCACAAGGATCGAGTACCATTTTCTGACACGAAGGTGAGACATAGAAATACAATAAAACATGAAACCACAAATTAAAGAAGTACTTGAGTTATTACATGAATTGGAGTTTGACATTAAGTAACATTGTTTTAAATGCAGCGCATAACAACTAACGACATTAAATAAGGAGTAGGGCGAAGCTTGGTCCACTACTCCGCCTGGTCCTCTTCTACTAAGACAGCATCCCACTCGACCGTCCAACCCGGTGGCAAGGTGGCTGGCTAAGTCACACCATCAACCATGTCTTGCAACAAACCTGTAAAATTATGCCACAAGCAAGGCTGAGTATACTAATACTCATATAGACTTACCCGGTGTGAGGAGTCTACTCCTCTACCTTTGGACCATAAAGCTATTTGGTTGAGGGGTTTGGTTTGCCAAAGGCACTAGTTGAGTCTAAGTCAAGTTTTATCTTGTTCAAGTTTTACAATATTCGTTAAAGTAGGTTTGCTTCCTTTTAAGCATACATGATAGCAAGCAATTAATGTAATCAACATTTTGTCTCAAGAAACCTCATTTCACTTCTTACTCGATGTAGCAGCATGGATCAAGCAGTCTCATTAGCTACAAGAAACAGACAATTCGAATTGAGTTTTAACCTTGCAAGGTAAACTTAAACACACGACATGTCAGGGCACTTCATCCCCACACACATCAATCATTCCCCATCGATCCCCCGTTCGCGGCCAGGGCCCATCGCCTTGGCATGCAATGCCCCACTGACCCTGGTTGCTGCCGTGCAGTGACTATACTTGCACCCACCATAGCTAGCATAGGAGACCACATCTCAGGACAAGTGAGGAGTAAATTCCATGCCCGACTTTACTCAGGTACTAGACTTATCGGTTACCGTATTTCCCGACATGTGTTTAGTACGTTCAAATGCTTGACTCACGATACCACACATTAATCCTTAATTTCATTTCCGTCTCATAGACAACACATCCACTCAGGTCCCATGTACATAGACAATCATAGTTCTTGTTATCAAGATGAATACAACCAATTCCTGACCTCACACGAGTGGTAGAAAAATCACTCGACTTCTACCAAGATCTTAATTAAGCAAAGCAGCTACTCGACCTAGCATACTAGTATCCATCCCAAAGGGGAATCTAAGTTCATGCAACTATGGTTTCAAGCAATTCCTATACTTAAGTGCATAGTACAAGCCTACAAACAATAATTATAGTAAAATAGCATATATATATATAGTTTATGCATAAAACGGGAGCTTGCCTTCGGGTGCAGCTGTAGCGGGGAGTTCTTCGATGATAGGTTCGGGAGCTGGATCCTGGACTTATTCTTGTTCAGTTTCTTGCACCAGGATCAGCACATACTCTCCACCCATAAGATTGCAATCTTACGAATGCAATGCATAAGGTATATACATATATAAATTCTATGATATGCAAATTCTTATTAAGAGGTGTAGTAAGTAATACTAAGTTTTTTAATGAAACTGGAAATCTATTTTCATTGGGTTAAACTTCCAGGAAGTGGCATTTAGCTAGGATTTAATAAAAGGTGGTTTATCCTTTGGGTTACTTGTAAAAGGGGTCTTGATGTGCTTTAAGTATGTTGTTGGTTTCTTTCAACTTCATTTGGTTAACCTTTATTTTCTCTCCTTTTTCCTTCTCTTACTAAGCTTTTAATGGTGATTTGAACTACACTTAGGTTTTAGCATTTTCTGAAAAATCTCCAAAAATTACAATAGCTCCCTACTGATTAAATTAGGTTATACTAAAAATTTGGGGTCTAGAGAAATTAGGGTCTAGTTTGGACAAAAATAACAAGAACTAGGGCAGAGAGGGCACTTTACACTACATTCCCTATGTATAAGTGGCAGCTGCCCTAATGGTTATTTTTCCTAGTATTTAGGGTGTGATAACATGGTCTTGTTCCGAATTTTATTAAAGGATACTTGGTGGATATTTTAGTGGTGTGACACCCAGATTTAAAGGATAAAGCCGGACGTGTCTTATATGTGTGCCAAAGAAGAACATCACATATAATGACAAAGTGTATAGAGATAAATGTCACAAGTATCATTATTACATAGCGGAAGTCTTACAAAAATAAAGGATAACAATAAAACAAACTAAATATTATTCCTTGGCGCCAATAAGCCGACTAGGAGACGCCACCTAGATAAGCTCGTATTCCTCATTGTAGGGCTCCTCCTTGACCACATGTTCTTATCCTGTGGGGTGGTTTATATATTGAATGGGTGAGCTCACAAAATATCATAGCTCAACAAGTTGTGGGGAATAATGTGCATGAACTCACCAAAGGTGGGAGCTCATGTGAAGTGTAAGGCTGATCAATAAATAATGGTTAAAGCTGAGCATTGCTTTTAATAAGTTAATCAAGTTTTATTAGCAGTTACTAAATGTAAGTATATACCAAACCAGAGTAATAATAGATCAAAATTAATAATAAAACACAATGCAATGCAAATGATCAATTAAATTTTAATTCCATAAGTTACTCATGTGAGGTTCCGAGCAGCTCATGACCGGTAGCATGACTGATATACCAGTTTTACACTCTGTAGAGGTTGCACATCTTTACCCACAAGTCATGTTACCCATCTGCCAAGAGGTCATGAATCCCATACACCTCTACTAAAGAAGCGAGGCAGGGTAACACTACGAGATCTTTACAAAGTTCCACTAGCTTTAGAAAACCCACTACAGTTTCTAGGAAGCGCAATGCAGGGATCCCCCATCTGACCACCATCGCAGCAAAATCAACCCGAGAACCTGCCTACACCGAACACTCCTCTACTGCCCTTGCCCCTTTCGGGTAAGGTAGTCATCCACTAGCTTTCCTAATTAGTCAGCCAAGGGCGTCCCATACCACCCTTATGGTAGCATTGTTTTCCCGGGTGGTTCTCCATGTTCCAGTTAACAATATAATCTTATCATGAACAATAATAACAAATTGATAATAAAAGCATGATCATGAATAATGTGTATCTTAATACCCAAAACCACATAAAGTAATAGCAGGTACTACCCAAAAGTTCAGTGGTAAACAAGGTATAAAGATAGTCAAAATAGGGTGACCTATTGGGTCCCATCAAAATTAACCTATGCAGATCATAATGATTGATAGGAACATTATTGGGTAAGTAGAAGTGATCAAGGGCACAACTTGCCTTCAACGAGCTCCTGCTCAGCAATTTCCACCTGCTGAACACCTGGGTCCTCGGTCACTTGCTCGTCTACTCCAAGCAATACATACAAACAGGGTACAAAAAAATTAACATCACACCAAACATGAGATCATACTACATAATAATATTCTATGTATCGTACCGAGATCGTAGGAACAAGAATCACTAAATTTGGAGTTACGGTTAACGAGTTATGATTTTCTGAAGTTATTAAGTGATTGATATAGATTAAACCAAATGAATAAATTTAATCTATGTTTCCTAACTAAACAGAGTTACCAAGTGATAAACAATATTAATACAAAATTATTGCAACTGGAATGGATTAAAAAGGAATTAAAATGAATTTTCTATGAATTAACTAAGATTCAGGAATTATTTTAGTACAAGAAATTGTTTTCTATCCCAATTTATCCAATTTTATTCGGTTCCTGGACTGCGCGCGCTATTTCTGAGAAGCTCAGGGCATAATCTAAAAAAAGTCAGGACTGATTCGCAATTACTTTACAGCTAAGTTCGACGGCGGCTTATTTGTAAACAAAGATGGGGTCTCTTTTGCCGAAGGGGTACAGACCATCTGAGCCGTTGAATCTTGTTCCAACCGTCCAGATTAGACGCATACATTATAAACCGATATGCGATGCTGACCGCTGGATCTGAGATCCAGGGATCACATACCTCAGATCGAAAGGGTACGCCACCGATGATCTCACCCGTCCAACTTCTATCCCACGGTTCAAAACTTCTCACAACTCCATCTAACCCTGGCCATTCATCTAGAGATCAACGGCATAGGCTTCTTCTTTCTCCCTGAGCCAAGCGCTACGACCGCATGCAATGGAGACCCAGCGAGCGGCGAGCTAGCGGCCCTTGGCCATGGTTTGGAGCATGAACTGAACTTGCACAACACAGGAATGACGACGAACTACTAGGTCGCGATCTTACCGGTGTTAGTAGCGTGGGCACAGCCACCCACGGGAGGTCAATGCAACGGAGCGCCCTGGTTCGCCAATGGCGGTGCATCGGCTCTCCGACACGGTGACGCCCCAGACAACCACCGTCGTACGGGAAACGCCGCGAAGCACCCCTGCTTGACTCCGCCCTTGGCTTTCATGCACACCTCGCGCTTCGATGTCTGATCCAATCCTCTGGCCTCTCCCTTTCCCTTTCTCCTATCGACAGTTTCAACAGAGGCAACTCCCAACGCGGCGCAAATTCTCGAAGCATAGGGCTGGAAAAGGCGGCGGCCGGGTTTATATCGAGGCACCAAGGGCCTAGCATGCGCACAACTGGGAGAAGATTCGCGTAGGAGGTGGTTAGATCCGTTCATGCGGCACTATTCTCGCGGAGATGAAGACCGGAAGCGCACACACACAGCGACTGACACAAGGGCCCCACTTGCCAAGTGATGAGAGCATGCATACGCGCCACGGCGGTAGAAGCGGCCGGCCCGTGCGGACGCGTTGGGGCATTGGGCTGAAATGCAATTCAGCGGCCCAGCACAGGTTTTCTTTTTCCTTCCTTTTCTTTTCTGTTTTCTTTTCCTTTTATTTTTAAATCTCAGATTTGAATTCAAATGTTGTTGTGAAGTTCATGCTTAGCTGAATTCCTTAAATTCAAATACCAATATGAACAAGTGCATTTATTTATTTATATATATTTTCTTTATATTTCTATAGTGTTGGGGACTTGTTCTCAAATACTGTAAGTCAAGAACAAGGCAACACAATCGTTAAGTATTAAGGACCTTCATCTTCCGAAGCATTATCTCCCCATGGACATAATGCTCATCAGACGAAGGTTATGAAGGACATGCCTTCATCTTATAAATAAATCAGAATACAAAGTTATAGAAATGGCAAGTTTAACTCATCGATCCATTCATGTTCGCATTCCGTAAAGCATGCATGAGTATTAACGGAATATGTATTACATTGATACCTTCGACTTGCTCGAAGGTGTTGACGTGAGGGCGAATACAATTCAGCGTGAACAGTACGGTGCTACTGTTCATCTATTTATAGGCACGGGATGCAGCCTGGGTAAAATTACATTTATGCCCCTGACATTTACTTATAACTATAACATGAATCATTAAGGACTAAGCAGTTTTTTTCCCTTTCGGCCAGCATCATCTTCAGTCTTCATCACCATTATAAGCCAAAGGTGTTACTCTTTGGTAATAGCTTCGACGTTCATTCTTATCATCTTTAGATCACATCTTCATCCCATATGCCTTCATTATAGGGGAAGAACTTCCATTCTAAAGACTAAGCTCCCTACAACAACCTAAATCATGCTGGAAACAAATGATTAATCATGTTTTTAGGACCTTCGGAAGAGGGAGGCCCCCAACAGTAGCCCCTCACAGTATTAATTTGTTCCTTTGTAACAAATTTAGACTGCAACATGAACGAAGGCCTTTAGCCGAAGGTCCGAAAAAGACCTTCCCTTCGCTAGAATAGCGAATAATCTTGAACCGTGGGAGCCACCGAACTGTGGGGCTCTGAGTATATATATATAGAAGGCTGTGTTGCAGATATTTTTCGTGCCATCTAGCTTTCGTGCTGCGGTTATCGTTTTAGCTTTCCTGTTCTATGAGCGCAATTGTTTTTGAGCTTCGGCTTTCTACAGTGATCATCACCAAAATGGTCGAGGATAAGAAAAGTGTGGATCACACACTCGCTGGCTTCTACGAAGCCATGGAAAGGACCAACATAGAAAAAATCACTAATGAAATGTTAGTTGGGTTATCTGGTGATTCATGCGACAGTGAGAGCTTCGATGTTGAGAGTGAGAATGAAGATGCTGAAGATCGACCGTGGAGGCCAAGTCATGTTGTTTTCGGAAAATCAACTGTCAAACAAGGGCAAATTGAAGTGATGAAGGGCAGATATTTCCATGACATATCTATAGTGAGGGTTGGAGGAGAAAGCACTGTTCCTCTTCCTGAAGCAGATGAGGTAGTAGTATTTAAGAGTTTTATGAATGTTGGGCTTCGTTTCCCCTTGCACAAGATGTTGGTCGAAGTGCGAAAGACATTTGAGATATATCTTCATCAGCTTACTCCTGAATCCTTAATTAAAGTTGGAGTTTTTATTTGGGCTATGAGAAGCCAAGGGTTGGAGCCAAATGCCAAGTGTTTCTGCAATATTCATGAGTTATCGTACCAGACGAAGGCAATTGGGAAGGAGCAGTACCATAATAAATTCGATTATTACAGCTTCGTGCCTCATTCTGATGTGAGGTATCATGTGCCAACATTTCGAAAGAAATGGTCGGTTTCTTAGATGAAGCAGTAGTTTTACATGAAAAATGATCTGAATCAGAGGGAGGATGTGAGAGGCGTGATTCAACGTCCTATATGGTCACGCTTCGGCATGAAAAGGCCATCAATCGCACTTGAGAATGAAGTGCAAGCCTGCCAAATGGCTTTCAACACCATATGCACCTACATTGGCACAAGAGATTTAGTTCAAGAACACATCGCTTTCAGAGTGTGGCCTCTGGCAAATGAGTGGGAAATGTCGAACGAAGCTACCGCTGGCTCCAGCCAAGATGGCTTGGTTTATCTAAATTACATCTTCCAATACAGGAGCCAGTTTGATGAGCCAAATGATGACTGGCTAGATGCTATAGAGGCCACGAGTGATGAGCTACTTAGAGCGTACTCGAGGGCAGAAGACGAGGCCATGACAGTTGCCTTCGGTGGTCGCGGGAAAAAGAGGTTGAACAGGGTGTTCGATGTTATTGGGTTTGTTTACTCGGATTATTGTTTTCCCGTCCGAAGGCAAGAGGGGAAAAGGAAAGTTGCTGCTTCAACATCTTCTGGTGCGCCGAAGGCAAAGAGAGTCAAGGTCTTGACGCGTAGACCGAAACCCATTGAGAGGCCGATGTGCTGAATCTAATTGAAAGGGCAGAAACTGCCCCCTTAGCCATAGAGACGGCTCTTGTGATGCCGATTGAAGTTAGTGCAGACCCAGTCAAAGAGCCAGAATCAGAGAAGGCAGCAGAGCAGCCACAGGTGATGGTGACAGTGTTGCCGAAGCTATCAGCCACTGCAACAACAACTCCGAGGAAGAGGAGGATGGCTAGTGTTTTGGATGATGTTTTGGAATCCGTGAAAATGCCAACTCTTGCTTCTGCCGAAGGTTCTGGCAACAAAATTGAAGATGCAAGAGAAGTGGTCACTGCAACGCTTCTTCTGTTCATGCTGACGCGGGATATTCGGAAGCTGCCCCAGTAAAGCTGGTGGAAGAAAATCTTGCAGAAAAGCCTACAACACCTGCTCCCGAAGCAACTCCCTAGGGTGATTTGAATTAGATTTGTTCGACATGCTTCGAGAAAATAGTTATCAGTAGAGCAACTTGCCGAAACACAATATTATGCTAAGGAGCTGAAATACCCCCAGGGGTTCTTGGTATACGGAGGAGATAACGAAGATGACCTTCTCTACTGTCTACCAGATAGTAAGGATGTCAATGTTTGCCGTGAAATGATGGACAACATGGGGTATCCAAAGCTTGAACTAGGCTTGTCTGAGATGATGAAGGATGAGCTTGTAGATAGCTGTTGGGGGCCTTCATCTTCCGAAGGTCCTCAAAAACACGACTAACATGTCTTCCAGAATAGTATACTGTCACAGGAAGCTTCGGGTTTGAGACGAGGGCGTGTAAGGTGTGAAAAGCGTGATCAGGAAGGATAGTCTAACTCCGAAGCGTGGCTGGAGAAGCTTCGGCTCAGCACAAGGATGATGATGAAGGACGAAACTGACTTAAAAGGAAAAGACTGTTTAGTCCTCGATAGCTTACCTTTTGGCTAATGGAAAATGTCAGGGATATGAATGTAATTTTGCCCAGGCTGCGTCCTGTGCCTATAAATAGATGAACAGTAACACCATACTGTTCACGCTGACTGGTAACTGCTTGCACATTTCTCTCGGACTTTTACCTTCTGTGAAGCCGAAGGTACCAATGTAATTTTGTATCATTAATGTTTGTTCATGGATATATGATAATGGTATGAATAATCTGATGATTTAAAATGATTATCCATGCTCTTTTTATGTTTCATATGTCTCTATTTATATCTTTGTATACTAGAACGATGAAGGTACGTCCTTCATGACCTTCGTCCGAAGATCATTATGTCCTAAGGGAGATAATGTAACAAAGGACGAATGTATTTAACCATTAACATTTGTGTTGCCTTGTTCTTGATTCATAGCTTTTGAAAACAAGTGACCAACATTGGCACCCACCTCCGGTGAACTCATTTGACCAGCTTCGGCAAGCTGTGACCTTCGTCATGCCACCGAAGAAGTCATCAGGGCTAGGGGCTGCACTGCAGCCACTGGACATCAATCAAGAAACATTACGCGAAGCTAGGAGCCAAAAAAGGAAGGCTACCAGTCCAACACCTCAGGAGGAGGAGTTGGACCAATAAATCAGGGACCTCGAAGCCATTCATCAACAGGTCCAGAAGAAGAAAGAAAAGATGCTTCGTCTCACCGATCTTCAGAAGAAGATTGATGAGGCCGCTGAAGAAATGTGTCATCTCACCCAAGATGACCAAGACTGAAGGCCTCAACATAGAGAGCTTCGTCAAGACAATTCGTACAATGATGATGAATGGTATGATGATTTCCATCATGGCAATTTTGCTTTTGATGATGCTTCTCCTCTAGCAGCAGAATTGCAGGCTACCCCATGGCCCCCGTCATACAAGCCACCCCAGCTTCCTATGTATGATGGGCACTTAGACCCGAAGCAGTTCCTAATGAGCTACGAGGCAACCATATCTTCATATGGGGGCAACACTGCAATCATGGAGAAATCCTTTGTCATGGCAGTCAAAAGTGTCGCACAAACTTGGTACTCTTCTCTCCGGCCAGGGACAATCACATCATGGCAGAAGCTTAAGGATATGCTAATCATCAGCTTCCAAGGATTTCAGACGAAGCCAGTCACTGCTCAGGCTTTGTTCCAGTGCACGCAAAACCACGAGGAGTACCTTCAGGCGTATGTCCGAAGGTTCCTGCGTTTGAGAGCACAAGCGCCTATAGTGCCCAATGAAATTGTCATTGAGGCCATGATCAAGGGGCTTCGGCCAGGACCTATGGCTCAGTATTTTGCCAAGAAACCCCCGCAAACCCTGAAGAAGCTTCTTCAGAAGATGGATGAATACATCCGAGCTGATAATGATTTCCGCCAAAGAAGGGAAGAAGCATACATGTTTTCTGAGATGACTAGAGGCTTCGGAGGAAGAATTCACCCTAGGCATGTCAGATCGATTCATAATTCCAACCCAAGTGATGACAGAGGAGGTCAGTCTCAAAGGCAGCAACATAGCTCTCACTCTTTAGGGCCACAACAAAGCTCCTTCAGGCCACCAGCCCCAAGGGGTAGAGGTGGCAGAAACTTCGGAGGAAGATACGGAGATCAGCCTAGAAGACTATACTGTTTATTCTGCGGTGAAGACAAGGGCAACACCACAAGAACATGCCAAGTTACAATTCAAAAAGCAAAAGGAGATTGCTGAAGCTGAGGCACGGCAGAATCAGCCGAAGCAAGTCCTACACACTGCTTCATGCTATTCTCCGTACGTCCCAGAATATGTAGGTAATCAACATCCTACGACCTCCATTGCTTCGGCGAGCCATTCTCAAGCTTCCTGGGCTCAGTCTCCACCACCACCACCGCTACTACCTGCTCTAACCCGAAGCCAGCAGCCAGAAGGGCACTAGCACGCTCAACAGCAGCGTGACTTCCGGGAGGAGTCCGAAGCTCGCACAGTTAACAGCACTGTGCCTGAATCCAAGCACATCTACTAAAGAATATCCTACTCTTGTTGTATCTTTATCTTTCCTGCCATTTTATTTTCATGAAAAACAAGTCACAAAGGACTGAATTTTGATTTCATGTAATAATTGTGCCCGTATCAATGAGTAAAATGCGTCCTCCTAACAGACTTTTGAAGTTACAATAGCCGTTCCTAAGGGAGCAGAGTAAGTTCCAAAGCTACAAAATTCGTTTCTAAGGGAGCGCAAAGTAAGTTCCGAAGCTACAAAAGTGGTTCCTAAGGGAGTGCAGAGTAAGTTCCAAAGCTCAGAAGTCGTTCCTAAGGGAATGCAGAGCCAAGAATTCCACCGAAATAGAAGGTGAAGAAGCTCCAAAGTCATTCCTAAGGGGATGCAGAGCTTAGATACCACCGAAATATAAGGTGAAGAAGCTCAAAAGTCGTTCATAAGGGGATGCACAGCTTAAAGACTCCAAAGACATCCCCAAGGGGATGCAGAGTCTTGGGTGTTCCAGTGTGGGTGTGTGTGTGTTCGACATAACCATCATATTGCATCATATCATCGCATCATTCCGCATAACATTACATCATACATCATATCGCATGAACAGCAAAGATCAGGTATGAAGTAAGTCTTCGGCAATAACTTGAACGAAAACATGCTGAGGCACGAAGGCTAACTTTGGAAAATACAATTTTATCAGATTTATCATAGAAGGGGTTTCTTTCTTTACGAAGCATGAAAATAAGGGAAGGTGTTTTTTCGCCGAAGGCTCAAAAACGGTATGTGCGTAAATTTCATGCATCGCAAAGAAATATATTACAACAATTTACATGTCTGATTAATTGTTTTATACGCCAAATGTTACATCATATTATTACAATAAAAGCCTAATCTTCCTTAAGGATCTTCTCGGCGGCTTCATTCAGTAGTTTATCGATGACTTCGTCAAAGATGGAGTTAGCAACGCTCATTACATCCAACGCCTCTTTCATGACGGGATCAGCTTGGGGGTCATACGGCTTGGGCAGCGGTGAGAGTTTAGCTACAATAGACAAGTTGTTAGTCCGAAGCAGGAAAATAGATATCGAAGCCAAAAATTCAAGAATAATACCTATATGCCTTGCGCGCTCGGCAGCCTCTTCGGCTCGCCTAGCTTCTTCTCGGGCGTCATGGGTTTCTTTTTCGTTTTTCTTTATGATTTTGTTGGCTAATTCTCGGCCACCGTTCACCCAAACATCGGAGTAAAACTTTCCACCCACCAAAGTAGCTTCGGCTGAAGGGTCTCTCGTGTCCTCTGTGGAGAAGGCGGCTTCGGCCCGGGCCACAGCTTTAATATGGTTGCAACCAGCCTTCTCCAGAATTGCCGCAATCCCTCGAGCACCAGTAAAAGCACAAATGTCCCCGTGATCATTGAGGATCTCTTCAAAAGCTTCAGCTTCCCCGCTTATCCAATCAATAACACCATCGGGGTCTCCTCGAATAAAATTTTCTTCGGAAGAATAAACACCTACTTTGGCAAAGTTGTTTTTCAATTTTCTTACGCAATCCAAGAATTTCTCGAAGCACCTTTCCTTGGATTCGCGAAGCTCCTCAACATTTTTCTCCAGCCTAGTGTTCGACCATTCACTTATTTCTTGACTAGCTTTTGCAAGTGCAAAATTTTCATTAGCTTCGGCAAGTTTTTTCGAAGGTCTTCAATTTCGGTTTTATAAGCTTCGGATTGAGTGTTAAATTTGGCTTCGTCTTTTTTCACTTTATCCACCAATGAAAGCAGGATTTTATCTTTTTCCACAGCATCATTTCTCATATTAATAACTTCTGACTGAAGGTTGCTGAGGGCTATCACGCAGCTTTCATCTTCAGCATTCTTTTGCGCCCTCAAAGCGTTGCTAAGAATTAAGCCCTGCAAGAAGATAGATTTAGCACGAGAATACAAAACAAGATAACCTATTTTTAAGTTTGTCACTTTAGTACCTTCAGACTGTTGTATGCAAGGCTGTCTGCAAGGTCATCTTTTGACATGGCGGAGAGGTCAGCTTCGAGCTTCGAAAATCCCATATTTTTTGCCATCTCCCGGCAGACGACTATTTCTTTGTTGTCCGGGAGACAGTATAGAAATTCATCTTTGTCTGTGTCGTTGAACACTAAGGCCCCCTTCAGGTATTTCAGTTCCTGGGCATAGTGTTTGGCTTCTGCAATTTCTTCTACAGATAGTCTTTTTCCCGAAGCATGTCGAATGATAAAGTCAAGATCTTCGGACGGTGCTTCGGGAGCAGGAGATTTAGCTTTTTCGTCACATCCTTCTCCAGAGTCATGGTCGTATCTGGAAATTCTTGTTCAGCTCTCTGCTCAGTTGCAGCAGGCTCTGCCTCTGTCGGTGCTGAAGGCTCAGCTTCGGTTTCAGCACAAACCGCCACAGCTTCGGCAACCTTTTTTGCAGGAGCAGGAGTCAATGCCCCTGTTGTTTCCATGACAGCATCTAGCACGCTAGCCATTCTCCTCCTCTAGGGAGTTGTGGCGGGAGCCTTTGCAACCTTCGGCAATTCTGCTTCTGCCGGTGGGCTCAAGATTTCTGGCAGCACCATTACTTTTTCTAGCTCTTGCTTTTTGGCTGCCTCTTCTTTGGCTTCGGCTGGCTCGGCTATAGGCACCTTCGGCACCACAGTGGATTCTTCGGCGCTCAGGCTGGCAGCAGCAGGTTGTTCTGCTTCGGCAACGGAAAATGTCCCTTCACCCAGTTTCGGCAATGTGTCCGTCTCAATGTATCTCGGCCGGTGCGTCAAGCCCTTGATCTTTTTGCCCTTCGGCACAACAGAGATGGCCGAAGCGGCGGTCTTCCTCTTCTTTCCTGCTTTCGTGAGGGATAGTAATAATCAGGGTATATGAAACCAATCACGTCGAAAACTCTGTTCTATCTTTTCTTGCCTCGACCTCTGAAGGCTGAGGTCAAAGCATCATCTTCAGCTCTAGTGTAAGACCCAAGCAATTCATCGCTAGTTGCCTCAATACTGCTCAATCATTCATCATTTGGCTCATCAAACTCGCCTCTATATCTGAAGGTATACTTTAGATAGATCAAGCCACCTTGACTAGACCCGGCAGCAGCTTCCTTCGGCATCTCCCACTCATTCACGAGTGGCCATACTCTGTAGGTGATATGTTCTTGAACCAGGTCTCTGGTGCCAATAAAAGTGCACACAGTGTTGAAGCTTCTCTGGCATGCCTCTATATCATTCCCAAGGGTGGTGGTTGGCCTCCTGATGCCGAAGCGAGACCAGATGGGATGTTAAATAGTTCCTCTTATATCTTCCCTCTCAGTTAAATTATTCTCAACATAAAACCATTCTTCCATCCAGGCCTCGGGCCACCTTTTTCGCAATGTCGGAACCAGATAACTTACATCGGCGCGGGGCACGAAGCCGTAACAACCAAAATTGTTGTGATATTTCTCCTTGTCAGTAGCCTTTGTCTCGTATAGCAGCTCGTGCATATTGCAGAAGCATTTTGCACTTGGTTCCATCCCTTGGCTTCTCACGGCCCAAATAAAAACTCACATCCTAATAATGGCTTCGGGAGTAATTTGATGAAGGAAAATCTCGAAGGTCTTCAGCACCTCAACCAGAAATTTGCTCAATGGGAACCGAAGCCCAGCCTTCAAAAAACTCCTGTAAACAACTACCTCATTCTCTTCGGGAGCAGGTGCAGCACTATCTCCTCCAGCTCTCACAATTGAAATATCTCGGAAATATTTCTCTTTCATAGCGTTAATTTAACTCTGCTTAATGGATGATTTTACAAAGATGGTGTGACTTGGTCGCCAGGGCCGATTTTCCGCATCTTCGTCTTCACTTTCCACATCATAGTCATCACTATCGTCAGAATCTTCAGACAAATCAGCCATTATTTCGTTTGTAATCTTCTCTGTGTTTGTTTTTTCCGTAGCTTCGTAAAACCCAGCAAGAGCAGGGTCCACAACCTTCTTCTCCTCAGACATCTTCTCTTCAGACCTTCAAAAAGCACTTGTGTATATCACGAAGCTCGCAAAATCAAGCGAGAGTTGATAGCAAGAAAATTAAAATTTGAGAAAACAGCACAAGCAATTGAAATGGCGCAACAGATGCTGCCGCTGTGGGCTTCTATTTATATGCTTAGTGCATTGCAACTTGGCGGGGCCCATTTGTCATTGACTTTCACTATTCTAGCGAAGAGAAGGTGTTTTTTTGGACCTTCAGCTAAAGGCCTTCGTTCACGTCGCAGTCTGAATTCGTTAAGCAATAAATCAATACTGCGAGGGGCTACTGTTGGGGGGCCTTCATCTTCCGAAGGTCCTCAAAAACACGACTAACATGTCTTCCAGAATAGTATACTGTTACAGGAAGCTTCGGGTTTGAGACGAAGGCATGTAAGGTGTGAAAAAGCGTGACCGGGAAGGACAGTCTAACATCGGAGCTGTGGCTGGAGAAGCTTCGGCTCAGCACAAGGATGATGATGAAGGACGAAACCGACTTAAAAGGAAAAGACTGTTTAGTCCTCGACAGCTTACCCTGGCTAATGGAAAATGTCAGGGACATGAATGTAATTTTGCCCAGGCTGCGTCCTGTGCCTATAAATAGATGAACAGTAACACTGTACTGTTCACGCTGACTGGTAACTGCTTGCACGTTTGTCTTGGACTTTTACCTTCTGTGAAGCCGAAGGTACAAATGTAATTTCATATCATTAATGTTTGTTCATGGATATATGATAATGGTATGAATAATCTGATGATTTAAAATGATTATCCATGCTCTTTTTATGTTTCATGTGTCTCTATTTATATCTTTGCATACTAGAACGATGAAGGTACGTCCTTCATGACCTCTGTCCGAAGATCATTATGTCCTAAGGGAGATAAAGTAACAAAGGACGAAGGTATTTAACCATTAACATTTGTGTTGCCTTGTTCTTGATTCATAGCTTTTGAGAACAAGTGACCAACAATAGCCTTGCCTACAACAACTTGAAGGTTTGTATACTTTGGTCTGTAATTTTGTAATTTTAGTTACGGTAAACTATTTTTGTGGTAATTCATATTGTTACTATTTGTTCACGCTTTGTTTACCGGTTCTTAATTCTAAGCAAGGCCCTGAAGGCCCAAAAGGATGCAGAGGATGAGAGTTGTCAAATAGCACATGGAAACCTCCGATCGGAGGTTATAACCCTAAGAAATGAAGCTCTCGCAAAAGACAAGATTTTGCTATCATTGGTCAAGAAACTGAAATCCAGTGAAGCCAAGCTATCTGCTCAAGATGAAGCCCATGAAGCTGACATGCAAGAGCTAAAGAAGAAAGTTGCCTAAGCAACTGAGAATTTTAATAAGGAAGTAGTAAAACATGAAATATGTGAGATCGAAAGATCAAGGGCACAGAAAAATGTTAATGAGCTTTCTGCTGCTAAGAAAATGCTATGATATGACTACGGGTTGTGCTAAAAATCTGAAGAATAGCTTTTCTAAAGTTGATGCATTTTCTTCTTAGCAGAAATTCATCCGAGGCAATCCTGATGAAGTTATCCCATGGATTAACAGCGAAGTCAAAGCTTTCGAGGAAATTCTTAGTGACAGAGGGGACTTATGTGCCTTTGCCGGTGCCCGTGGGGTCATGCCTATTTTGGAGAAGGCTGGTTGTGATCATGCCAAGGTTGTAGCTCAGCCAGATTTTACCTTCTCAACCGACGACGTTAGAAACCCTTCAGCCGAAGCTACTAACCTGAGTGGGAAGTTTTATTCTAAAGTATGGCTGAAGGGTGGCCGAGAAATGGTTGATGAAGCCATTAGAAAAAAATGAGAAAGAGTCTCATGACGCCTTAGAAGAGGCTAAAAGAGCCGAAGAAGCTGCTGAGTGGGCTAGACTTATAGGTATATCTTTATAGCTTAACTTCGTAAGTTTTTCAGCTTCAGTACTAACAGATATTTGTGTTTTGATGCAGCTGAGCTTTCTCCCCAACCCAAACCATATGATCCTGAAACTGACCCATCTGTGAAAGAGGCGCTCGATATAATTAAGATTGCTAATGATGCTATTGATGAAGCTATCGACAAGCTGCAAAACGAAGCTACCGACAAAGTCCTAAAGGAAGACTAAGGTTGTGTATCTTTGATAGTTTAGTGTCTTTGTACATAGCTCTTGGTTTTATAAGAAACACTTATAAACAATTTGCATGTATGTTGATGTAATATATTTCTTTGTGATGCGTGGAACCTTCGTACATACCGTTTTTTATCCTGAGGCGTAAAAACACCTTCCCTTCTTTTCACACTTCAAAAAGAAATCCCCCTTCTTTTTTGAAGCGAGTGTGTAGTTCTTGCCGAATACGTTGCAATACCATTCTTGAAGGCTATTCTCATTAATTTTTGTCGAAGCTCGAGGGGCAATTTTCCTTGTTTTCCAGTGTATGTATCAATGCAAAGTGATGTATCGTGCTATATGTATCAATGCAAAGTGATGTATCGTGCTATGTCATGATGCAATATGATGTGATGGCATGATGTTGATGCACAAAACATAAAAATAAGACTCTGCATCCCCTTAGGAACGACTTTGTCTCTTCACCATTTACTTAGGTGGTATTTTAGCTCTGCATTCCCTTAGGAACGACTTTGGAGCTAAGCTATGCATCCCCTTAGGAACAACTTTGGAGCTTCTTCACCTTTTACTTAGGTGGTATTTTAGCTCTGCATCCCCTTACGAACGACTTTGGAGCTTCTTCACCTTATATTTAGGTGGTATCTTAGCACTGCATTTTCTTAGGAACGACTTTAAAGCTTCTTCACCTTTTATGTAGGTGGTATCTTAGCTCTGCATTCCCTTAGGAACGACTTTGGAGCTTCTTCACCCTTTACTTAGGTGACATTTTAGCTCTGCATCCCCTTAGCAACGACTTTGGAGCTTCTTCACCCTTTTTTGTTACACTCGATGGTGTAACCACAGATTTATTACATCAGGCCAAAGGTTAAACCTCTTTATATTGTCTTTTGAAAGGGAAATATAAAGGCAAAAAGGTAAAAATACATTGAATTAGGATACAATCTGGTCAAACCCCTTGCATTGCTTTCAGTAGATGTGTCTTGATTCGGGCACAATGCTATTGACTGTGCGACCTTCAGACCTCCTCCTGAGTGTCGCGCTGTTGTTGCGCCTAGTGATGCCCTTCTGGCTGCTGATTATGAACCAAGGTAGGCACCAGTGGTGGTGGTGGTGGTGGTAACTGAGCCCATGCAGCTTGAGAATGGCTTGCCGAAGCAACTAATGTCGTGGGTTCCTGGTTGCCCACATATTCAGAGAAATATGGCGAATAGCATGAAGCAGTATGCAAGACCTGCTTCAGCTGATTCTGCCGTGCTTCGGCTTCAGTGATTTTCTTCTGCTTTTGGATCGTGACTTGGCACGTCCTTGTTGTGTGTCCCTTATCCTCCCCACAGAATAAGCAGAACAATCTTCTGGGCTGAGTGCCAAACCTTCCTCCGAAGCTTCTCCCCTCTCTGCCTCTTGGGGCTGGTGGCCTGTAAGAAGTTTGCTGCATTCCCGAAGATTGTGAGCATTGCTTGCTGCTCTGGGTGTGATTTGCCATGTCATCATATGTGTTGGGATTGTGGATTGTTTTGACAATCCTGGGGTGGAGTCTTCCTCCGAAGCCCCTAGTCATCTCAGAATACCTGTAAGCTTCCTCCCTTCTCTAGCGAAAATCATTGTCAGCTCGGATATACTCATCCATCTTCTAGAGAAATTTCTCCAGGGTTTGAGGTGGCTTCCTTGCAAAATATTGTGCTGTCGGTCCTGGCCGGAGCCCCTTAATCATAGCTTCGATGACGATCTCATTAGGCACCGAGGGCGCCTGGGCTCTGAGTCACAAGAATCTCCGTACATATACCTACAAGTACTCTTTATGGTCTTGCGTACATTGAAACAGTGCTTGGGCAATCACTGGCTTCGTCTAGAAACCCTAGAAGCTGCTGACTAGCATATACTTCAGCTTCTGCCATGATGTGATTGTTCCCGGCCGAAGAGAAGAATACCAAGTTTGAGCCACACTTCTGACTGTCATGACGAAGGACTTTGCCATGACAGCAGCGTTGCCACAATATGATTATATGGTTGCTTCGTAGCTCATGAGGAATTGCTTCGGGTCGGAATGTCCGTCATACATGGGGAGTTGTGGTGGTTTGTATGAAGGTGGCCATTGGATAGCCTGCAACTCTGCTGCTAGTGGAGAAGCATCATCAAAAGCAAATTTATCATGGTAAAAGTCATCATACCATCCATCATCGTTGGTTGGACTTTCTTGACGAAGCTCTGTGTGTTGAGGCCTTCATCCTTGATCATCCTGCATGATGTGGCGCACTTCTTCAGTGGCTTTGTCGATCTTCCTCTGAAGTTCGGCTAGCCGAAGCATCTTCTCTATTTTCCTCTGTACTTGCTGATGTATAGCTTCCAGGTCTCTGATTTCCTGATCCAACTCCTCTTCCTGTGGTGTTGGACTAGTAGCCTTCCTTTTCTGGCTCTGAGCTTCTCTCAGTGAGAGTGTCTCTTGATTGGTGTCCAGTGGCTGCAGGGCAGTCCCTGGCGCTGTTGCCTTCTTCGGCAGCATGACAAAGGCAAACGCTTGCCAAAGGTTGTGAAAGTGAGTTCACCGGAGGTGGGCGTCAATGTTGGGAATTTGTTCTCAAATGTTGTAAGTCAAGAATAAGGCAACACAATCGTTAAGTATTAAGGACCTTCGTCTTCCGAAGCATTATCCCTTTATAGACATAATGGTCATCACACGAAGGTTATGAAGGGCATGCCTTCATCATCTTATAAATAAATCAGAATACAAAGTGGTAGAAATGGAAAGTTTAACTCATCTATCCATTCATGTTCGCATTCCGTAAAGCATGCATGAGTATTAACGAAACATGTATTACATTGATACCTTCAGCTTGCTCGAAGGTGTTGACGTGAGGGCGAATACAATTTAGCGTGAATAGTATGGTGCTACTGTTCATCTATTTATAGGCACAGGACATAGCCCGGGTAAAATTACATTTATGCCCCTAACAGTTTCTTATAACTATAACATGAATCATTAAGGATTAAGTAGTTTTTTCCCTTTCGGCCAACATCATCTTCAGTCTTCATCACCATTATAAGCCGAAGCTGTTACTCTTTGGCAATAGCTTCAGCGTTCATTCTTACCATTTTCAAATCACATCTTCATCCCGTATGCCTTTATTTTAGGGGAAGAACTTCCATTCTGAAGACGAAGCTCCCTGCAACAACCTATATCATGCTGGAAACAAATGGTTAATCATGTTTTTGAGGACCTTCGGAAGAGGGAGGCCCCCAACATATAGTATTTCCCTTATTCTTTATAGCAATTGTTTTTTTATTTTTTAAGTGCTAAGTTTGGTCTTAAATCCCAATTTGGGCACTAATATATTTTTATTAATGTTATTATTATTTATAGATGCACAAACACATAAACTTCAACATGACGCATAGAGTATCTTATTAGTTAATTGTTCACTTAAATATGGTTATTCCCATGTTCTATTATATAGATGCCAAATCATATAATGATATCAACTCTTTTCTTACTATTTACAAATTGGGTATTACAATTTCTAAAGTTTTGGGGCTAGAAGGTGCTCTTAACTAACTTTCTTTTGAAAAATGTCAAACAAAGTATTTGGTAATTTTCTAAACTTTCCTTTGGACAAGAGCAATCATTTCTAAGGTTGGGAATTTTTCTCTATGAGGCAAGGTTTCTATGATTTTCTAAAGTTTTACCATATTTCCTTTTCGAACTATGCCCTTTTATATTTTCCTTGTAGCTATGTTACTTAAGTACCCTAAGAAAAATAAATTTGTCTGTTGTTTTATATTTTAGGTTTTGTTTCCGTTTTCCAAAAGAATAGGCAAAATCCTAAATCAATTTAAAAATCCTACTTAATTGGGTGAACTAGGGTGTATTGTATTTTTGTGGGGGTTCACTGTTCAGTAGGTTTATACCAAAATTTTCTAAACCAGAGTACAAAAGTCCTACTATTTTTACTTCCATTTCCACATTTTAGCTTATACCCTAAATTAAATAAAAACTTCCAGAAACAAACAGTACTGGATTAAGGGAGTTCTCTATTTTTGTCCTAAAAAGTTCATTTTGCCTAGATTCTAGCAAAATTTGTTTGACAAGTTTGGACATTTAAATTTTCAAGTTATGGCTTTTCCAAGTTTATTGTAGAATAAAATGAAATGGACTTTTGAAAAGGAAAATGGGTCCCTTTCTCCTTCTCTCCTTTCTCACAAACCGGTCCTAGCGCACTATTCCACTGAGTCTCTATCATTGCCCCCTGGGTTTTCCGGCTATACAACTCGTGCTCCTCTCCCTCACCGGAACAGTGCCAAACGTGAAGAAAAGGACAACGAGGCTTACCGGCGGGCGGGTCAAGTCCGGCGAGCAATGTCACGCTGCTGCTGGAGTGCAGAGAGTGAGGGAGCTGGTCATGGAGCATCACCGCAACTCAAGGAAGCTGGCGGTGGTGTTTGCTCGGGCGAGGGGTGGCTGCGATGGGCGGGCCACAGTGGCCTCGGCTCGGGTGGCAATGGTAGGTGGTGGCACGCCCGGTTAAGGCGAAACTCTAGCGAGAGCGCACTTGCCAACTGGTCAGGGGCTTGTGGGAAGAACAGACCGACGGTAGGGTGGTCTTCATAGGCATGAGCATGTGTGCGACGCTGCGGTGTCCGGCCGTGGCGCTGGTGCGGATTGGCGCGCACGGAGCAGCCAATAGTGTGCCCTATGGTTCAGACCCGCAGCCGGATGGGTGGCCCCGTTGGGTTTAGTCGTTTTCAAGCGCCCATAGGGTGCAAATCTGAACGAATTTGGGCAAAATCCGTTTATAGGATTTCTTCTCCTCTCTACACTCTATTGTTTTGGTGTAGTGCCTGAAGAATTTCATGTCAGGGAAATGGAGAAATCCTATCCCTAAGGTCGGTCTGTCTTAAGTGTGTGAATCCAAGAGAAAATCCCTATTTTGTCTTGTCAAACATCCAAGTCCCAATGCCATCTCCTGGCATGTGTTTGGGTTAGTAATTAGGCACACCTTTGCCAATTGAATCCACTAGTTTTGGGGCTTGTAGCTAATGGAATACGTTCGATTTTAGAGAGAGAGGTCGAAATGAGTTAAGGAAAATCTGTTTTTCTTTTGTTTCCTTCACTTGAGTGACCCTTTTGATGATTTTGTAAAACCTTTTTAGGGCATCTTCTTTACTAACTTTGGTAGGTTGTTCAAGCTATAACTTTTATAAATGACCCAAGTCATGATCATGAATTTCTATAACCTTCTCACTCAATTTCTTTTGGTACTCAATTTGCCTCAAGGTGGAGAACTTAGGGTTTAATCATTTTTCTCCCCTTGTTTTGCTTAAAAGTGGCTAAGGTGGGTATGTTAGGATGATTTATACTTAATTGGGGCCTTGGTTCCTAAGTATGGTGCCTTTTTTCAATTTAACCCACATGTGATAATAGAGCTTGTGAATGTGTTGAGTAGAAATCCTTAGTAACACATGGGGTGTTACACGGACCGTCTGGGCCCGAAGGCCGAACTGTCCGCATCTCACTCAGAGAGGTCCAAAGTATGTTCATTTTGGAGTGGTTCGGAATGTTTGTATTGTGGACCGTCCACGCCTTGGGGCCGGATCGTCAATAGTCCTGACTAGAGATCATCAATAGTCCTGACTAGAGAGGGTTTAAGTTTGCACATGTCCATGTGTGCTTGTGCGGACCGTCCGACTGGGGTCGGTGAACCATCCACAGGTGCCAAAATATATTTAGGCAAGGACTATGTGTTTTTGGTCGAATATACAATGGATTGTCCGGGGTTTGAGCCCGGTGAGTACTGACTCCTAGTTGCGGACTGTCCAACCTTGGAGGGCAGACAATCCGCCCATGTAAATCAACTTGGTTAGTGCTTGGGTGCATTTAGTTGCCAGGTCTCAGACTGTCTAGCCAGGGATGACGGACCGTCTAGACCTGCCTTTTTCTGACAGCTCTAACACGTTTCAAACGAGAAATATAGTCGTTACTGGTACGGTGGACAGTCCGTCCATAGGGCGAGAGACCGTGCGCGTGGGTGCAGAAGGTGTGCTACTTGCACATAACGTCTAGTAAAGAGTGGAGAGTTATAAATAGAAGTGGAGCTCGTGTGTGAGGACTCCCTTGACCATTCCGAGCACACATTGAGCTCATTTTTTATCCTCTAACTCATTCAACACTCTTTGCTTGGGATTGCATTCTAGTGAGAGATTGAGAGCTCCTAGTGCATTTGCATCATTTGGTGGTTCTTGAGGCACTAGGTGGTACACCGATCAAGCGTCATCGGCTTGTTACTCTTGGAGGTTGCCACCTCCTAGATAGCTCGGGTGTCGTCTCCGTCGAGCTCTCCGTGAAGATTGTGGAGGAGTGGCGATGTTGATTGTGAGGGGTTTGCGCCTACCTCACCGGAGCGGCAAAGACAACGCTAATGGAATCGAGGTATTGAGTGATTTCTTGTCCACTTGGCTCAAAGATCAAACCGAGTCTTGATAGAGGAGCAAGTGAGAGCTTGAAGTCTACCTCAACATGGATTAGGGATGATCGGCAAATCCTCGATGTACTTTATCTTTATTTTAGGATTCTACAACGAAATCCTTTATTTTCTAGCAATTCTACTACTACGAAACAAAAAAGACCCTTCAAATTCTTTTTGAAAAACAAACTAAGCGTGCTATTCTAAATCGAACTAAAGTCAAACTTTCTAGTGCTTATAAATTCTTATGGCTTTATCCCTTTCATAGAAAGGAGATAAAACGAGAAATCATTGCTATCCAATCTTTTTAGAATATCATAAAGTTTCAGTGGCAGAATTTTTTTCTAGGACTGTTTTATCAATTCATTTTTATTCCATTTCAACCCCTGCTAAATTCGAACTTTCGTCGAAATCGTCTCTATTCATATGTATGAAATACATATATGAAATATGTATGTGGAGTTCCCTAGAATTTCATGTGATTTAGTAAACAGAATATGGATTCCATGATTGCTAGATCGATAACATGGATTAGGGATGATCGGCAAATCCTCGATACCATGGGATAAAATTTGGTGTCATTCTCTTCACTCATTACTTATTACTCTAGTCGTATTGATTAAATTTCTCTAATGTCTTTGTTTTTAGTCAAAACTATATATTCACCGCCCTCTAACTGGTGTCCTAGATCCTACATCAGCTTGCCCACCTCCCACCCCAGCCCAGTCGACACCGTGGCCCACGCTACGCTTGGGCAAGCCGCCCCGGCGCTGCTTCACACCGTGCCCATGTGCCAGGCCGAACACGCCTAGTGCTTCCTCGCTCCCACAAGCGCGGAAACCGCCCACACGCTGCCCAGTCGCGCTTGCCCTAGGGTCCCACATGTCAGTTTAGTCGCGCTTGCCCTAGGGGCCCACATGTCAGTTTGTCACACCTGGATCTAAGGACAAATCCAAATGCATCTCAAATGTATGCCAAGGTCAAGTCCCATACATATGATGGCGCAATGTACAAAAATCAATGTCACATCTTTATTACTTAATACAATTTCTGTATAAAATAACTAAATAAATTACACCATATAACGGCAACGATCCTCCACAACCATAACAGACTGTGAGACAACGACATAGACCTCTTTGAACTCATCCTCATGGTAATCTTCCTCCGATGGTACCTATTCTTGACCTGATGTGATTATAGCAAGAGTGAGCTCCTATATGGTCATCACTCAGCAAGTGTGGAGTGTGGGTAAAAGTGTAGGCTAAGGCTTACCAAGGAAGATGGTTAAGACTGGGCATTGTTTTTAACTTTGTTGGTCAAAATTTTATTAGTAGTTACTGAGTATAAGTGAATACAATCCCAATTTTATGGATGAACATAATAAAGTATAAATCCCACAATGCAATGCATGATATGTTAAATTTAATTTCATAATTTACTCATGTGGGGTCCGAGCCACTCATGGCCATTAGCACGGCTAATATACCAGTTTTATTTTATACTCTGGAGAGGTTGCACATCTTTACCACAAGATGTGTTTCCCATTTAGCCAGGGTTTACAAGACCCTTAGACACTTCCAAGGTGAATGGCTAGGATCCAATGCGAGACCTTTACAAAGTGTACACAAAAAGACTTTAGGGAATCTCTCTGCGGGATCGCGGACCGTCCACGTTAGGTCATCGGACTGTCCACAACTCTACAAAAAGAGCTTCACTCTTCTCTGCGAGCACGTACAAAAAGAGCTTCACTCTTCTCTGCAAGCACACGGCTATCCACGTGGGATGGGGGCACAGAAGGCTTCGTGAATCTCTATAGAACCTAAATATCGCCTCCCAAAAGGTACCCGTCGGGGAGGAAGGATCCTAGGGTTGTCATAGAATCGACAGGCCACCTAAGACATCTCTAGACGACAGCGAGTCGAAGAGAGGTAAAGATAGTGGTCGGAAAACTATAACTAAGGCCAAATTAGTCTTACTCCTAATGCATAAGGTAGATTTGCATAAGGTAGATTTGGATCGATAAATTGATTGTTATCTGTTTCAGTCAGTTGTATCCCTTTATATATAGGGGGTCTGGACCGTTCCTAGACGGTTTCCAACCGTTTCCTAGCGAGATTTATTAGGATAATCACACAAGGAATAAAGATTCTATTCTAAATTAATCTAATCACGGACTATCCTAGCTAACACAAGGAATAAAGATTCTATTCTAAATTAATCTAATCACGGACTATCCTAGCTATCCCGCAGACCATCTAGAGCACGGACTATTCAGGCTACACAGTCGGACCCTCTAGCCGTCCAAATGCTAAATCTGGTACTCAACACTTGCTGATGTTTACATTAATGAGCAAAAATGTTGTGGCAACGCTAATAGAATAGAATCACAAAAATAAAAATAAGATCTCTTATTATTATACTCCCTCCATCCCAAACTCCGTCCCAAAATATAATTCTTTTTAGCTCTTTTTTCGTCCACATTTATCGGAACGATAATAAATATAGACATACATATAGATTAATTAATTAATGTTTAATTAGTCTAAAATAAATTATATTTTGAGATGGAAAGATTATTTATTACAATGCAGTAAAACAGAGAGGACCTGACATTTTTGTTGAATATGCACCTAGAGTGATTCGGAAACACGTTAAGCTATCTTTAGAGCATCTCCAACAATGCCTCAAACTAGTGCCTCAAATTGAAATATAGGGCTCTACACAAGAAAAATCACTCCAACAGTGCCTCAATTCAACAAATTTTGTCAAAAAACTATAGGGCACCTTCTCAAGTGCCTCAAATATACTACACCGTAGTGGGCTGCCCTATAATCTAGATTTAGGGCTTTACTGTTGGAGCGAAGTGTTTTGTTGGTGCCCTAAATTCTATAAAATTTACTTATTTTTAAATTATAAGGCATTTTTATAGGTCACATCGTTGGAGATGCTCTTAGTAATCTTTAGTTGCCTTTCTATCCCAATTCGGACATGCGTTAAGCTATCTTTAATAGCCTTTCTATCCCACTTATATCTCAGGTTCATATCCCACTCATATAATGGCCTCTATTTTAAACTCCACTCTATAATCTCTATTTTAAATTTTAAATTCCACAGACACAATTAAACTCCATTCTACAATCTTTATTTTAAATTCTGCATTACACTTATATCTCATGTTCCCATCACACTCATATCTTTACCTTTATTTTAAACTCTACTCTGCAATCTCTATTTTAAATTCTACAATAGAAACAGTACATAGTCAAACTCCATTCCAACTCCATTCCGCAATCTTTATTTTAAATTCCATAGTCCAGACAATACAGTTTACGTACAACAGTAGAGTGAAAAAAACTCTACAAACTGTAGAGTGCAAGAACAAATACGCTAAGCTATCTCCAGCATTCTTCGTATCACATTTATGTCTTAGCCACTATTTTGAACTCCACACTATAACCTCTACTTTAAACTCCACATTGTAACCAATATATAATGCAGTTTACGTTGCAAAACACCCACTAAAAACAAAACAGTGCAAAACACACCAAGTAAATTGGACCATTCAAAACATACTCCGCAAATAGTAAAGCGTATAGTACAAAACAATGTTTTGTGCGGCAATTAAAGAGGTGTTTGGTTTGAAGAATTTTTGATATAAAACAAGGTGACACGTCATAAATTCATTTCTTAAATTTGATAGATGATCATATTTTTTATGTTTTTATTAACTAATTAAAAAATAAAGTTGTGACAGATAAACTCATTCCATCCACAAACTAGAAAAAGTAGGGAGAAAGAAGATAAACTGTTCTTGAACCAAACATTCTAAGGTCCGATCGATCACCGCTCACCGGCCGTGTGCGCCACGGTCCTCTCGGGGCCGTGGGCGGCCTTCTCGATTCGCTTGTCGGACTCGATCTGCAGCTTACGGTCCTCCTTGTCCTCCTCGACCTCCCGCTTCTTCAACGGATCTCTCGTCTTGGCCTTCTCAACCTGCGCGCACACAACAGCATCCATCAGACGTCGTACCGTACGCTGTGCTCAAGTGCTGCTGCGAGCGACGACGGACGGACGGACGACCTTCTCGTCAGCGGTGGCCTTGGCCTTGGCGACGCCGGCCTTGGCGGACGAAGCGGCGTCCTCGGCCGTGGCTTTAATGGCGGACATGCTCCTGCAGTCCTGCGCGCGTTCTACGTCCCGGGCCGGCGGGCACTGTATTTGCCTCGCTATAGTTCGTTTGGTCGCTGGGGTCTCTAAACGCTACAGATTGTGCATGGATGCGCGCAAGTAACGTTCACCGAGATAAATGACATAATATGGACGGTGTAGCTACTTATCACGAAAGCACATGGCAACGCATACGGCTTGTACACGTAGTAGCCTGCGAGCTTCATATACCACCGCCTGACGCGTGGTGGTACACGTACCTAAGTGCTGACGACGATGCGGGGAGTGTCCTTAACGACTTTTTCCTACCCATTTTTATCCACGAAGATATGTAAATATGTAAAGACTTATTTGAGAGTTAAGTGTCTATAATTTCTTGCTATTAAATAAGCTCTTAAAATAAACAATTCTAAAATCGATTAAGAATTAAAATTGAATAGAAAAAGTTTTAATCTTCTTTCTCAACCCGCTCTGATTCTCATGTAAGCAAATAAGTCTAAACACGATCAAAGATTTGTATTGTTATTTTAAACTATTTTCATACAACAACATTGCAAAAGAGCGAAATCATGTAAAAAAGATGGAGACAATTATAAATTGGACCAGTTTGTTTAGTTACATGACACTAAGTATATAGAAGCTCTATAAAAACAGTTGCAAACATATTTTTATTGAGTTTTTTTTAAAAAACTGGTTACTAGAAGCCAGTAGAAACAGAGTTTTTTAAAGGCGGATAAATGACAACCACATGTGCTAATATTTTTTAGAAAACATAAACCAGGTTCTAAAAAAAATTGGTGGCTTTCATCCAGATCCCGCCAACCTGTTAAAAAAATGCAAGTTACGTCATTTTTTTTTTGCTAAATCCGCAACGCTACACAGTCTGTAGAAATCAAACCTCCAACTTCATCCTTATAGTAGCCCTCTCTACCACTCCTTCTATCACTTACTTTATATTTATATTGCAGTTTTTTTATCCACATATTAGTACAATCCAAATACAAATTAACTATGTAAGGCCGTAAACATATTCAAACGAAAAGGTTGTCAACTATAAAGTTGAATAACATTTGAAGTTCTACAACTTTATTTTAATACTTTCATGTCCAATGTTGTTTGTAAAATTTACATTTTAAATTTGACGAATTCAAATCCCACCTCTGGTACACGTAGTAGCTTGCAAGCTACGCGTGTTCAATTCATGTATAACCGCCCTGACCCGTGGTGGTGCACTTAACGGATAACACGGGTTGGCTATGCTTGTTCATAACGATTTCCCTATCCATTTTTATCAATGAAGTTAGCTATGCTTGTTCTTAACGATTTTCGTATCCATTTTTATCAATGATGATACATAAGGACTTTGCGTTTATTTAAGAGAGTCGGTGTTGGCGAAAGCGAAGACGCCATCCTTCGCTCGATGCCTTCGCCAGACTCGCTGCAACAACGGAGATAAGACGACTGACAGACTCTACCCTTCGTCCCACGCATCGGAAGACGAAGGCCTACGGCGAAGTCGTCCCATCCCGCGACCTCGTCCAGCATGGAGGCCCACGTGTGATCAGGCCCATTATAGCAGGCCCTGCGCGGCCGCTACGCATTACGGGCCTAATTTGTAAAGGCTTCCCTGTAATTACAGTCTGTAACCCTGCTTTATGGGAATATTCCGGGGATAACCTGGGCGCCTGAGGGCACATGCGTCCTTAACCCAAGACGCTGGGCACTCAGGCACCTATAAATACCCCCGTACAGTGTCCTTGAGAGGCTGGATTTGACAGAGCTATTGTCATCTCGAGTTGAAACCTTGTTTACACTGTTTTTGCTCCCCCGTTGGATTAACTTACCCAGGAGAGCAAGTTCCAATATTTGGCGCCCACCGTTCGTGCTACGAAAACACCACCCGCGATGGCACCCAAGAGAACCACCTCGAAGGCTGACGAGGCTGCGAAGGCAGCACTGCTGGCCGAGAAAAAGAGCAAGGCCCTTGTCGACACCACCCACCAAGAGCCCTGCGAAGACGACGCAAACAGCAAGAGGCAGCGCAACGAGCAACCCACTACCGAAGGCAGCCTCCGCACCTGCAGCTCTGGAGGACAACCGCAACTTCCCCCAGACTTCGCTCCACCAGAGGGCGTGGACGCCACCGAGGACGGCGAAGTCATCGGCGTTTCAGCCGAAGAGCAGCTACAGCTGCGCGCCTTGCGCCTCAAGAACTGCAACCTCCAGAAGCAAAAAGAGATCCTCGAGGCCAAGCGCCAACGTGTGTCTGCACAAGTCAAGGTGCGACAGATGATACGCGACGAAGAGCACAAGGCTCAGGAGCTGGAACAAGAGATCGCGCTCATGTAGAGCGAAGGCCAATTTGGCCTGCAACACGACCCACCCCTCCAACAGCGTGCACAAATCGAAGACCTGTTCATCCCTCAGCGCGGAAACGCCATCCCTCACGCCACGGCATTCCAAGGCGTCAACTACCTTGACGAGCGAAGTCCTCTGGCACCTCATCTGCAAGTGACACCATGGCCCGCCAACTTCAGGGCAGGGACCTATCCCAAGTACAACGGCAGCACTGACCCAGCACAGTACATCATGAGCTATCAAGTCGCAGTTGCATCATCCGGAGGGGACGATGCCACGATGGCCAAGTCATTCATCATTGCCCTCGAAGGCCCAGCCCTCACCTGGTACACCAGGTTGCCCCCATTGTCCATCGACTCCTGGAGAAGTCTCCGGGACAAATTCTTGCTCAACTTCCAAGGGTACCGCCAGACACTGACGCCCTAGCTGAACTCTCACTCTGCAAGCAGCTGGAACGAGAGACTCTGCGGGAGTATTACCGCAAGTTTCTGACCCTCAAGTCACAACTTCCTTCGGTCGATGACCAGATCGCCATCCACTACGCCATCAGTGGCCTTCGGGCCGGTGTCCTTTACAGCCACTGCATCAGGGATCCGCCCAGGAACCTCTAGGAGCTGTATCAGTTGTTCAAAAAATACGCCAGATCCGAAGAACTCCAACAGCGCAAAGTCGAGTCTTAGAGGAAACCCAAAGACCCTCCACAGTCCAGCCGCACATGGACGAGGCCCTCGCAGGCAGACTCCAGTCGGGACGGCCGCAATCAGCAGCAGGTACACAACATCGCCAACCAGCACCCCGCTGGTGAGGCCCCTCGCCGCCAGGAGTATCCCCCCAGGGCCGTGGAAATGGAACTCGTGGTCGGGGCCGGGGCGTGCGCAGCAGCCACACAGATTTTACTGCCTGTTCCACGGCGAAGACTGCGTGCATCCTACAAGAGACTACCCAGAGACGAAGGCCACCAGAGACAGGATGGCACGGGCACAACCAGCCGACAATCCTAGAGTTGTCGCGCACACATATCAGCAACCCCCTCAGCCATACAACCACGGCCCCGCTCCGCTTCCACCGCACCACGCATACCAACATCACCAGGAGGTACAAATCGTACCTCCCCCACCCCCACCTCCACACCATCAACAGCAAAACATCCACCACCCCTAAGCCCCAAAGCAAGAGGACTTCGCCGATCAGTCGTATCGCGGAGTCATTCATATGATCACTGGGGGGTCCAGCGCCGACTTCGACACAAAGCGACAGAAGAGGGACCATTACCGCAGCATCAACCACGTCGCCGTCACCGGCCCGGTCGTGGAGACAAAGTGGTCCCATGTGCCATTGACCTTCGACGCCCGAGACGTCGATCTGCACAGCGCCCCCACATCGATGCCATGGTCATCAACTGCAGCGTGGCAGGCTGGGACTTGCACAAAGTCTTAGTCGACAATGGTAGCCAGGCGGATATCATTTTCCTCCATGCTTTCGATCGCATGGGCATAAGCCACAGCCTGCTCAAGCCATTGGACAACCCCCTGTACGGCTTCGGCGGCAAGGGCACCTTTCCCGTCGGCAAAATAGGGTTACCTCTCTCCTTCGGTGTAGCACCCAATGCCCGAAGTGAGCAAGTCACGTTCGACATCGTTGACATGGTATACCTGTACAACGCCATAATGGGTCGGGGCTCCATCAACAAGTTTGAGGCAGCTATCCACGGACTTTACCTGTGCATGAAGATCCCTGGTCCGCAAGGCGCCATCACAGTCTACGGCAACCAGCAGGTTGCACGTAACATTGAAAGAGACTTCGTCCCTGGACAAAGAAACGTACACTGCCTCACGGCTGAAAGGGAATTAGGCTTACACCTAGTCCCTAAATAATTTTGGTGGTTGAATTGCCCAACACAAATATTGGACTAACTAGTTTGCTCTAGTGTATAAGTTATACAGGTGCAAAAGGTTCACACTTAGCCAATAAAATGACCATGTGTTGGGTTCAACAAAAGGGCAAAGGAGCAACCAAAGGCTCCTCTGGTCTGGCGCACCGGACTGTCCGGTGTGCCACCGGACAGTGTCCGGTGTGCCACCGGACAGTGTCCGGTGCACCAGAGGACTTCAGCTCAAACTCGTCGCCCTCGGGAAATTTCCAGAGCGAGCGCTCTAAAATTCACCGGACTGTCCGGTGTACACCGGACAGTGTCCGGTGCTCATTTGAGACGCGGCTCAGGAACTCGCCAGTCTCGGGAATTCGCAAAGGCTGCTCCGCTATAATTCACCGGACATGTCCGGTGTACACCGGACTGTCCGGTGCAACCTCGGGGCAACGGCTACTTCGCGCCAACGGTCACCTGCAGGCGCATTTAATGCGCGCCAGAAGCGCGCAGTCGTTAGGCACGCGGGAGCAGGCGCACCGGACAGTCTACAGTGCATGTCCGGTGCGCCACCAGACATCAAGGCGGGCCCAGAGACAGAGCTCCAACGGTTGACCCAACGGCTATTTGGTGAAGTGGCTGTCTCACCGGACATGTCAGGTGTGCACCGGACTGTCCGGTGCACCATACGACAGACAGCCTCCACCAACGGTCAAGTTTGGTGGTTGGGGCTATAAATACCCCAACCACCCCACCATTCATTGCATCCAAGTGTTCCAGCTTCCAATCACTATACAAGAGCTAGCTTTCATTGCAAAGCACACCAAAGGAGATCAAATCCTCTCCCAACTCCACACAAAGCCCTAGTGACTAGAGAGAGTGATTTGTAGTGTTCATTTGAGCTCTTGCGCTTGGATCGCTTCTTTTTCTTTGGCATTCTTTCTTGTGATCAAACACTCACTTGTAATTGAGGCAAGAGACACCAATTGTGTGGTGGTCCTTGCGGGAAGTTTGATTCCCAAGTGATTTGAGAAAGAGAAGCTCACTCGGTCCGAGGGACCGTTTGAGAGAGGGAAGGGTTGAAAGAGACCCGGCCTTTGTGGCCTCCTCAACGGGGAGTAGGTTTGAGAGAACCGAACCTCGGTAAAACAAATCCGCGTGTCTCACTTTATTATTCGCTTGCGATTTGTTTTGCGCCCTCTCTCGCGGACTCTATTATATTTCTAACGCTAACCCGGCTTGTAGTTGTGATTATTTTTGAGATTTTCAGTTTCGCCCTATTCACCCCCCCCCCTCTAGGCGACTGACAATTGGTATCGGAGCCCGGTGCTTCATTAGAGCCTAACCGCTCGAAGTGATGTCGGGAGATCACACCAAGAGGGAGATGGAGACCGGCGACAAGCCCACTACAAGCCAAGGGAGCACTTCATCGGAAGAGTCCCGCACCAAGAGGAGGGAGAAGAAGAAGGACTCCTCCAAAAGGAAGGAGAAAAGATCTTCCTCTTCTCACCACAAAGAGAAGAAGGAAAAATCTTCTTCTCACAAGTCGCATCGGAAAGGCGACAAGCACAAGAGGATGAGGAAGGTGGTCTACTACGAGACCGACACTTCATCAACATCCACCTCCGACTCCGATGCACCGTCCGTAACTTCTAAGCGCCAAGAGCGCAAGAAGTTTAGTAAGATCCCCTTACACTATCCCCGTACATCTAGACATACTCCATTACTTTCCGTTCCATTAGGCAAACCGTCAACTTTTGATGGCGAAGATTATGCTAGGTGGAGTGATTTAATGAAATTTCATCTAACCTCACTCCACAAAAGTATATGGAATGTTGTTGAGTTTGGAGCACAGGTACCTTCTGTAGGGGATGAGGATTATGATACGGACGAAGTGGCCCAAATCGAGCACTTCAACTCCCAAGCCACAACCATACTCCTCGCCGCTTTAAGCAAGGAGGAATACAACAAAGTGCAAGGGTTGAAGAATGCAAAGGAGATTTGGGACCTACTCAAGACCGCGCACGAGGGTGATGAACTCACCAAGATCACCAAGCGGGAAACGATCGAGGGGGAGCTCGGTCGCTTCCGTCTTCGCCAAGGGGAGGAGCCACAAGATATGTACAATCGGCTCAAGACCTTGGTGAACCAAGTGCGCAACCTCGGGAGCAAAAAGTGGGATGACCACGAGGTGGTTAAGGTTATTTTAAGAGCTCTCATTTTCCTTAACCCCACTCAAGTTCAATTAATTCGTGGTAATCCTAGATATCCACTAATGACCCCCGAGGAAGTTATCGGGAATTTTGTGAGCTTTGAATGCATGATTAAGGGCTCAAAGAAGATCAACGAGCTTGACGAACCTTCCATATCCGAGGCGCAACCGGTGGCCTTCAAGGCAACGGAGGAGAAGAAGGAGGAGTCTACACCAAGTAGACAACCAATTGACGCCTCCAAGCTCGACAACGAGGAGATGGCCTTAATCATCAAAAGCTTTCGGCAAATCCTCAAGCAGCGGAAGGGGAAGGATTACAAATCCCGTTCCAAGAAGGTTTGCTACAAGTGTGGTAAGCCCGGTCACTTTATTGCTAAATGTCCATTATCAAGTGACAGTGACAGGGACAACGACAAGAAGGGCAAGAGAAGAGAAAAGAAGAGGTATCACAAGAAGAAGGGCGGCGATGCCCACGTGTGCCGCGAGTGGAACTCCGACGAAAGCTCCACCGACTCCTCCGACGACGACGAGGACGCCGCCAACATCGCCGTCACCAAGGGACTCCTCTTCCCCAACGTCGGCCACAAGTGCCTCATGGCAAAGGACGGCAAAAGGAAGAAGGTTAAATCTAACTCCTCCACTAAATATGAATCTTCTAGTGATGATAATGCTAGTGGTGAGGAAGATAATTTGCGTATCCTTTTTGCCAACCTTAACATGGAACAAAAAGAAAAATTAAATGAGCTAATTAGTGCCATCCATGAAAAGGACAATCTCTTGGACTCCCAAGAGGACTTCCTAATCAAGGAAAATAAGAAATATGTTAAGGTTAAAAATGCTTATACTCTAGAAGTAGAAAATTGTCAAAAACTATCTAGCGAGCTAAGCACATGCCATGACACTATTGCCAACCTTAGAAATGAAAATGCCAAATTAATTGCTAAGGTTGATTCTCATGTTTGTATTGATTCAACTTCCTATCCTAGAAATGATAATGTTGATTTGCTTGCTAGGATTGATGAGTTGAATGTTTCTATTGCTAGCCTTAGAAATGAGAATGAGAAATTAATTGCTAAGGCTAAAGAATTAGATGTTTGCAATGTTACAATTTCCGACCTTAGAACTAAGAATGATATGTTGCATGCTAAGGTTGTAGAATTAAAATCTTGCAAACCATCTACATCTACCGTTGAGCACACTTCTATTTGCACTAGATGTAGAGATGTTGATATCAATGCTATTCATGATCACATGGCTTTAATTAAACAACAAAATGATCATATAGCATTATTAGACGCTAAAATTGCCGAGCATAACTTAGAAAATGAAAAGTTTAAATTTGCTAGAAGTATGCTCTATAATGGGAGACGCCCTGGCATCAAGGATGGCATTGGCTTCCAAAGGGGAGACAATGTCAAACTTAATGCCCCTCCTAAGAACTTGTCTAACTTTGTTAAGGGCAAGGCTCCCATGCCTCAGGATAACGAGGGTTACATTTTGTACCCTGCCAGTTATCCCGAGAGCAAAATCAAGAAAATTCATTCTAGGAAGTCTCACTCTGGCCCTAACCATGCTTTTATGTATAAGGGTGAGACATCTAGTTCTAGGCAACCAACCCGTGCTAAGTTGCCTAGAAAGAAAACTCCTAATGCATCAAATGATCATAGCATTTCATTTAAAACTTTTGATGCATCTTATGTTTTGACTAACAAATCCGGCAAAGTAGTTGCCAAGTTTGTTGGGGGCAAACACAAGGGCTCTAAGACTTGTGTTTGGGTACCCAAAGTTCTTGTTTCTAATGCCAAAGGACCCAAAACCGTTTGGGTACCTAAAGTCAAGAACTAAAATTGTTTTGCAGGTTTATGCATCCAGGGGCTCAAGTTGGATACTCGACAGCGGGTGCACAAACCACATGACAGGGGAGAAAAAGATGTTCTCCTCATATGAGAAAAACCAAGATCCCCAACGAGCTATCACATTCGGGGATGGAAATCAAGGTTTGGTCAAAGGATTGGGTAAAATTGCTATATCACCTGACCATACTATTTCCAATGTTTTTCTTGTAGATTCTTTAGATTACAATTTGCTTTCCGTATCTCAATTATATCAAATGGGCTACAACTGTCTATTTACTGATGTAGGTGTCACTGTCTTTAGAAGAAGTGATGATTCAATAGCATTTAAGGGAGTGTTAGAGGGTCAGCTATACTTGGTAGATTTTGATAGAGCTGAACTCGACACTTGCTTGATTGCTAAGACTAACTTGGGTTGGCTCTGGCACCGCCGACTAGCCCATGTTGGAATGAAGAATCTTCATAAGCTTCTAAAGGGAGAACACATTTTAGGACTAACAAATGTTCATTTTGAGAAAGACAGGATTTGTAGCGCATGCCAAGCCGGGAAGCAAGTTGGCACTCATCATCCACACAAGAACATCATGACTAGTGACAGGCCACTGGAGCTCCTACACATAGATTTATTCGGCCCGATCGCTTACATAAGCATCGGCGGGAGTAAGTACTGTCTAGTTATTGTGGATGATTATTCTCGCTTCACTTGGGTGTTCTTTTTGCAAGACAAATCTCATACTCAAGAGACCTTAAAGGGATTCTTGAGACGGGCTCAAAATGAGTTCGGCTTAAGGATCAAGAAAATTAGAAGCGACAATGGAACGGAGTTCAAGAACTCTCAAATTGAAAGCTTCCTTGAGGAGGAGGGCATCAAGCATGAGTTCTCTTCTCCCTACACTCCACAACAAAATGGTGTAGTGGAGAGGAAGAATCGAACTCTATTGGACATGGCAAGAACCATGCTTGATGAGTACAAGACACCGAATCGGTTTTGGGCCGAGGCGGTCAACACCGCCTGCTACGCCATCAACCGGTTATATCTACACTGAATCCTCAAGAAGACATCCTATGAACTCCTAACCGGTAAAAAGCCAAATATTTCATATTTTAGAGTTTTTGGTAGCAAATGTTTTATTCTTGTCAAAAGAGGTAGAAAATCTAAATTTGCTCCTAAAACTGTAGAAGGCTTTTTACTAGGATATGACTCAAACACAAGGGCATACAGAATATTTAACAAGTCCTCAGGACTTGTTGAAGTCTCTTGTGACGTTGTGTTTGATGAGACTAACGGCTCTCAAGTAGAGCAAGTTGATCTTGATGAGATAGGTGAAGAACAGGCTCCGTGCATCGCGCTAAGGAACATGTCCATTGGGGATGTGTGTCCTAAGGAATCCGAAGAGCCTCCACATGCACAAGATCAACCATCCTCCTCCATGCAAGCATCTCCACCAACCCAAAATGAGGACGAAGCTCAAGTTGATAAAGATGAAAAAGACAATGATGAGCCACCTCAAGACGACGGCAATAATCAAGGGGGAGACGCAAATGATGAAGACAAGGAGGATGAACAACCAAGGCCGCCACACCCAAGAGTCCACCAAGCAATACAACGAGATCACCCCGTCGACACCATCCTCGGCGACATTTATAAGGGGGTAACCACTCGATCTCGTGTTGCACATTTTTGTGAGCATTACTCTTTTGTTTCCTCTATTGAGCCACACAGGGTAGAGGAAGCACTACAAGATTCGGATTGGGTGATGGCGATGCAAGAGGAGCTCAACAATTTCACAAGGAACGAGGTATGGCACTTAGTTCCACGTCCTAACCAAAATGTTGTAGGAACCAAGTGGGTCTTCCGCAACAAGCAAGATGAGCATGGTGTGGTGACTAGGAACAAAGCTCGACTTGTGGCCAAGGGGTATTCACAAGTCGAAGGTTTGGATTTTGGTGAAACCTATGCACCCGTAGCTAGGCTTGAGTCAATTCGCATATTATTAGCCTATGCTACTTACCATGGCTTCAAGCTTTATCAAATGGACGTGAAGAGTGCCTTCCTCAATGGACCGATCAAGGAGGAGGTCTATGTTGAGCAACCTCCCGGCTTTGAAGACAGTGAGTACCCTAACCATGTTTATAGGCTCTCTAAGGCGCTTTATGGGCTCAAGCAAGCCCCAAGAGCATGGTATGAATGCCTTAGAGATTTCCTTATTGCTAATGGCTTCAAAGTCGGCAAAGCCGATCCTACTTTATTCACTAAAACTCTTAACAATGATTTGTTCGTATGCCAAATTTACGTTGATGATATCATATTTGGGTCTACTAACGAATCTACATGTGAAGAATTTAGTAGGATCATGACAAAGAAATTCGAGATGTTAATGATGGGGGAGTTGAAGTATTTTCTAGGATTCCAAGTCAAGCAACTCCAAGAGGGCACCTTCATTTGCCAAACAAAGTATACTCAAGACATTCTAAGGAAGTTTGGAATGAAGGATGCCAAGCCCATCAAGACTCCCATGGGAACAAATGGGCATCTCGACCTCGACACGGGAGGTAAGTCCGTGGATCAAAAGGTATACCGGTCGATGATTGGTTCATTGCTTTATTTATGTGCATCTCGACCGGACATTATGCTTTCCGTTTGCATGTGTGCAAGATTCCAAGCCGACCCTAAGGAATCACAGCTTACGGCCGTAAAACGAATCTTGAGATATTTGGCTTATACTCCTAAGTTTGGGCTTTGGTACCCTCGGGGATCCACATTTGATTTGATTGGTTATTCAGATGCCGATTGGGCAGGGTGTAAGATTAATAGAAAGAGCACATCGGGGACTTGCCAGTTCTTGGGAAGATCCTTGGTGTCATGGGCTTCAAAGAAGCAAAATTTGGTCGCTCTTTCTACCGCCGAAGCCGAGTATATTGCCGCAGGCCATTGTTGCGCGCAATTGCTTTGGATGAGGCAAACCCTGCGGGACTACGGTTACAAATTAACCAAAGTTCCTCTTCTATGTGATAATGAGAGTGCAATCCGCATGGCGGATAATCCTGTTGAGCATAGCCGCACTAAACACATAGCCATTCGGTATCATTTTCTTCGGGATCACCAACAAAAGGGGGATATCGAGATTTCATACATTAACACTAAAGATCAATTAGCCGATATCTTTACCAAGCCACTTGATGAACAATCTTTTACCAGACTTAGGCATGAGCTTAATATTCTTGATTCTAGGAATTTCTTTTGCTAAACTTGCACACATAGCTCATAAGAATACCTTTGATCATGTCTCTTTTATATGCTATGACTAATGTGCTTTCAAGTGTATTCCAAACCAAGTCATAGGTATATTGAAAGGGAATTGGAGTCTTCGGCGAAGACAAAGGCTTCCACTCCGCTCTACTACTCATCCTTCGCCGTCGCTCCGCATCACTCTCCAACGTTGGTATAATCTTCACTCATTTATTTTATGACCAAAGGAGGAGAAAGTACCTCTAAGGGCTCTAATAATTCCGTTTTTGGCGATTCATGCCAAAGGGGGAGAAAATATGAGTCCAAAGCAAAAGGACCGCACCACCACCCTAATTTTAAAACTAATATTTGTCAATCGGATGAAAAATTTCAAAATTGGTATCTCTTTGTGCTCTAAAGGAGGAGCAAGTAGTATTTTCAAAATTGATGTCTTAAAATCCTCTTGAACTCTAAGAGGAGACTTTATTTGAGGGGGAGTTTTGTTTAGTCAAAGGAAAAGCATTTGGAACAAAGGAAGAAAATTTCAAAACTTGAAAATGCTTTGCAAAATCTTATTCATTTACCTTTGACTATCTTGCAAAAGGACTTTGAAAAGAATTTACAAAAGAGTTTGCAAAACAAAACTTGTGGTGCAAATATGGTCCAATATGTCAAAAACAAAGAAAACAATCCATGCGTATCATGTAAGTATTTATATTGGCTCAATTCCAAGCAACCTTTGTACTTACATTATGCAAACTAGTTCAATTATGCACTTCTATATTTGCTTTGGTTTGTGTTGGCATCAATCACCAAAAAGGGGGAGATTGAAAGGGAATTAGGCTTACACCTAGTCCCTAAATAATTTTGGTGGTTGAATTGCCCAACACAAATATTGTACTAACTAGTTTGCTCTAGTGTATAAGTTATACAGGTGCAAAAGGTTCACACTTAGCCAATAAAATGACCATGTGTTGGGTTCAACAAAAGGGCAAAGGAGCAACCAAAGGCTCCTCTGGTCTGGCGCACCGGACTGTCCGGTGTGCCACCGGACAGTGTCCGGTGCACCAGAGGACTTCAGCTCAAACTCGTCGCCCTCGGGAAATTTCCAGAGCGAGCGCTCTAAAATTCACCGGACTGTCCGGTGTACACCGGACAGTGTCCGGTGCTCATTTGAGACGCGGCTCAGGAACTCGCCAGTCTCGGGAATTCGCAAAGGCTGCTCCGCTATAATTCACCGGACATGTCCGGTGTACACCGGACTGTCCGGTGCAACCTCGGGGCAACGGCTACTTCGCGCCAACGGTCACCTGCAGGCGCATTTAATACGCGCCAGAAGCGCGCACTCGTCAGGCACGCGGGAGCAGGCGCACCGGACAGTCTACAGTGCATGTCCGGTGCGCCACCGGACATCAAGGCGGGCCCAGAGACAGAGCTCCAACGGTTGACCCAACGGCTATTTGGTGAAGTGGCTGTCGCACCGGACATGTCCGGTGTGCACCGGACTGTCCGGTGCACCATACGACAGACAGCCTCCACCAACGGTCAAGTTTGGTGGTTGGGGCTATAAATACCCCAACCACCCCACCATTCATTGCATCCAAGTGTTCCAGCTTCCAATCACTATACAAGAGCTAGCATTCATTGCAAAGCACACCAAAGGAGATCAAATCCTCTCCCAACTCCACACAAAGCCCTAGTGACTAGAGAGAGTGATTTGTAGTGTTCATTTGAGCTCTTGCGCTTGGATCGCTTCTTTTTCTTTGGCATTCTTTCTTGTGATCAAACACTCACTTGTAATTGAGGCAAGAGACACCAATTGTGTGGTGGTCCTTGCGGGAAGTTTGATTCCCAAGTGATTTGAGAAAGAGAAGCTCACTCGGTCCGAGGGACCGTTTGAGAGAGGGAAGGGTTGAAAGAGACCCGGCCTTTGTGGCCTCCTCAACGGGGAGTAGGTTTGAGAGAACCGAACCTCGGTAAAACAAATCCGCGTGTCTCACTTTATTATTCGCTTGCGATTTGTTTTGCGCCCTCTCTCGCGGACTCTATTATATTTCTAACGCTAACCCGGCTTGTAGTTGTGATTATTTTTGAGATTTTCAGTTTCGCCCTATTCACCCCCCCCCCCTCTAGGCGACTGACAACGGCCCAGCGCGAGGTCCCCGGGTCTGCCAGTCCAACCGCCAAAGAACATGAAAAGGCACAGCTGCAGAGCAACGACGGGACCAAGACTGTCCCCCTCGACCAGGCAACGCCCAAGCAGACGGTTACCATCAGCGAAGACCTCACTTCACATGACGAGGAGAGACTCCTCTGCTATCTGTCCAAGAATAAAGACATCTTCGCCTGGTCCGCCCTCGACCTGGTCGGAGTCAGTCGCTCCATCATCGAGCACAGCTTAGGACCTTCGGTGAGGCCGAAGAAACAACGGCTGCGTAAGATGTCTGACGAGAAGACGGAAGCCACCAAGGCTGAGGTGCATCGCCTGCTTGAGGCCAAATTCATCGAGCCAATCGCCTACTCCACATGGCTCGCCAACGTAGTGATGGTGCAGAAGAAGAGCGGCAAATGGCGGATGTGCATCGACTTCACCAGTCTTAACAAGGCCTGCCCCAAGGACAACTTCCCGCTGCCTCGGATCGACAAAATCGTCGATAGTGCGGCCGAGTGCGAAGTCATGTCACTCCTTGATTGCTTCTCCGGCTACCACCAAATATATATGAAGGAGGAGGACAAGGCAAGCACCAGCTTCATAACACCCTTCGGCACGTATTGCTTCATCAGAATGCCAAAGGGACTTAAGAACGTCGGGTCCACTTTCTCCCGACTCACCAAAACGGTGCTCGAGAGCCAAGTCGGTAGAAATATATTCACATATGTGGACGACATCGTCGTCGCCAGCAGAAGCAAGGAAGACCACCTGGCTGACCTCGCCGAAACGTTTGCGAACATGCGGGATGCACGACTTCGCCTGAACCCCGAAAAGTGCGTCTTCGGCGTTCGCCAGGGGAAAATCTTGGGCTACCTGGTGTCACACCGCGAAATTGAGGCCAATCCAATCAAAATCCAGGCTATCATCAATATGACGCCCCGCAGTCAGCTAGAGAAGTACAATGACTGAGAGGCAGGTTGGCCGCCCTCAACAGATTCATCTCCAAGTCCGTAGAGCGAAGTCTCCCTTTCCTCAAAACATTACGCGGCGCAAAAGACTTCGCATGGGGACCAGAGCAGGCGGCGGCCTTCGCCTCATTGAAGCAGTACCTATCGGAATTGGTGATTCTTACAAGCCCCGACCCCTCGCTACCCCTGTAGCTCTATGTCGCGGCTTCGCCACATGCGGTCAGTGCAGCACTGGTTCAAGAGCAGACCAGAGAGGGCACGATCAGGCAATGTCCAGTTTATTACGTCTCTGAAGTGCTCACAACATTGAAATGTAATATGACGGAACTGGAAAAGATTGCCTATGCAGTCGTGATGGCCTCGCGCAAATTGCGCCATTATTTCGAGGCATTCAAGGTCTGGGTCACCTCAGATAGAGGACTCGGTGAATTATTTAGAAATCCGGAGGCATCAGTACGGATTGCCAAGTGGGCAGCCGAACTCTCTGGCTACCACATCACATTTGAACCCAGGACAGCCATCAAGTCACAAGTCCTGGCAGACTTCGTCGTCGACTGGACTGGGCCAATAACACATCCGGACCCGTCCACAGAGAAAGTGTGGACAATCCATTGCGACGGCGCATGGTGCCATGCGGGGGCAGGCGCCGCTGCGGTCATTACTTCACCCACCGGGGTCAAGCACAGATACGCAGCACGCCTCAGCTTTGCTTTGGAGTCTGATAGGTGCACCAACAACATAGCAGAATACGAGGTTGTCATCCTCGGCCTTCGCAAGCTAAGGGCGCTCAGTATCACCACCTGCATCATCAGAACAGACTCTAAGGTAGTCGCCGGCCAGGTCGAGAAAGACTATGCAGCGAAGGACCCCGCACTCATGCAGTACCTCGCGGCCATCCGCAACCTCGAAAGACAATTCAAGGGTTTTACGTTCCAGCACGTGGACCGAGCCAAGAATGAGGAGGCCGATGCATTGGCCAAGGCAGCCGCCAGGGGTGAGGCCCTACCCTCCGACGTATTCTACCACGTCATCGGCACGCCAGCCGTCCGCAGCCCAGAGGGGCTCCAAATAACCAATGACAGTGAGGGTCACCGCATAGTCAACCTCATCATGACCGAAGACTGGCGGGCACCAATAACCCTGTTCCTGCAGGGGTACTATCATCCAACCGACATCAATGAGGCCAAGCGCCTCAAACACCGAAGCCGGGACTTCGCACTGATCGAAGGCTAACTTTACAAGAAGGGGGTCAGTCAATCGATGCTTAAGTGTGTCACCGAGACCGAAGGCATCCAAATTCTGCGCGAAGTCCACAGCGGGACTTGCGGCTCTCACACAGGGCCTAGGGCCCTAGCTGCAAAGGTGATTCGTCAAGGTTTCTACTGGCCCGCCATGATTTGCGCCGCAAATCGGGTCACAAGGTCCTGTGAAGCCTGCCAAAAATTTTCTCCACGCTCGGGAAGCCCTTCGCAATTCACGAAGCTAATCGCTCACACGTGGCCTCTTCAGCGCTAGGGCCTGGACATTGTCGGGCCTCTGCCCACAGCTCAGGGGAACCTCAAGTTCACCTTCGTCGCTGTTGAGTATTTTACCAAATGGATTGAGGCGAGGGCTGTATCCACGATAACATCGAAGACTGCCTAGAAACTCTTCTGGCAAAATATTGTTTGCCGCTTCGGAGTCCCGTCCGAACTCACAGTCGACAATGGCAAGCAATTCGACAGCCAAGACTTCAAAGATTTCTGCTTCTCCATCGGCACCAAGTTTGCCTTCGCCTCAGTGTACCACCCGCAATCCAACGGAGTCGTGGAACGCGCCAACGGTAAAAATTTCATAGCCGTCAAGAAAATGCTCCTCGACGACAAAAAAGGCAAGTGGCCAGACCTATTACCTGAAGTGGTCTGGGCGCTGAACACGGCCGAGTGCAGGGCGACTGGGTTCACCCCTTTTCGCCTTCTATACGGATCGGAGGCTATGACTCCGCAAGAAATAAAACATGGGTCACCATGGACAGTCGTGTCGGCCGTCCCCGACGTAGACGAGCCTACTTCGAAGGACCTCATCGACGGAGACCGCGTCTTCGCCCTACAGGCTCTAAACAAATACCAAGCTCAAACAAAAGCATGGCGCGACCACACAGTCATCCCGAGGGAGTTCAGCGAAGGAGACCTCGTACTTGTCCGGACAGCTCGGACAGAGTCCTGGGGCAAGTTGGAGCCAAAATGGGAGGGCCCTTTCATCGTCAAGACGAAGGCGTCCCCCAGCGCGTACAGGCTCACAACGCCATCCGGCGAAGACTTAGAACATTCTTGGAACATTGATAATCTTCGCAAATTTTTTGTTTAACTCCTCAGGGCCACTTCGCCCTTGTAATCCACAAAACAGTTTCATACCGGCCCACACTCTTTTCCTCCCGGGGGGTGAGGTTTTTAACGAGGCGGAGCCATGTAATATACACGCGAAAAATCCTCCGCAAAAGTTACGTCGAAAAAGACCGTATCAACGGTCTTCGGCATTCGACCAACACAAAAGTCACCGCGAGGGGCAGCGCTGGCTACCTTCGCGTGGGACAGTCCGCGCAAAAGTCGCCCAAGGGTGCAGCCGGACTAGCACAACAAGTGCACAAAAATCGAAGTCTTCTCCAAAAGACTATCCGTGCAAAAGTCGCCTAAGGGTGTAGCCGGACCAGCATAACAAGTGCACAAAAACGAAGTCTTCTCCAAAAGACTATCCGTGCAAAAGTCGCCTAAGGGTGCAGCCGGACCAGCACAACAAGTGCACAAAAACGAAGTCTTCTCCAAAAGACCATCCGTGCAAAAGTCGCCTAAGGGTGCAGCCGGACTAGCACAACAAGTGCGCAAAATCGACGTCTTCTCCAAAAGACTATCTGTGCAAAAGTTGCCTAAGGGTGCAGACGGACTAGCACAACGAGTGCGCAAAATCGAAGTCTTCTTCAAAAGACCATCTATGCAAAAGTCGCCTAAGGGTGCAGCCGGACTAGCACAACGAGTGCAAAAAATCTAAGGCGCATTACATCAGTGCAAAAGTCTACAGGCACAGCCGGTCCGACACAATAAACGTGCTAGACCAGGTGCGCAACGCCTTACAAACATAGCCAGATGCGCGAAGGCACACAGCCTCATCATATAAACTATAGTTACACGCGTACAGCAAGGGCATCACACCTTACATTGGTTCAACCTTCGGAATGATCCCCATCTCCCTATAGTTAAATAGCATTATCCTCAGCTCATCACCCTCAAAAAGACTTCGCAACTCCCCCTCACCTATACTCGCCCCAACCGGCGAGGACAACAATTCCTGCATGCCAGCCCTTCCCACACGAAGTCGACCACCATCCAATTCACTCACTCTACGCTTCGCCACCGCCCTTCGTCGCCTACGCCCAACATTCGGACTAGGCAAAACTTCAGCATCCGCAACGCGCGGAGAAGCCTCCGCCTCAGCCACATCCAAGGCCGCAAAGTAATACAAGCCCTCATCCGAAGACTCTTCCGTCCACACAACCGAACTCCCAGAGTCATCAAACTCAGAAAACTTAGACGTAGACTCATCCGATTCATTTCCAGCGACCACGGTCGAAGCCGCCACAAAATTAGCAGTAGCGGTTGCGTGCGCAGGCCCAAAATCCTGAACCTGCGCAGCAACCAAGGTTCAGTAACACAGACAAAATTCTCTAACTACCCCACACCCACTAAGCCACCTGCGAAGACCCAGCCGCCGCCACGGGATCTTCCGCTGCCGGCTCCATCGCCGCCTTCGGGGGATCCTCCGCCATCGGCACAGTGGGTGGCGGCGAGCCTCCATCAGATACAGTAAACGCAGGGGCAGCGTGGGAACCTTCACCGGTTTCCGGGAGCGGCGCCGGGTCGACCCCAGCCTCGGCCACCACCGGGTTGACCTCCGCTTCGGGCAGCGCGCTGTTTAGATGTCCGAAGTCCTCCACGTCCTCAGCACGCGTCATCTACAACACAACACATTGATTCAGCACACCCGCGTATACCCACATTCAACAACACAAAACAAAACACAAACTTTACCTGATCCCTCGCCCGGTCAGCCCGTTCCCCAACTGCCTCTCGACCGTGGGGGCCCCACATCCGGTCGAAGAGGGCCCCCGCGGCGTCCTTCACCATAGGGTCTTCGACCTTAAAAATCTCGCGCCCGAAGTCTTCATCGGATCGATCGAAGCCCTCATAGTGACTGCACCCCTCGCGGGACAGCGCATTCATGGCCCCCTCGCAGGTGACGAGGGAGGCAAAGGACATGAAGCCCTCCACGATGGTCGGGAGCGCTAACAATTGCTCTTGCAGCCACTCGAGGAAGCGAAGGCCCGCCTCTCGGTCGGGCACCTCGAAGTCAGCAGTCTGCGCACCCAGCTCGCGGTATGAGTCCACGAGCTGTTTGTGCGTCCGCTCAACTTCCGCGCGAGTAGAGGCCTCGACCCTCTCCATGCGGGCCTGCAGAGCGTTGAACCGCGCCTCCCATTCCTCGGCGCGCTGGCTGGCGAGACTCTCCTTCGCCCTCGCCAATTTGGCCTCCACCTGCGCCTTGGTGATGGCCTGGTTGGCCTCCCTCCTTTCCTCCACCAGCTGGCGCCGGAGGTCCGTCCTCTCGCCCTCCAGGGCGGCCACCTTCTCCGCCAGCCTGCGGCTTTTGCTCTCCATAGCCGATTTTTCTCGGACGGCGTCCGCGTGCTGCGCCCGAAGTCTCTCGACTTCGGCAGCCACGTCCGCCGTAAGGGCGCCCGATGCCACGCGGTCGATGAAGTCGGCCGCCTAACAGACACGCATGAGACCACAATAACCATGAAAGCGGCACACAACGAAGCCTACCTCAACTTACTTGATTCAGCTGCTGCGTCAGCTGCAGCGACACCTCCTGCAGCCGGCGGGACACAGTGCTCGCTTCGTCCTTGACGGCAGTGGCCGCCGAAACTTCGCCGCCAGCGCTGAAAGCGCCACCCTTCACCCCAAAAACCGCGGTAGACGCCGTGGTTGCCACCGCAGGCGAGACGGCAACAAGTTGCCCTTCGCCCGACCCTGCAACGTATCACTGGTTAAAAAAACTTACCAACGAGATATTCGTCCACGCTAATATTTGTGCCGAAGTCGGCAACGCGTTTCCCCGGCGAAGGCTGCTCCCGGACCTTCGCAGCTCCTTCCGGGGCGGACTTGGTTCCGCCAGCGCCGGCCGCCTTCGTGCCCTCCGGCAACTTGCTAGATCCAGGCGCGGCCGGCTTTGCAGCCAGCGAAGGCTGGCTACCACCAGGGACGGCAGCATTCGCACTCCCCCGCGCTCTCTTCGGCCTAGCCTCAGGGAGCCTGACGACTGCCCGGCGCTTCTGCGCAGCATCCTGGCGATCCTTGTTCATCACTGCCGACACAACAGTAGCAATATTTCGTCCGTAAGGAAACACTCTCAAGTCACGAGCCATGCTAGATGTAAAAAAGTCTTCGCCAGCCGCGCGGGGGATAGGAACGTTCTTGGGCCATCGACCCCCGGTAACCTCCAGCATCCGCGCCGAAGACTCCCGAAGCTTGGGCGAAGACATCCTTCCCCCGGGGGCCGCGCATGTCCCCATCAACTCCATAGCAAAACTATCGGAGACCCCCAGTTTTCCCACTGCAGTACCTAGCTTCCTCTTCTTAGTGGACAGGGCGGCCTCCGGCGCGGGGTCGTCTTCGATCACTGCCGCTGGTTTTTTCCCCGACGGTCGACAACGTCTACCCTGGGATAACCGCCATACGGCAAACCATTCAACTCAAAGACCCTATTCAGGCGGTCGTTGGATCCACGTATGTCCCAGCTCCGCTGGGCCTCCGTCCTCGGCACGTAGCGACCAACAATTCGCACCGCCCCATCCTCCGCCTCACGCACAACCGCGGCAGGATCCCGCCCTCGCACATCCAAAGCAAAAAGCGGACTTCGCACTTTCCGCCCACCCAGGGAGGGCATCTCACGAGGGCATACTTCGCCTAGCGTCCATCCATGCGCCAAGGGCCACACCCCATACCCTATGAATTCCTCAACCAGATCACGCCCGCTACTCCTATGTGCAGCAATCCGAAGGGCCCTTTCATTCTCATCATCCTCCGCCACTTCAAATGGCGGATACGCCACATAATAATGAGAACACATGATGGCAGCAGGGAGCCCAGGGTGATCTTCAACTTCAGCCTCTGAAACATAGAACCAATAGTCCCACCAGTTGCCCCACTTATTTCGGGCACAGGGGACCAGCTCCACAACCTCCATCGATGTCTTCCCAGACTTCGGCGTGAAAGTGCACGATCTGAATTGCACAATCTTATGTCCAATTCTTCTCTTCTGCCAGTGCAGACAGTAGTGCTTGGCGAAGACTTCCACCGAAGGCTGACCGCCATACGATGTTGTTGCCCAGACATACTTCGCCAATGCCACCACGGCGTTCGGTGTCAGCTGATGAACCTGGACCTCGAACTTCTGCAGAACCTCCGACACGAAACGATGCGCAGGCAGACGAAGGCCGACAATGAAAAATGCCTCAAACACAACCAATTCACCCTCGGGCTCGGGAATCTCCTCTGCCCCCGGCACACGCCCGACCCCGCCGCCAAAATACCCCAACCGTTGCATATCTTGCACGCGGCCCGACGACATCCGCGAAACACCAAATTCCACCGTATCACCCGGTCGCAATTCCGCCGCCGCCACACTGCCCGAGAGATCCTCGGAAGGCGTCTCGATCGTCGACGTGGTCGCAGCAGACGAGGAGAAAGACGGCATGGCTACGTACCGTCGACGGCGGCGCGCGGTCTGCTTCACGTGGGCCAGTTCTCCGGCGAACAGGAGCAAGGAGGGCAGACGAGCACGCGAGCAGTTTGAACAAGGGAGGTTAGGGTTTTCGCGGCGCGCAGAAAGGTAAATTTCAATACGCGCCGCCCCCCACCACCTTTTTATACACAGGGCGCAACGCTTCGGGAAACCCGCAATCCAACAGTGCGGTGTCAATCAACGGTCATGTCAAAAACCCCCGCGGAACCACTTCGAGCAAGGGCAGTGTCTCCACCATCTAGCGACGCCTTCGGCACCAGATGACTTAGTCGAACTGGTCCCTCGGAGGGCAAATGTTGGGGCGAAGGCGAAGACGCCACCCTTCGCTCGATGCCTTCGTTAGACTCGCTGCAACAACGGAGACAAGACGACTGGCAGACTCTACCCTTCGTCCCACGCATCGGAAGACGAAGGCCTACGGCAAAGTCGTCCCATCCCACGACCTCGTCCAGCATGGAGGCCCACGTGTGATCAGGCCCATTATAGCAGGCCCTGCGCGGCCGCTATGCATTACGGGCCTAATTTTTAAAGGCTTCCCTGTAATTACAGTCTGTAACACTGCTTTATGGGAATATTCCGGGGATAAACTGGGCGTCTGAGGGCACATGCGTCCTTAACCCAAGACGCTGGGCACTCAGGCACCTATAAATACCCCAGTAAAGTGAGAGGCTGGATTTGACAGAGCTATTGCCATCTCGAGTTGAAACCTTGTTTACACTGTTTTTGCTCCCCCGTTGGATTAACTTGCCCAGGAGAGCAAGTTCCAGCAGTCGGATTGGAGGGGTTGAAGGGGCCGAAATCTTGTTGCTATTTAATTTTAAATAGTAAGGAGATTTTAGTCTTTGTGATCCTCTGCAACCTTTTCTCTTAAACAAGCTCTCTTTTATGTTGAACAAGCTCTTAGAGAGTGTTTAGTTTCATCTAACTAAATTTTAGTTCATGTCATATTAAATATATTTCATGTATGAACAATAATTACGGGTATTAAGTATAGCTAATTATAAAATTAATAATTATAAAATTAATTGCACCAATAAAGAATAAGACAAATTTATTAAACCTAATTAAATCTATATTTAATATTTATAATTGATATTATCTAGGAGGATGGTGGAATGCGAGCGGTTCCTCTATCGTAACTTCTCGCCACTGTTAAGTGGGATCAGGCCACAGCCAAACCAACATGTGTCAATCGACAGGTGGTGACGAATTTTTTTCTATTTTAGTACTCATTTTATTAGGTTTCTCTCTTATAGTACTCACAACATTATCTTCTCTATAATAGTATTCCTAAGCAATTTTATCCTTCCAAATAGTACTATGATCTATATTTAACACTATTTCTATTATTTTCCTTTTTTCTTACCTGTTAACTGGACCATACTACCCTTCTTTGCCCTTCTCGTGCATCTGTCATCTCACCTCCTCCAGTCGAGTCCATCTGCCGTCTCGCCTCCCCCATTCCCATCACGCCGACAGGGTCGTCGTCCGGTGGAGCAGCAAGCGTCGTCAACACGGCCCACAATGTCAAGGTTGCAGACGATAAAACTCTCGTGGTCTCCTTCCTCCTCCAGCCCTGCACTGCTTATAGTATGAGAGGCCTCACCCTGCCACGGGCGTGTGCGGGTGCTTACACAAAGAACCCACCATAGTTACGTAGTGGTTGTGTAATCAGCAGTAGCATTTCAATTCAAGGTTGCTCATATAGTGGTGGCTCCATTTTGGAGCAATTGGCCGGATGCTAATTCATTTGATTGAGTGCATGGAGTGTTCTACTGATTATGGCATTCCGGATGATAATATTTTGTCTTATGGATAATTATGTCGTACTTGACTACTTGTTACTGTTTTTGAACACCAAGCAATCTTCATATTCATATTGATGGTTACTATTTTGTCTTTTAACAATTGCATATAAATTATTTTGTAGCCAATCAGCCAACAACATTTAGCTCATACTGCTTTGCTTTGCACAAAGTCTCCGGCATTACCATCAGTTGTGCAACGGTGTAGGAGCAGTGAAGTAGTACGGATGTGCCATGGCAGACTGTTCGCTTCATCCTGTACTAGGTTTGTGTTCGTGCATTACCACAGGAGTTAAAAATTAGTATAAAACATATTCAAAATCCATGTAGCAAAATATCACTGGAACCATCTATGATCGTGCACTGCGACGCCACACAAATTATTTGATAAAATATTAGCAATTGGGAACAAACCTAGTGCCAAATAACCCTTTATGCAATAACTTCCCTAAATAGCAATTGAGAACAAACCTTGTGCCAAAACTAACAGCAATGGCAGGAAAGTTCAGGAGGATACACCAACAGACCGAACTAACTATCCAGTAACATTCCACAACGACCATAAGAAAGCAAAACGGCAAAGAAAATTCAATTGTCCCTAAGAAAACATTGACAGTAGAAGTCGTAGTTAAACGTCTAACCAGGGAGACCATCAAAGAACTTCATGTAGTCATCACGCTTCTCTTCATGACTGATCTTAACGATCGAACCATCCTCTTCAACTTGCAAAGCAAATGGTAATGAAGAAAACTGATAAAGACAAAAGTGGCAACATAGGGAGAGCTATGAATAGACATCCCTAAAGTCAATTCTTTACGGTTAGTCTACCACCTGCAAGCTTTATGTGTTTTCGTATTCAAGTTGGTCTCGATGGCTAACTTGTAGAACTCTAAGAAAACATTGGTTGGCAATAGGTAGAAGGGGTATTTGAAACACATAAAATGTACAGGTTGTCAAGCTCTTTTACATGATCCCCTTTGCCTTCTTGACTTCCATGTTCTACGACCTCAAGCCTTGCCAGGCTTGGTTTCTTTAAGCTCCTCTAAGCCGCCAATAGTAGGCTCCTCAACCCCCACCCCCATTTAAAAAAACACCTTCTTCTTGCTTGGCCACCCTGCTCAGCAACAATCATTAATCCATGGCTTCATAAGAAAAGAAGCCATGCAACAATCATTAATCCAGCAAGCAATTGCCCTCAGCCCCATTTCCCACGGGTCAAGTAGGGGTAGAGCGATAGCCATGCAAGGAAGCATGGTGATAGTGTAGGGTCATGACTCAGGAGGAATGGGGGTTGTAGCCCTGATGAACTTCATTTCTTAGAATCACCCCCAAAACTGCTATAGTTGCTCTAATGAAGCAATATCCAGGTAAATAATTGAAATTCTCTAGCTTGTAGTGGCTTTTTCCATTTTACTCCAAAAATCACGAGAACAAGGGAAAGTAGGTGGCAGTATGACCCCCACCCCCCCCACACACACAAGGAAGCTAGCACCGTCTTTCGCTAAAAAACATGTTGCAATGTTTACAAATGATTTATATAGTACCTAAAGAAAGTTAAGTGTAGCTAAAACAATTCAGTTTGAAATTCATCTTTGATGTTGAGATTCAAAAAACAAGTGTCACTATCTGCACATGATAAACAGTGCCAGGTTGGCTGCTTAATTATTTAGCCATGTTAGGTTAGCTTCTTTACGGTGCTGCTACTAAATTCTATTGTTCCTACAGTGTTTTGTGTGTTCAGTTGGCAGCAGCTGCAGACTGAATTGTTGGCTTTAATTGGAAACAAATGGTTGGTTTCTTGACATCTAGGATGAATATCAAACTGAATTTTTGCAACTATACTTTGTGTGTGCTACATACATGATTTATGTGATGATATTATGAAATATTGCAACATGATATTTTAGTTAATGAGGCGTCAGTCCCAGTGGACACCAAATATGAATTGTAGTTTGTACCCAGTACTGTGGTGGCCTCAACTTCAGGTTGTAGGTGGAATCCATGCTCATGCAGTAGATAGTACACTTGCAACATGAACATCCAGTCCAACTCCCTACAAAGCAATATGTCAGAAGGAAATAAAGGAGATGTTGATCATCAAATAAAATATAATGGCTTTGAAAAAGACCTCATCATGCGTTGGAACTTGGAAGCTCCCTATCTTTTCCAAGGAATCTCCATCCTTGTCTGATAGTTCTGTGACCTGTTATAATATGCTAGGAAACACAATGAGATCAAGAGTAATGTCACAAAAAATGCTCGTCTGGTAAAGTTGAGGAATGATTTGTAAAAAAAGCAATTAAAATAGTAAATAAATATCTATGACTCTTTTTTGGCAAAAACTATCAATGTCAAAAGCTTTATGGTTCCTTTATTTGAAACACAATGGTACTTACGTTTAGGAAGAAGGGATGTTTATCTAACCAGACCAAAAATATCTAAAGTGACATTGTATGAAATTATCACAGCTAACATGATGCTAACAGTGGAAGCAAACTATATGTCTATAGACATCATTCCAAAAATTAATTCCCAACGGGGTATGAGTTTTGTTTCTGTTACAACCACGCAAGTGGTTCCCATATTTATGAGCGTACACATAGAACATTACAACTACAAAAGTTATATCTCACAAAAAGGAGGTCATTTAACTTGGGACCGTATTAAAGAGCGGCATCATGTCATTTACTGAACTTCTTACAGATAAAAAGGGAAATCCACAACTACAAAAGGTAAATTGTTCACAATAGGAAACAACATAGAAGAGAAGAAATAGGAGATGACAGGTTGATCATTAATCATGCAAAACAAATTACTGATGTTCAAAGTTCAAACAACAGAAATAAAAATCAATTCTGGAATCATATTTTTCAGTAGTGTAACTCAATAGACCACCTATTAAGAGCAAGTAAAACACACGCATAAAAAGTATGCAAGGAGAGATGCCTTCAGCTCAGTTTTTCTCAAGATTTTTATGAAAAAACATTCATCATGTGAAAGATAGAAAATACTGCCACTTTTCCTAGGTGAAGAAAGCTCTTTCAGATTGTCATCAATGCATATGGACATCATGTAATCTGTAGCATCAATGTGGAACATTTCTCGAAGGTTCCTAGAATTTATGAATCAATTAGCTACGACAAAAAGATGAATAGAAGAATCTGAATAAAAAATCCAAGCTAGTGGGAAGTCCTCTATAATCTGTATGAGCTACAATATTAGTTGATGGGAATTCATTGATATCTTGCTATAACCAATTAAACCAAGCTGGTGGGAATTCATTGATGTCTTGATGTCTATTAACATTTGATGTTAGTATTCAACAATTTCCCAAGTCCACAAATGAAGCAACCAACTTTTTCTTCTTTTGCTTGTGATTTTCAAAATCCAAAAGTTATAGTAAAAATTCCGTCCCTAAAATAAAAGGAAAAATAAATGAAGTGCTAGACTTTGCAATTTCTACCAATGTGACTCGAAATCAAGCTAGAGGTGAAACTGAAACATCGAAGCACACAAGCCACAACAACTCAAATAGGCCTAGAAAAGTATATTCTTTGGAGGAGAAAAGTAGCAGAAGGAAGAGAAACCACACCATGGATTTGCCGACGGCGGCGCAGTATAGGTCGAGCTTCCTCTTGAGCACCACAGCGTATGCGTCGAGGTCGCTACCGCCTCTGTTGCCAAAGCTCACCTCCACCACGTCATAATCTTAGTTTATGTTTTTCCAATGAATTGATCTCAGACATAATCTTGGACTATTTGCTCCTGTTTGGTCTGTGCATGATTGACATTCAGGAACAGTATGAACTCTAGAGATAATCAAATTATCCTTTAGGTAGATAGATAGAGCTTCAAACAAATTGACAAGGCAGTGCCAGATTAACATGCAAAAATATCATATTTCATTTCAAGAAATATAGAGCAACTCTTTCACACATGTTGGTGAAGAACGAGACCTAGAACTCAACTTTTTCTTCCTCTCGCTACCAACATAAACACCGGCTTGTACTCCTTCACTATGAATGCGAATGAGATCCATGAATTGAGGGATGTGATTTTTGTTGAACAAGAGGAGAAAAATGACATTCATAGGAAGCTTCAAAATGTGGAAAATAAATGTAAATCCAAGCTGAATTGGTGAGTTGAAAAAGAAGATGAGGTTCTTCAAACAGGAAACATCATGAACCAATTCTAATGGGAAATAGAAACAAGATTTGCAATTTCACGAGGTATCAATGCTACTGCAGTCTTTAGAACTGGACAAGTTCACCAGTTCACGGCACAACAATGTACATCCATACTAATTGATGGAATAAATCCGATCGTAAATCTAAGCACACATATACCTTATGGGGACGATTCTTGATGATGATGAAGTCGTTCTTGCAGACGATGCTAGCCTGCTGTGGGTAGGTCTTGCACATCGCGCATGGTGATGCCTCGCTTGTTCGGGCTCTAACGGTGGTGGGGTGGAGGTCACGGCGGGGCGGAGTGGTCGTGCGATGAGGAAGCAGTCGTCCACGTCCGCGGCGGGCAAAGAGAGGAGGAGTGGGCGAGCGACGCGGGATGCATAGACCGGCGAGATGCAGAGGTCACGGGGGTGGGTTGGTCGCGAGCGAGAAGGGACACCCACAGCGCACGAAGCGGGGGAGCAGCGCCGATGGGGGAGCGTTGCCGAGGGGGGAGCAGCGCCGAGGTGGGAGCGGTACCGAGGCGGGGGCTGGGGTTAGGAACGCATGCATGGGAACTGGATTGGGGGTTTGAGCTGGAGGCCGAGAGACGTGCCTTGGGAGAGGGGGGCTAGGAGGCAGAGAGGTAGAGGGGAGATGCGCGTGGGGAGCGCTGGTGGGGGAGGGGGCATGGGCAGAACCATGCACCATGGTCTACGTTAGGTTCTTATAGAGTAGTAGAGATGTACAGAGCATGGCAGAGGTGAACAGTCGGCTGCAACTTTATAGCTACAGTGAATAGTCCTCTGAGGGTCGTCCCTTCCACACGCCTAATGCATTAGCTGGCAAAGGTACTGAAGTGCATTAGGAGTCGTATACATTTGCATGTAGTATCTTGCTTCTAAAAAGGGACTCTCTCTGCTGTAGGAGACCAACAAGGTAGAGAAGGGCAGTATAGTCCGGTAAGCATGTAAGGAAAAAGGAAGACATAATGAGAAAGGGATTAGAGTACTATTTGGAAGAATAAGATTGTTTATAAATACTATTATAGAGAACATAATGTTGTGAGTATTAGAAGAGAGAAGCCTAGTAAAACGAATACTATAATAGCAAAAAACTCGACGGCGACAATGCCCATGAACGTTACGGAAGAGGATCCTAACGCTGGTGGAATATGTAGATGACTAGACATGGTCCACTCCACACACAGCCGTGGAGACCACATAAAGGATACCTGCAAAGTCTTTCTGCCACAATTCACCTCGTACCGTATGGAAGACCAGTCTCCGGGCCAGGAGGCATGGCTAATGATTGACTACGCTCCCATTGACTATCATTTGCCATATGCGGACCCACACCCACATCAGCGCGCTACTGCCCGCAAGCCATAGACCGCGACTGCAAGCGCAACCGACCGGGCGATGGCATGCCTGTGGCCCACACTCAAGTGGCCATGCCTAGGACCGGACAAAAAACCCGATACCCGAATCCCAAACCCGAAAAACTCATATCCAAACCTGAAAAACTCGAACCCAAAACGCCAAATACAATATGGGTAGAACCTCTCAGTACCCGAATTTTTATAGGAAATTTTGGGTTTAGCGGACCGATACCCAAATTTTGGGTCTAGGTCACGGGTTGGCAGTCTGCGTGTTTAGTGTAACCCTAGCGGTCAAGCGGCCAAGCCCAAGTCTCCATCGCTCCAGCATGCAGTGGTCCCCATCCAAGATCCAAGTCCATCCCTAGGATCCCTAGCAGTCGCCACCTACGCCGAGCAACAGTGCACGATCCGCCACGGCACCGCCACCGCTGGTCTACGTCCGCCGCCCCGCACCACCGTCGTGCTTACCGTTCATTTGCCTCTTTACATGGCCGCCTACCGTCCACCGTCAACGAACTCAACACCCTCACGCACTCGCTACCAGATATAGATGTCCAAACGGTACGGATCACCCGTTTGGCCCGAAACCCGACACGATTTTGACCCGGTACCAACCCGACCCGACCCGCTCTCCACCGTGCCCGGGCCGGGCCGGCCCAACGGCCGGGCCGTGTATGGGCCGCTCCCTCGGCACGGCGTGCTTGGCACGGCACGGCCCGTTTAAACAGGCGGCACGGCGCTGGCCCGTTAAAAAAAACGCCGCGGCCTACCTATCCTATCCCGGCCGCTATCCGCTCGACCGCTCGGTTCGCTCCCCAGTCCCCAGTCCTCACCCACCGCAGTCACTCCTCCGTCCTCCCCACGCGGCGCCGTTCCCCTAACCCTAATCCCCTTCGCTTTCGTTTCGCACGACGGCGGTGGATCTCAGCGGTGTCGGTGGTGGTGCTCCACTCCTCCCCACGCGGCCACCGCCCTGCTCACCGGTGGTAAGTTGTCGACGTGGGACACCGCCTCACCGGTAAGTCACCGGCTCACCCGTCTTCTTCCCCTTCTGGCCTTCTGCGGTTCTTCCTTCGCTCGCTTCTCGGACCTCCAGAACTCGCTGTGTTGGTTACTTGGTGGCATTGCGTTGCGCCGTGGCGATGATCCCAGTTCCTAGATCTGAAATCCGGTAAGGCGCCGGTAAGTCCCCACTCCCCAGATCCGCTCTGTGTTGGATCCTTGGCTTCCCGTGCTCGATCCACTCCTCGGTTGCGCGACTCCGGTGCTCCCTGCTCTGGTTTTCCTAATCTTAAATTCCTACCTAACCCTAAATCCTTAATACTCCCTGCTGCCTGCTCTGGTGCTCCACTGCTCCTCAATCCTCATATGCTCTGGTGTTCCTCATCCTCGGCTGGCGACCAGTAGGTGACTCCGGTGCTCCGATTGCGTTAGGTATGTTCTGTTGATTGCTCTTTAATAAATCTGTTGATTGATGTTAGTATGTTGAGGTCATTCTCATTGTGTATGAACTTTGAATGGATGTATCGGTCTTGTTCCGGTGCCACACAGTTGTTGAGGAGCCGTGGTCGCCATGGAGCTGGATCCAGCCGCTGAGGATGATGCGGAGGAATACCGACTTGAGGCACATAACGAGGAGCAGGATGCAAGGGCCTTTCTCGGCATCGGCAACGATGATGCTCCTGGTGCTGGTACTGGTATGGGCTCAACTAGCCCCACCCCCACTGCTGCTGATGGAAGCAGTGTTGGTACTGGTACTAGTGGTAGCATGGGTGCCAATGCCTCCAGGAAGAGATCCAAAGTCTGGAATGACTTTGAGGAGCTGACTAATCTCGTCAATGGTAAGAGGGTAAGGTATGGTGCCCTTTGCAAATACTGTAAGCAGACCTTCAGTGCTAAATCTAGTTGTGGGACTGGCCATTTGCTTCGGCATAATTGCAATGCTAAAAAGGAACAACAACGTAGTGGCATTGTTCAGTCTCTTCTTAAGTATAATCCTGATGGTTCTCTAGTTCGATGGGAATACTCTGCTGCTGTTGCTAGAACTGAATTATGTCGTTTGATAGCTAGAGAGGATTTGCCTTTATGGTTTGGTGAATCTGATGCTTTTCAAGAGTACATTACTAAAGCACATAATCCTAAATTTGTGAAGTCATCTAGGCAAACAACAGCTAGGGATCTAATTAAGCTTTACAATGAACGTGTGCTTAAGCTTATTGAGTCATTTAAATCTGTTTCATCAGTTGCTCTAACTTCTGATATCTGGAATGGTAAAGCTAAAGAGGACTACATTTCTGTTGTTGCTCACTTTGTGAATTCGAATTGGGAGCTAGAAAAAAGGTTGATTGGTCTTAGGCTCATAGATGTGAAACATTCTGGAAATAATATAGCAGAACGTGTTAACATGGTTGCTGATGAGTATGGTTTATGTGATAAAATATTTGCTATTACTCTTGACAATGCTTCCTCTAATCAAACTGCTATGTATTATCTTAAACCATTGTTTTCTGGTTATCTTGGAGCTCTAACTGATGTTGATGATGATGAATTGTCTTTCATTCTTTTGCATCAACGTTGTGCATGTCACATTATTAATCTAATAGTAAAGTCAGGTTTGAAAAGAGTAAAACATTATCTTGAGGACTTTAGAACTGCCATAAACTTTTTGAATTCATCAAACCAAAGAATTGCTGCATACAAGAGTTACTGTTTAAGTATGGGTATTTGTCCTAGAAAGTTTGGTGTGGATATGGATGTTAGGTGGAACTCAACTTTTTTAATGCTGAAACACCTTATGCCACAAAGAAGCACATTTTTTGTCTTCATCCAAACTAATTATACTTTGTCATCTGATGGTACCCCTTTATTAACTAACAACCACTGGTATGTTGCTGAGAAACTGTTATCATTTCTTCAACTGTTCTATGATTCTACTGTTATTTTGTCTGGTGTTTATTACCCAACTGCTCCATTAATGTTGCATCAAATACTTAAAATTGCTAGACACTTGAATGCTTTTGAAAATGATACACTACTGAGGCAAGCTGTTGTTCATATGAAAGATAAATATTTCAAATATTGGAGAGATATACCCATTCTATATGCTTTTGCTTTCATACTAGATCCTATCAGCTTTTACTGGTACAGATTATTCTAGACTTCCTCAGGATATACCCATTCTATATGCTGTAGTGCTTTATGAAAACCTCTCATCTTAGCTCTAGGATCTAGTATGAAAGCAAAAGCATATAGAATGGGTATATCTCTCCAATATTTGAAATATTTATCTTTCATATGAACAACAGCTTGCCTCAGTAGTGTATCATTTTCAAAAGCATTCAAGTGTCTAGCAATTTTAAGTATTTGATGCAACATTAATGGAGCAGTTGGGTAATAAACACCAGACAAAATAACAGTAGAATCATAGAACAGTTGAAGAAATGATAACAGTTTCTCAGCAACATACCAGTGGTTGTTAGTTAATAAAGGGGTACCATCAGATGACAAAGTATAATTAGTTTGGATGAAGACAGAAAATGTGCTTCTGTGTGGCATAAGGTGTTTCAGCATTAAAAAAGTTGAGTTCCACCTAACATCCATATCCACACCAAACTTTCTAGGACAAATACCCATACTTAAACAGTAACTCTTGTATGCAGCAATTCTTTGGTTTGATGAATTCAAAAAGTTTATGGCAGTTCTAAAGTCCTCAAGATAATGTTTTACTCTTTTCAAACCTGACTTTACTATTAGATTAATAATGTGACATGCACAACGTTGATGCAAAAGAATGGAAGACAATTCATCATCATCAACATCAGTTAGAGCTCCAAGATAACCAGAAAACAATGGTTTAAGATAATACATAGCAGTTTGATTAGAGGAAGCATTGTCAAGAGTAATAGCAAATATTTTATCACATAAACCATACTCATCAGCAACCATGTTAACACGTTCTGCTATATTATTTCCAGAATGTTTCACATCTATGAGCCTAAGACCAATCAACCTTTTTTCTAGCTCCCAATTCGAATTCACAAAGTGAGCAACAACAGAAATGTAGTCCTCTTTAGCTTTACCATTCCAGATATCAGAAGTTAGAGCAACTGATGAAACAGATTTAAATGACTCAATAAGCTTAAGCACACGTTCATTGTAAAGCTTAATTAGATCCCTAGCTGTTGTTTGCCTAGATGACTTCACAAATTTAGGATTATGTGCTTTAGTAATGTACTCTTGAAAAGCATCAGATTCACCAAACCATAAAGGCAAATCCTCTCTAGCTATCAAACGACATAATTCAGTTCTAGCAACAGCAGCAGAGTATTCCCATCGAACTAGAGAACCATCAGGATTATACTTAAGAAGAGACTGAACAATGCCACTACGTTGTTGTTCCTTTTTAGCATTGCAATTATGCCGAAGCAAATGGCCAGTCCCACAACTAGATTTAGCACTGAAGGTCTGCTTACAATATTTGCAAAGGGCACCATACCTTACCCTCTTACCATTGACGAGATTATTCAGCTCCTCAAAGTCATTCTAGACTTTGGATCTCTTCCTGGAGGCATTGGCACCCATGCTACCACTAGTACCAGTACCAACACTGCTTCCATCAGCAGCAGTGGGGGTGGGGCTAGTTGAGCCCATACCAGTACCAGCACCAGGAGCATCATCGTTGCCGATGCCGAGAAAGGCCCTTGCATCCTGCTCCTCGTTATGTGCCTCAAGTCAGTATTCCTCCGCATCATCCTCAGCGGCTGGATCCAGCTCCATGGCGACCACGGCTCCTCAACAACTGTGTGGCACCGGAACAAGACCGATACATCCATTCAAAGTTCATACACAATGAGAATGACCTCAACATACTAACATCAATCAACAGATTTATTAAAGAGCAATCAACAGAACATACCTAACGCAATCGGAGCACCGGAGTCACCTACTGGTCGCCAGCCGAGGATGAGGAACACCAGAGCATATGAGGATTGAGGAGCAGTGGAGCACCAGAGCAGGCAGCAGGGAGTATTAAGGATTTAGGGTTAGGTAGGAATTTAAGATTAGGAAAACCAGAGCAGGGAGCACCGGAGTTGCGCAACCGAGGAGTGGATCGAGCACGGGAAGCCAAGGATCCAACATAGAGCGGATCTGGGGAGTGGGGACTTACCGGCGCCTTACCGGATTTCAGATCTGGGAACTGGGATCATCGCCACGGCGCAACGCAATGCCACCAAGTAACCAACACAGCGAGTTCTGGAGGTCCGAGAAGCGAGCGAAGGAAGAACCGCAGAAGGCCAGAAGGGGAAGAAGACGGGTGAGCCAGTGACTTACCGGTGAGGCGGTGTCCCACGTCGACGACTTACCACCGGTGAGCAGGGCGGTGGCCGCGTGGGGAGGAGTGGAGCACCACCACCGACACCGCTGAGGTCCACCGCCGTCGTGCGAAACGAAAGCGAAGGGGATTAGGGTTAGGGGAACGGCGCCGCGTGGGGAGGACGGAGGAGTGACTGCGGTGGGTGAGGACTGGGGACTGGGGAGCGAACCGAGCGGTCGAGCGGATAGCGGCCGGGATAGGATAGGTAGGCCGCGGCGTTTTTTTTAACGGGCCAGCGCCGTGCCGCCTGTTTAAACGGGCCGGGCCGTGCCAAGCACGCCGTGCCGAGGGAGCGGCCCATACACGGCCCGGCCGTCGGGCCGGCCCGGCCCGGGCACGGTGGAGAGCGGGTCGGGTCGGGTTGGTACCGGGTCAAAATCGTGTCGGATTTCGGGCCAAACGGGTGATCCGTACCGTTTGGACATCTATACCGTTCGCCAGATGCCAACGCCAAGCCGCCAGCACGCTGCATGCTTAACGCCGAAGCATGAAGTTCGCACCCTATGCTCGCCTACTCGGTGCCTAGCTCCGTGGCTCGTGGTGAAGTGAAGCCAACGCTTAAGAATGGCACCAACATCCGAGGAATCTTGCAATATATGTGCTAAGTGCTCACTACTCTGTCACACCCAGTTTTAGAAGGCAAACTAAATATAAACCATGTACGTGTCAGGATCTGAAACTCACGTACACAACGATTACATAATTGGACATCATCACACATTGCACAAAATAAATAGCAGAAAAGGTACTTTATTACATCAAGATGTCCAAGACATCCACAGAGTCATTAATTGAGCATAATCATAATTATAATCATAATCAAAGTGCGGAATACGAAACGTAGTAGATAAGGCCTTCACAGGCAGCTGACTGGGGTTTGCCACTAACACAACTAGAACTCATCGTAGTCCTAAAACACCTCAAAGTCCTCCATGTTGCCTACATCTCCTCCTGAGCACTGATTGCAATGGGGACAACCTGGGGTTGGGGGGTTTTAAAGCAAGGGAGAGTACACATCAATGTACTCAGCAAATGTCCCGTATGGCTAAAGTGGACTAGCTATATGTGGAGTTAAGGTTAAAGCAGTTGCTTTTAGTTGGTCATGTATTTATTACTTAGTAGTAGAGCCAAGTTTTAGTAATAAACCCAGTTATTACCCAAAAGTACTCCCTCCAAGAGGAAATACCAGAAACCACAGTTATATTCATCATTAGTAACCATCATTATAAAGTATCCAAAGTTATTCTAATCAAAGAGGATCCCAAGGCTGCTCTTAACCGTGAGCACGGCTGATATACTAGTTTCTAACACTCTACAGAGGTTGCACACTTTACCCATGAGTCATGATACTTGTTTGCCTCGAGTCGATCAAACCCTCAAACACTTTCAAAGATTCCCTACGTAGCCTTTACAAAGATTCCTCAGAGGTTATAGCCGCCCGTTAGGCTTCTCCAGTTTGATAAACACAGTACTTCTCCCCACAGGAAGGGTGGGCGTCCCATCCACCCTCATGGTTGTACTGCTATCCCGGGTGATCTCTCAACGAACAGGTCCTTATGGAGAGGTACTCATGAAACAGCCTAAGCCCCCTAAAGTATCACAGATCATCATCATCATCATCAAGATAACATCATCGTATCATAAATATTCACATCATGTTCGTTGATTAAAGTAAAGCAATAGCATGAAGCTAACCATAATAACCCAAAAGGTAAACAAGGACGAGGTAAATACAAACTAGTCAATCCTTAGGTTTCAATTAAGTAATGTGAGATAGTGAATTAGAAAGTAAGTAGGACATAATGGGTCAGAGGATACTTGCCTTCACTAAGTTGCTGCTCAGTGAAGTCTTCGGCAACACACTCAGGAACCATGAACTGCTCGTTGTCTAAACAAAGCGATCATGCATTCAACACATTTGGATAATGACAAAGAAATGGTACACCAAACATATACAATCAAGTGAACACAAGCTCGAAAGAACAGTAAAAACACAAGAGGTAAACCTAGGTTCTAGAGTGGACTAATACACCTAGAGGTTCATGATTCTCTAAGTACTCTTATCTCAGGGATCACATAGCTTAACTTCATTTATCTTAATGAATTACTAAAATTATACCAGGGATGGGTTCATGCATTACATGAGATTACTTTCACAAAGTTAATCGCTTAATTATTATTAGTGTTTTCCATTTTGAATAACTAAACCATTACTCTACATGCACCTATAGCCTAGACATGAAATTAATACATGCAGATAGTGAATGATTATAATTTAAATAGATAGAGAATAATTTTATTAACATTTCGCAATTTGAACCACCCAATTTGGAGTTCATATGCAAAAGATATGAAATAAACAAGTTTTGGAATTCAAAATACAAAACTAGGTCTATTTATGCATTAAACTAAAAGGCCAGAGGCTTTTTTGCAAAAACACAGGGGCCTGCGCGCGAAAACTAGGGACGGCGGGTTGATTTTCAGAAAGCCGAGGGTCTCTTTAACTAAACTACCACGCGAAGAGCTGGGTGGTAATCTCATCCATCCGATCGCAGACGAACGACCATGATCAGATCTGAGCGAGCAAGCACGCGCACGCGCGCGAGCGCGGACTGACAAGTGGGCCAGGGGAGTCAGCGGCCTGGGGCGAGGTGGCCTGACCAGCTAGGCCTAGCTACAGGCCATCAAATCCCCATTGGATGGCTAGGATCAGTTCAGGTTTAATTACAGTCAGGCCGTCAGATCTCAGATGGACGCCTGAGATCTAATGGCGAGCTCGGGCTGGGTTGCTGGGCTGCCAACAGCGGCGTCGCCTGATTCCGTGGCGGAGTTTTGCCAGAGGTGAGGGCGCGACCACGAAGAGTGTCTGGGACGCTGGGAAAGGGCTCAGACGAGTTCGGGGTGACACGACGAAGTCGGCCGTGGGCACGACACCAGCGCAGAGGCACCAGAGGGCACCTGTATGCGGTGGAGTGGCCCGACGGCGGCGCAGCTCAACTCCAGCGAGCGATTACGCAAACATCAGGGTAGGAAATGGGTAATTAAGAGCATGGGGAGGTTGGTTACCTCGAGAGATGGCTCTAGAGTGCTTGAGCAATGGCGAGGACACAATGAGAGCCCTGGTCGACAGTGGTGGAGACACGGTAGTATGACGAGAAGTCAGGTGAGCGCGAGCAGGGGAAAATAGAGGAGACGGGGGCAAACCAGAGGGTGTCTTGAGTTGTTGGCGAGGAGGAGGAGCTTACCGAGGCAACAGACACGACAGGAGATCGACGGCGACCACGGAACGGACCCGAGATCACGATGGACGGCAGTGGTGCTCCACGGGCGCGTGCGCAGAGCGAGAGGGGGTGTGAGGGGGTCTGCAGAGGAGCGCTACTGGGCAAGGTAAGTGAGTGGGTGTGGACTCAAAAGGAGGTCGGGCATGTGGGGGGAGTGGTGGAGAAACACTCGACGTGGGCACGTCCACGGCAGAGTGCGCGGGCGGGAGGTTAGGGAAGGGGAGGTGGCTGACAGGTGGGGTCTGTGGGCCAGCGAGAGCGAACTTGTGAACGGGCAGTCAGCGCGGATAGGGTGGACCCACCGGGCAGCGAGAGGGAATGGGTGTGCAAACGAAGGAATCGGCGCCGACAAGCTGGCCCTACTAGCAGATGGAGAGGGAGAGGGAGAGAGAGCGCGCGAGCGCGGGCGCGGCTGACGCTGACAGGCGGGTCTCACCTGTCAGGCCGAGCAGACGAGCACGCGACCTAGCTGGGCTGGATTGGGCTAAATGGGCCAAATTTGGTTTTCCTATTTTCCTGGAATTTCCAAATGCTTTTCTTTTTATTTTCTCTATGGAATTCAAATCAAATTCAAACCCAATTCAAATTCAAATAATTCAAACATGTGCATCAAACAAAAGAATAATTTAGGCTCAGCATGATGTAACATTTCATGACTCACATAGGTTTTGCTACATTAAATAAATAGTTAACCTCTCACCTAATTGACATAATTCTAATAAAAAGGAAGAGAGAAGAAGTCTAGAGAGAGAGAAATAAGAGGTAATACCCGAATTTGGTAGGCATTAGAGAAGAAATTTTATTCCCCCAAATTTAGGGTGTTACAGACCTATCCTCCTTAAAAAGAATCTCGCCCTCGAGATTCAATGTTGGCTAGCAAAGAGCTCGGGATATTTAGCTTTTAGATCATCTTCTCTTTCCGAGGTGACTTCTTCCTCTCAATGATGGCCCCACTTGACTTTGCACATTTTGATGGTGCTTCTCCGAGTGACTTTGTATGCTGTCTCCAGAATTTGGGTTGGCTTCTCAATATAAGTTAGGTCTTCTTGAACTTCGAGATCCTCTATTGGGAATTGCTCCCCTGGCACTCGCAAACACTTCTTTAGCTGATACACATGGAACACATCATGCATGGCTGACAGACTCTCTGGTAGGCTGAGCTGATATGTCACTTCTCCACGTCTTGCCTGAATCTGGTACGGTCCGATGTACTTAGGTGCTAGCTTGCCCTTGTCTCCAAACCTTTTGATTCCTCTAATGGGTGACACCTTCACGTAAACATAATCTCCCACTTCAAAACTCAGTTCTCTTCTTCTTGTGTTAGCATACTCTCTGGACTATGCTGCCTTTAGATTCTCTCAAACCATTTTGAGATTCTCTTCGGCTTCAAGCAAAATATCCAGACCAAACACCTGCCTTTCGCCGGGTTGGTCCCAGTGCAACGAAGTTCGACAATTCCTTCTGTAGAGTGCTTGGAATGGTGACATCTTAAAACTGGCTTAGTAACTATTGTTGTAGGAGAATACTACATAGGGTAGCCTCTTGTCCCAACGTGACTTGTCTTGCAAAGCACAAGCCCTCAACATGTCTTCAAGGATCTGATTGGTTCTCTCAGTCTGACCATTTGTTTGCGGGTGATAAGCTGAACTAAACTTCAAGTGTGTGCCCAAGGCTTCATGCAATTGCTGCAAAAAATGAGAAGTGAATTGGGTTCCCCGGTCTGATACTATCTTCTTCGGTACTCCATGCAAGCATACAATCCGGGACATGTATAGCTATGCTAACACTGCACTATTATAGGTGGTCTTAACTGGTATAAAATGAGCCGCCTTTGTCAAGCGGTCCACCACTACCCAGCTGGAGTCATAACCTGCTCGAGTGCGAGGCAAACCGACTATAAAATCCATCCCAATCTCATCCCATTTCCACTGAGGAATCTGCAATGGCTGCAACAAACAAGTGGGCCTCTGATGCTCTGCCTTGATTCTCTAACAACTGTCACATATGGCAACATACTCTGTGATCTCCCTTTTCATTCCGTACCACCAGAATCTTTTCTTCGGGTCTTGATACATCTTCTCGCTGCCAGGGTGTATGGAATAAGCTGTCTCATGAGCTTCCTTGAGAATTAGCTCATGAATCGTTTTGATGTCAGGAACATACAGCCTATCCTTGAACCATACCACACCTTCTGTGTCTTCCTGGAAATCCTTGCCTTTCCCATCTAAGATTAACTGCCAAATTTTGATCTTCTCATTGTCTTTCTATCCATCTTTGATTTCTCGCTCTAGAGTGGGCTCTAGCTCAACTATCACTCCTTGGGTGTTGTTTAGAAATTCGAGACTTAGCATGTCAAATTCCTTTGCTAGTTCATATGGCATCAGATGAGCGACGATCATGTTGACTTGACTTTTTATGCTCAAAGCATCTGAAACCACATTAGCTTTGCCTAGGTGATAATGTATCTCCAACTCATAATCTTTGATCAACTCTAGCCATCTTCGCTGCCTCATGTTTAACTCTAGCTAGGTGAATATGTACTTAAGACTCTTGTGATCTGTATAAATATCACACTTCTTCCCATACAGATAATGCCTCCAGGTCTTTAGTGCATGAACCACAGCTGCTAATTCCAGATCATGTGTGGGGTAATTCCTCTCATGAATCTTCAGCTGTCGGGATGAGTACACCACTACTCTCCCTTCTTGAATTAACACACATCTGAGACCAGTGTACGAAGCATCACAATACACTGAGAATGGCTTATGAACATCAGGCAGAATCAACACAGGTGTTGTAGTCAGCTTCTTCTTCAATGTCTCAAAGGACTCTTGGCAATCTGGGGTCCACTTGAACTCAACTTTCTTCGCTAGCAGGGTTGTCATTGGTCTAGCAATCTTGGAGAACCCTTCAATGAAACGGTGATAGTATCCGACCATTCCAATGAAACTCTTGATTCCCCGGACATCTCTTGGTGGTTTGAAGTCTAGAATATCTGCTACCTTCTTTGGATCCACATCTAATATGTCTCGGTTTATGATATGACCCAAGAATAGGACTTCACTTATCCATAACTCACATTTGCTCAGCTTAGCATACAACTGATGCTCCCGTAATTGTTGTAATACCATCTTCAAATGCTCCTCTTGTTCTTCCTCATTCTGAGAATATATGAGAATATCGTCGATGAACACCACGACGAACTTGTCGAGGTAGTCCATGAACACACTATTCATCAAGTACATAAAGAAAGCTGGCGCATTTGTTAATCTGAATGACATAATCGTGTACTCATATAGCCCATACTTGGTGATAAATTTTGTCTTCGGTATATCCGAAAGTCGGAACCTGAGCTGATGGTAACCTAACCTTATATCTTTCTTTGAGAACACTCCAGCTCCTCTCAACTGATCAAACAAATCTTCTATTCTTGGCAAAGGGTACTTGTTCTTGATGGTGACTTCATTCAAAGCTCGGTAATCAATGCACATCCTCTTTGTCCCATCTTTATTCTCCACAAACATAACTCGAGCGGCCCAAGGTGAAGTACTTGGTCTAATGTAGCCCTTCTCCAACAACTCATCAATCTTCTTCTTGAGTTCTACCAATTCTGGTCTAGACACTCTATAAGCTCTCTTAGAAATAGGGGCGGTTCCAGGTTCAAGCTCTATGGCAAACTCAACTTTACGTTTGGGTGGCATGCCTGGTAAATCCTCAGTAAACACATCAGGGAATTCTGATACAACTCTGATAGCCTCAAGCAGGTTGTCCTTCGTACCATCTACAGACATATGGTGACAGGCTCCTTATTCTAGATCAGGCATGAACAGTTCAGTTACTACTTCTTTCCCGGATAGGGACACTAACTTTACTGTCCTTTTGTCACAGCTGACAGTTGCTTGGTTTCTGTGCAGCCAATTCATCCCTAGGATGACATCTAACCCTTGAGTACCCATTACTACTAGGTTAGCGGGGAAATCTATCCCCCTTATTTCAATCCTTAGATTTGAGCACATCTTATCGGACTAAACTTTTCCCCTAGCTGAATTAACTCTTAGAGGTGGAATCATTGGTTCTATGGGGATGTTATGTGCTTCTACCCATGAAGTAGAGACAAAAGAATGTGTGTCACCAGTATCAAATAGTACTTTTGCTTGATAGGATTCGACTGGAAACATACCTATTGCCACATCTGGTGCATCATGGATTGCTTTGGCCTCCAAGTGGTTCACCATCCCATGGTTGTAGGCCTGGCCACAACCTCCTGGTGCTTGTAGTGGTGCTCCTTGTCTTGCTGAGGTGTTGGAAACCGGCTGCTGCTGAGCTGCTTTCTTTGGGCGATGATTCGCCTAGTGGCCTTGTTCCCCACAGTGGAAACATCTATGGCCTCCTCCTTGCGCTGGGGCTGTCTGGTTGTTCTAGTCGGTTGTTGGGGCAGGAAGGTGAGGTGCCTGGTTGTTCTCTCGTTGATACGGGTTTCCTCCCTATTGATTGTGTTGGCGGTATTACTGCTACAGACGGAACTACCTCTAGAATAGCTGTCGATGCTGACATTGATGCTGCTGATGTCCTTGAGGGTGACTCTGCTTGAACTGCTGGGGTCGATCACCCGAGAAATGAGGACGGCTGTTGCTCTCAGCCTACGGTCCACCGATCTTGCGCTTCCTGTCTCCATCTCCCGGCGCTTCCTCTCAGTCATGATGGCTCTGTCGATCAAATGATGAAAGGTAGGGACTGTATGGTTCATCAGTTGGTAGTGAAGGGGGTCAATCAAACCTCTAAAGAACCTATACTGCCTCTTGGCATCACTGTTGACATCCTCAGGTGCGTAATGAGATAGTTGTAGAAATTTGTCTCTATACTCACTGACAGACAGGGGACCTTGCTTCAATGCCAGGAATTCTTCCTTCCTCACTATCATCAAACCTTCAGGCACGTGGTACTGGCGAAAATTGTTTCTGAACTCCTCCCAAGTAATGGCGTCAGGGTCGGCATGGGTGGCAAGGTAGGACTCCCACCAAGACTGTGCTGCTCCCCTTAGCAGACGGGGACCATACAGAACCTTCTCACGGTCATTGCACTGAGCGGTATGTAGCTCTCGCTCCACTGTGCACAACCAGGCTTCGGCGTCCATGGGGTCAGCAGAATGGGCGAAAATAGGGGGTGACACCTCATGAACTCCGCACACTTGTCCCTAGTCATCTGCGGCATCTGCACTTGCATCTGAGGCTGAGGTGGAGGTTGTTGCTGCTGCACCTGTTGCATAGCTGCTAGAGTCTGGCCAATCGCTTGGACTACCTGGGTCTGCATCAGAAACATCTGCTTAATAGTCATTGGGGTGGTGGTGGCAACTGCTGCTGAGGTGCCTCATCCTTGTGTGCTTGCTGCTCTTGCTGGGCACGCCTTCCACCTCGGCGCCTATTGTCAGACATCTGTAGCAAGAATACACACATCAGATCTAACCCTGCAGTCTTTCAGCATAACAAAAGATATATAGAAGTCTTCTCAATACTGAACAAATGAGCATCTTCACTGACTCTCAACACAGCCAACATAACTTCTCAGATAAAGAGGAAAGTGGAAATAAAAGGTTGTCCAACTAAATGACTAACTTTATTAATAACTACACCAAGTTGCAGGGAATACCCACACCTTGATGATAATCATTACAAAGAGCCAAATTCATCACAAGTTCATAGAAACACATGATAAGCAAACTAAAACTGACTCATACTGACTAAGACTCTGACACTAGTTTAAACATTATTACAGACTCCGACTCTATAGACCTATGGCTCCAAGTATATCTTGGTCCTGCAGTCAGGGGTGCCATAAGCATGATGACCACGGAGCGGCCAACGGTAAGGGTGTTGAGTCCCGACAGGGGCGGGGGAACCATCCTCATAATGGCGGCGCTACGCGCGCTCAGCACATAATTCTATAATCTCCGCTCGAGCCTTGCCCAACTCGTCAAGGGCGTGGTCCAGCTCGGTGTTGAGCACAACGACTAGGTTGGCCATGCTGCTCAACCTGGGATTGCCCTCACCAACTGGTGAGACAATCACACCTCCGGTACTGCCAGTAAAACAGCGGGGGTAGTACTTCAGGTCGAGGCAGTCAGCTACCCCACTAAACAACGAACAGTACTGCGAAAGCGCACGCCGTGCAGCACCCTGCATGGCTACCTCGGCAGTGTCCCACTCAGTGATAGAGTAATGATCTGAGATGGACTCTGCACCCCGGAGATCATCGTCCGGACGACGCACCAGGCAGGTAGCCTCCCATTGGTCCGGGTACAACCCGCAATGATGCTGGTAGTCTACATAGTGGTACTCGATGGACCAAGTGTGTCGGTCGAGGGCCTGACGCAGCAAGGTGTCGAGAGCGTCATGGAAATGACAACCGCGAGCAGTGTCACGAGTGATGGGTCAGGCGATCCATCCTTCCGGCTCCTGCTCGTCTGAGAGCTACGTGCTATGGCTTGAACTGCCACCGTCGCCGTCGTTGTATCCATCAGGGTCTCCTCTAGCAGCTAGGGTGCCCTGTGGTGGTGCAAGGGGCACCTCTAGCTGAGGCGCAGCGGAGGGCTGCCTCCCAGACTCCACCTCCTACTAAGGCGAGGGGGAAGAGTCCTGCTGCTCCTGCTCCTCGTGTAGGCGGTGGTGCAGTCTCTCCAGGTGACTCGACTGTCCTGTCACCGTGCGGTGCAGTGGACGCACCGCAAGGCAAGAGGGCAAGAAAGGGATCACCGATTTATGAGCAGTGCATCTAAGACGGGTCATCTACAAAAGATGTCGTAAGCACAAGAGTGAGAACATAACTATATGACCAGCAAGTAAACCATAAGCAAAGTAAGATAAAAAATTTTTGTAAGGTGAGTATATAGATAGCAATATAACATAGAATTGGTCGAGATGACCAACTTTTGAAATAACACCAAAGGTCAAGGTGAGAATAAGGGTCTATAGTCCTTAAAGCGACCATTCTAGTCTAGGTTAGCGGTCCTACAGTCAGTAGGTTTCTGATACCACTTATGTCACACACGGTTTTGGAAGGCAAATCGAATGCGAACCATGTACGTGCCAGGATCAGAAACTCATGTACACAGCGATTACATAGTTGGACATCATCACACATTGCTCAAAATAAATAGCGAAAAAGGTACTTTATTACATCAAGATGTCCAAGACATCCATAGAGTCATTAACTGAACATAATCATAATCATAATCAAAGTGTGGAATAGGAAACATAGTAGATAAGGCCTTCATAGGTAGTTGTAGGGGTTTGCCACTAACACAACTAGAACTCATCGTAGTCCTAAAACTCCTCAAAGTCCTCCATGTTGCCTGCATCTCCTCCTGAGCACTGATTGCAATGGGGACAACCTGGGGTTGGGGGTTTTAAAAGCAAGGGTGAGTACACATCAACATACTCAACAAATGTCCCGTTTGGCTAAAGTGGACTAGTTGTATGTGGAGTTAAGGTTAAAGCAGTTGCTTTTAGTTGGTCATGTATTTATTACATGGTAGTAGAGCCAAGGTTTAGTAATAAAACCAGATATTACCCAAAAGTACTCCCTCCAAGAGGAAATACCAGAAACCACAGTTATATTCATCATCAGTAACCATCAGCATAAAGTATCCAAAGTTACTCTAATCAAAGAGGATCTCAAGGCTGCTCTTAACCGTGAGCACGGCTGATATACTAGTTTCTAACACTCTACAGAGGTTGCACACTTTACCCACGAGTCGTGATCCCTGTTTACCTCGGGTGATCATACCCTCAAACACTTCCAAGGTGAGTAGGCAAGGTTTCACTACTTAGCCTTTACAAAGATTCCCCAGAGGTCATAGCCGCTCGTTAGGTTTCTCATGTTTGATAAACACAGTACTTCTCCCCATAGGAAGGGTGCCTAACAAAACCAAATGGAAAGAACCTCGGCAACCAGTCTCAGCAGAGCAAGTACTGTGCCTGGACCCCATTGACGACCCTACGGCGAAGCCGACTACACCTCAAGTTCCTCTAATTATTCAGCTAAAGGCGTCCCATTCCACCCTCATGGTTGTACTATTATCCCGGGTGGTCTCTCAACGAACAGGTCCTTACGGAGAGGTACCCAGGAAATAGCCTGAGCCCCCTAAAGTATCACAGATCATCATCATCATCAAGATAACATCATCGTATCATAAATATTCGCATCATGTTCGTTAATTAAAGTAAAGCAATTGCTTGAAGCTAACCACAATAACCTAAAGGTAAACAAGGACAAGGTAACTACTAGTCAATCCTTAGGTTGCAATCAAGTAATGCGGGACAATAAATTATAAAGTAAGTAGGACATAATGGGTCAGAGGACACTTGCCTTCACTAGGTTGCTGCTCAGGGAAGTCTTCGGCAACACACTTAGGACCACGGACTGCTCGTTGTCTAAACAAAGCGATCATGCATTCAACACATTTGGATAATGACAAAGAAACAGTACACCAAACATGTATAATCAAGTGAACACAAGCTCGAAAGAACAGTAAAAGCACAAGAGGTAAACCTAGGTTCTAGAGTGGACTAATACACCTAGAGGTTCCTGATTCTCTAAGTACTGCTTATCTCAGGGATCACATAGCTTAACTTCATTTATCCTAATGAATTACTAAAATTATACCAGGGATGGGTTCATCCGTTACATGAGATTACTTTCACAAAGTTGATTACTTAATTATTATTAGTGTTTTCCATTTTTAATAACTAAACCATTACTCTACATGCACCTATAGCCTAGACATAAAATTAATACAATCAGATAATGAATGGTTATAATTTAAATAGATAGAGAATAATTTTATGAACATTTTGCAATTTGAACCACCCAATTTGGAGTTCATATGCAAAAGATATGAAATAAACAAGTTTTAGAATTCAAAATACAAAACTAGGTCTATTTCAGCGATAAACTAAAAGGTCAGGGGCATTTATGCAAAAACACAGTGCCCTGCGCGCGAAAACTAAGGACGGTAGGTTGATTTTCAGAAAGCTGAGGGTCTCTTTAACAAAACTACCACACGAAGAGGTACGTGGTAATCTCATCCATCCGATCGCAAACGAAGGCCACGATAAGATCTGAGCGAGCGAGCATGTGCGCGCGGGCGCGAGCGTGGGCTGACAAGTGGGCCAGGGGAGTCAACGGCCTGGGGAAAGGCGGCCTGACCGGCTAGGCCTAGCTGCAGGGTGCGGGTGAGGGGGCAGATCCAAGCGGTCAGATCCCCATCAGATGGCTAGGATCAGATCGGTTTAATTACAGTGAGGCCGTCAAATCTGAGATGGACGCTTGTGATCTGATGGCGAGCTCGGCTGGGTTGCTGGGTTGCAAGCGGCAGTGCCGCCCGATTCCGCGGTAGAGTTTCGCTAGAGGCATGGGCTCGGCCACGGCGAGGGTCTGGGGCACTGGGAAAGGGCTCAGGCGAGTTCGGGGTGACATGACGGACTCGATCGTGGGCACGACACCGGCGCAGAGGCACCAGAGGGCACTGGTCCGCGGCGAAGTGGCCCGACGGTGGCGCAGCTCAACTTCGGCGAGCGATTGCGCGAACAGCAGGGTAGAAAATGGGGAACTAAGGGCATGGAGAGGTTATTTACCTCGAGACGGCTCTGGAGTGCTTGATCAACGGCAAGGACACAGCAAGAGCCCTGGTCGACGGCGGCGGAGACACGGTTGCACGGCAAGAAGTCCGGTGAGCACGAGTAGGGGGAAATAGAGGGGACAGGGCAAACCAGAGGGTGTCTTGAGTTGCTGACGAGGAGGCGGAGCTTACCAGGGCCATGGACGCGACAGGAGCTCGACGGCGGTCGTGGAACGGACCCGAGGTCACGACGGACGGCGGTGGTGCTCCACTGGCGTACGCAGAGCGAGAGAGGGGTGCGAGGGGGTATGCAGAGGAGCGCTACTGGGCGAGGGGAGTGAGTGGCTGGGAAATGCATGACGTGGGCATGTCCACGACAGAGTGAGCGGGTGGGAGGTTAGGGAAGGGGAGGTGGCTGACAGGCGGGGTCCATGAGCCAGCAAGAGCGAACTCGCGAACGGGCAGTCAGCGCTGACAGGGTGGACCCACTGGGCAGCGAGAGGGAGCGGGCGCGCGAACGAAGGAATTGGCGCCGACAAGCTTTCCCCACCGACAAAGGGAGAGGGAGAGAGAGAGAGAGCGCGAGCGTGGCTGACGCTGATAGAAGGGTCCCACCTGTCTGGCAGAGCAGGCGCGCGCGGCCTAGCTGGGCTGGATTGGGCTAAATGGGCCAAATCTGGTTTTCCTATTTTCCTGGAATTTCCAAATGCTTTTCTTTTTATTTTCTCTATGGAATTCAAATCAAATTCAAACCCAATTCAAATTCAAATAATTCAAACATGTGCATCAAACAAAAGAATAATTTAGGCTCAGCATAATGCAACATTTCATGACTCACATAGGTTTTGCTACATTAAATAAATAGTTAACCTCACACATAATTGACATAATTCTAATAAAAAGGAAGAGAGAAACAAGAGGTAACACCCGAATTTGGTAGGCATTAGAGAAGAAATTTTATACCCCCAAATTTAGGGTGTTACATACTGTTTGCTTGGGTTTTTACAAAATGTTCTAATTGTTTTAGTAGATTTTGATTATTAGAATTAGAAATAGTAGTGTTGTCATGGTTTCAGAAACCGGGGACAATAAGATTTGTGTTCGGTGGGGATGCTAGTGTGGACTCACTCTTAATGGTGAATCACTGAGACTTGAATGGGGATTGAGACAGAGGGTTTATACTGGTTTAGGCTTGCAGCCTAGTCCAATGTAGTGTTGATTGTAGTATTGCTCTGGAGCGTGTTACAACTGGTGTGCTTGTGTGTGAGAAAGGGGGGAGGGCCTTCCCTTTTATATGTCAAGGGAGGAACCTTACAAAGGAGTCCTGCTTTTGACAAGAAAGAGGAGAGAGAGGGAGATCTGCTTCCCTAGGTCGCGTGGTCGGTCTTCTATAATGTCGTGTGTGGCCGTACCCCTAGTTTGCTGCCATCCATCATGCTGGTCCCAGTAGCAAGTCCATTGTTGATGTCCTGGCGGTGGTGCGTGGCATGGCGGATATCGCAAGTCAGTCTCATGGCACGACTGTACGAGGCGTGGCTTCGCTTGTCGTCATGAGCCTCGTGTCACCTTCCACTGTACACGGACACATACGCTTGGTATGTCGCGTTGTCCCATATTTTCCAATATACAGATAACTATTGAGACTCCGGCGATGAGGTCTTTCATGACTGAGGTTGACCGACCCCACATGGTAGTGTGGGTTCACCGAAACTGTTTGCAAGGGCGTATAGTCGTGCTAACTGTGACTCCTTGGTGCCTGTTTTGTATGTTGTGCGTGTGTCCGGATGCGGCCTGGTGATGAAGCATCTTGTCACAACTGACGTGGGCTCGTAGCACTGGATTTGGATTTTCATCCCACCAAGTTGCTCGATGGGGACTTGGTCGGTCGTTCCGCCTTGCAGTCTTGCTCGACGAGGACTTAGTTGACCGCTCCACCTCGCAGTCTTGCTCGGCGAGGGCTTGGTCGGCTATTCCACCTCTAGGGCTTGCTCGGTGGGGACTTGGTTCGCCGTCCGCTTCGCGGGCTTGCTCGGCAAATAAGCCGAAAAGGAGTTTATGGACATACTCTAGGTACCATGTCCCTAGGCACCCGACAGCAGTCCCCGAGCCTTCAAGCTACTGCTTGGAGTGGCACGAAGGGTTTATCTTGAGAATTTGCATGTTTTGGTGTCGATGTAGCCCTGATCGAGAGTAATCCGCGTGGATTGCTTAGGGTTTGCTTAGTTTTTCGGCGCGGTCTTTGGTGATTCTCTTGAGTTGGTCGCGATCGTGATTCAGACCCTGTTTGCTACCATTTTTTAATATTATAGTTTTAGAATATCATAGACTACACCAGGGTTTACAATTTTTGTTTACTGTTTAAAATTTTGTGTTTTGACCAAAGTTTGACTTTATAGTTTTTGAATTTGGAACTAGAATATGTAACTTTTTGGACCAAAATTCGAATTTCGCTTACTACCGAGAACTGGAAAACGACGAGATTCGCCGGATCTCGCTCGGGAAATATTTCCCTGGTCTACACTCATATGTGATGATAATATTATGGTTTATAAAACTTTGATCTAGAATGCAGTATCAATACACTAAAACAATACAATTTTAGATATACTGAAGTATTCAAAATAGTGTTTTATAAAATTCAATCAAATATCTTTTGGTTTAGAATATTTACAGCATTCTCAAATCCTATAATATCACGTTGAAACCGTAAATAAACCTTACACCACACATCCTCAGTGTTAATTGGAACCACGTGTTTACTATTTCACACTTACCTAATCATTATTGAATATAAGGACTAAACGACAAGACGAATATATTAAGGGTGTGTTTGGTATAGCTCTACTCCACCCGAGAGCAGCTCTACTCCAAAACTCTGGGTGGAACAGCTCTGCTCCAGAGTTTAAATTATTTCTCATAACCGGTGGCAGTGACAGGTATATAACTCCAAACTTTATGACTAGGTTGCTTTTTTCGAGTTTTTGGAGCAGCAAAAGAGGTACTTTAAAAATTTGTACTGCAGCTCCAAAAACTCCATAAAATTTACAACTCTGGATTAAGGGTGTTCGGCATGCTCTGACCAGCTCATCTTTTGAATTTTGCTATGGAGCCATGCCAAACACGCTCTAAGTCTAATTAGTCCATGATTCACTCATGTGATGCTATAGTATATATTTGCTAATCATAAATTAATTAGTTTTATAATTAACTTTAGTTATATAATTAGTTTTGTAATTAGCATTCAAGCATTCGATACGACACGGACTAAACTTTATCCAAAAGAACCTGTAAATCAATAAAACATGGAAATATTATACTATTAGAATCATATATACGCCATATTGGTCAGTCAAGTTCAAGAACTAACCTTAAACAAAAAATAGAAAAGAATAGCAAATTAGATAGTGAACCAAACAAAGCTTAAGAATTACAAGTTACAACATATTTTACGCTTGATAAAAATGTTGAAGATCAGTAAAAGGTTGATGATATACCTGCAGGTTTATGACGCTTGAGGACAACGTGGTGACGGCCCAGGACATCGGCCACATGCTCGGCAACCTCGACCTGGATCACCGAGGAGGCGACCGCCTTCCGCCTCACGACTTCTTCGGCGTAGTTTGTCCTCACGACGGTGTCCTAGTAGAACCTCGTCTCGACACGACTCACTAGTAGAAAAAAACTGCCATGGGATATAATTTTTATAACTGATGGATTCGGTTATCAATCGTTTGTATTATTTTTAGTGACAATTTTCTTAAGAAAACTACAACTAGAAATCATTTTTACCCTTATTTTTTGAGTTTTTCAAATGACCATGTATGAAAAAATTGTGTGATACCCTGGCCCAAGGCTTAATAGAATTAATAGCGTACTCATACCAATGAGGTGTATCTTCTTTTTTGGAAGCTTATCTCGAAAAAACCTCCAAGTTAAGCGTTCTTGGCTTAGAGCAATTTGGGATGAGTGACCGATTGAGAAATTTTCTCGGGTGCGCATGAGTGAGGACAAAGTGCGCACAAAAGAGCCGTGTTGGTCTACGATGACAATATATGATCTTAGAGAGCTGCCAGGAGTAAGTACCGTCAGTCCGAAAGTGGATGGGGTGTTACAAACTGTCAACACAAAAGTTGTAGATTTCTAAAAGTTATGCAACTTTATAGTTGACAACGTTTTCATTTGAAATCATTTGGGCTCTCAAAACTGCATTTGAATTTGTTGAATTCAAAATGTAATTTTTTGCAAACGACTTCGGATGAAAAAAGTATCAGAAAAGAAAGTTGTAAAACTTCGAAAGTTATTCAACTTTGTAGTTGACAAATTTTCGTTTGAATTCGTTTGAAGCCTCGAATTACTAATTTACATTCAGTTTGTTGTAATATGTGAGCAACAAAACTCCCATTTGGATACAAGGCATGTCATAGGTGGAGTGTTATTTATCTAATAAAAATAAATTCTTTGATGTTTTATAAACCTATTTTTATGCTTTATAAAAAAGATTTTCACTGGCGACACCTGTAAAATTGTTTGTACTGCTCCCTATCACCGACGTTTAAAAAATGATAGTGCAAATAGGTTTACAACCGTCGTTATAAAACTTGTGTGCAAGTGCCCCAGAGCTCCTCGTGTAACACCCCTAGTGTTACTGCCACTAAAACATGAGCATAACATCACGAGCATTAGCATATCATGTGATTGTTACACTTAGAGTGCATTCACTAAGCAAAAATTTCAAACAAGTTGTATTGATGTGACTGGTCATGGGTGAAACCCTAGGGTAGGGTACTTAACCCTAAACTGGGCTTCAGAGTGTCAATAAAGCCTAAATGAGAGAAAACTTCAAAACTCATTAGAAATGGTCATAAGATATCACCATTAATGGACTTAAGTGGCACCCAAACCCTAGAAGTACCAAAAACCCTAAATAGACCCCTAGAAAACCCTAAACTGAAACCCTAGGGGGTTATATGTAAATTTTGCACAGTTTTGGACCTAAGTGCAAAAACTAAGGAATTATGGTACCCTAAAGCATATGGTTCACACATTTGAGGATTTTCAAGTCAAAAGATGTGAAATGGGCTTATTTGCAAAAAGCCACTCAATTCCTCTCATGTGGTTAAGTCTGAAAATCAGTGAATATGGCTAACTTTGGAAGTCTGTAGATCTACAAATACAAGGATTTTGCCTAGGGTCAACACACCAAACTTGTAGAGCTACTATAGGAGTACAATTTTGCTAAAGGGGTGAAGCCTTGGTGTCACTAAATTTTGGAGATAATTAGGCCCAAAGTTGGGATGTCAGTCAGCCTAAAGTCTGAATTCTGATTAACAGTGTGTAGGATCAACTTTGGGACCATGTGGAGCTCGGTTTAATGGATGTTTAGCAAAAACCTCTGTGACAAAGTTAAAGCTAGTTTGTTAAGCTACAACTTTGATGTAGAGTATTGATCTAGTCACCACACGAAATTTGGAGAAAATCGCCCCCAAACAAGCTCTGTCAGACCAACTGAATGGCCTCGCGATGGTACAGTGCACTGAATGAGATCAGGTGCAGTGCACCTCGCTGTCGGTAAACCGTGCACTCGGATTCGCGTCGATCACCGCGATTCGTGCCTCGGGTTAGTAGATTGCGTTCGGCCGTAAAAAGATCTCGTCGCGGATGAGTTCGGAACACTGTGGCCGCGCTGTCCCTAGACCATTTGCGCCGGCGACGTGGCCTAGCGGCCGTCACCGGAGTTTGTGTCCTTCACCGCAATTGTGCCATGCCTCAGGCCCTTAACCACGTCGCAGTACATCACCTTACTATATCCACTCGTCGCCGGTGGTCTTGCCACGATAGCATCCATAATTTACTTGCGCCAGTGACCTCTTTCCTCTCCGGCCGCTACCGCGCCATCTCCAATTCACGTGCCACCAGCCCCGGAGCCTATAAATTGAGTGTGCCGTCGGCTCCGCAACGTAGTCAAGCAACCAATACACCAACTCGTACCTTGAATCGTCCACCAGAGCTCGCCAATTCGAGATTTTCCCCAAATCAGGTTTCCGCCACCGTGAAAGAGACCTCGTCATGGCCAACCATTCCCAGGTCTGCTCGCGCTCTCTTTGATCATGTTTTAGCACCCGTATGTGCTCGTGATACTCGTCAGCTCGACCCTTTATGCTTAACCACACTCAAACAACCGAAACGCTTGGAGTTGTGTTCGGTGTTCGCCGTCGTCGTGGTCAGGTGTAGTCAGGGTCGTATTAACTCAATCTAAGCTTGTTCTAGGATTGCCTCGGGTTAGTAATGCTTGCCCAAGGGTTAGTTTAGGCAACCAGCGCCGGTCGTGGCCAGCCCCAACAACAGGGTGGTCGACGGTGAGCGCGCCGTGGCCATGGGTCAGGTTGGAGAAGAAACAGAAGTCGGGGACCTCTGTGCATTTGTCAGAGAGACAAGGAATAGTGACTAAAGGTTCTTCACCCCTTTGTTGATTTACCAATGGTCTTTTCGCAAGATGGCAACGCGGGCGCGCACGGACGGCGCGTTCTCCCCGTTCTCGGGCCGACATGGGCCGATTGCAGCCCGACACTATTCATGATTTTCTCTTTTCTTTTTCTGCCAGACTTTGAAAACCCATAGAAATTTTAGAAAATTGCTAAAAATGAAAGACCAATTTTGTTGGACCTTTAAATTTTCATAGTATTTAATAAAAATAGTAGCATGATTTTTAGTCCAAATAGGGAATTATGGAGTATTTAAACTAGCCAAAACTTATACTCCTGGAATTTTAGAAATTGATCAATAACTCCAAAAATCATTAAACTTATTGGATAAGCTTTAAATGTTATTAAGAAGCCTTGGGTAAAGTTTGGTATGATTTGGACAATGTTTGATGCCTAAACCCCAAAACCCTAGTCTTCTAGTGATGCCTGCCCTATGAACTACACTACTGACTCCAAAAACCCTAGTTTCCTGGAGTCCCGTGAAGGAAAATTGTATTCAAGACTTAAGATAGTATACTTTTATTATCTTTGCATTTTCATAAGCATTACATGAGCATTCATGATTATATATATGTGATATATATAGAAAACGAAGAAGTAGAAGTTGAAGAAGCAAGAGCTACACCACCACCATCTGAAGAACCACCGGCCGGGAACTGCTTTTATTTTGACATCTGTGGAGCAGAGCCTGAGTCACCTATAACACAAGGCAAGCCCCGGTGCATTTGCCACCTCCTTGCTATTTTAAAATCTTTCTCACTTGCTTGATGCATTAGGTGATAGGAGTTGCGTGCTAAACAAGTTGTTGCATTTCCTTCCTTGAGAATTTGATTACCTTTCCTTGATCCCCTGTTTTATAAAAAGGTTTTTCTTATGCTTAGCCTTGCTCGAGAAAAACAAAATGTTTTGTTTTGACAAAAGATGATGCTTCAAGTGGGTGGGATGTTTTCAAAATAAAACTTGATGGTGGATCCATCATGGCGTGATGGGTTCAACATCGGAAAAGATGTACCTCTGCCAGGTACCAAACTTTGGGTTGAAAATAATAAAGCTGAGACCGGCGGTTGACTTGCACGAGAAGGGAGTCTTGGTGTAATGTCTCCGTCTGAGTCGATTAAGGACCTTGTCGATGTGGGCCTGCTGACCGAGGACCCTTTAACTGGTCACATGCCTCATCATGGGTAAGCTTTGCCTCGGGCAGACTAATACCAGAATAAGATAACACACAATGGGAGTGGAGAGATGGCGAGAGTAGCGTGTACCCTCTATGGCAAGAGGTTGGACGGTGGTGTATCTGTGCTCTCGGTTGGCGTGAACCTGGTCTGGTCTTAAGAACCCCGGTGGCGAGTTGACATATGCAAGGGTTAAGTGCTACATATGTCGTGTGATTGGAGATCCTCAGCTGAGTATTAATCGATTCGGATCGCCGTTACTTCTCGGACATGAAGACTTGGTCACTGACTTACACGTAGCAATCCAGTGAACAAGAAGGGTTGATAAGAAATTGGCTAGTATAGGCCAAGTGCTTGAACTAGGGTAGAAAGAACTCGAGATTCAGGTAATGACTTAACTTGCTAATAAAACTAGACTTTTAAGGATCCATTATTAGTAAGCATTTTTGCAAACAGAGTCTTGATTCTTGATAAGCCATACCTTGATTCCCATAAGCCAGCATATCCTTGAGAGTCTTTTATTTTGACGCGTAAGACTTGCGAAAGTACACTCCGTACTCAGGGTTTTCGAACCCATGTTGTTGTAGGTGAGGAAGCAGCAAATTTTTGTTGCTTTTGTTCCAAGGTGGTGCCTAAAGAAGAAAACCAAGACTGAAGCCTCAAGAAGAAGTGTCCTCCTTTAAAAACTTTTTACTGTTAATCGGGAGGGGTTTTTGCCTCCCAGGGTATGTAATAATATTACTCCAGCACTCTTATATTTTACTGGTCTGTAATAATACTACTCTTTCTATACTTTAAAATAAAATAAGTTGTTGTAACTGCTTCCGCATACTCGTACCTCCGATGTGTTGTAATATCTGCGTGACGGGTGAAACGCTCTTGGGCAAGGTAAAGAATACAGATACCGAACTTGTCAAGTGATCAGGTGCACCTGCAGGGTTGTCTAAGGTCCGATGGACAAGGACAACTATAGGTGGGCCTAATGACTTAGGAGGTTCTGTCATAGCTGGTATCGGAGCGAAGCCCATCTCTGCAGATGTTATGAGGCATTTTCAAAAAGAATTTTCGAAGACTTATCTAAAAAAAATTTCTTTCCTCCTTATCTAACTACCTTCTAAAGTACTTATTTTAAGACCAGATAATAGAGTGCAATGTATATAAGGTTGTGAATCAACTAAGGTTGATTCAATAATTATGCATGCATCATGTTAAAAACTATACTAATAAAGTTTTCCCCCTTATGGAGATATGCCGCCGCGCACGAGGAAAACCGCGCGCAAATCCACTGGACCGATTGGCGTGCCTCGCCACCAGCTGGCTCCATGGCATGAGGAGAGCAGCAGCGGCAACAATGACCCCATTTGAGATCTGGAAGCCCAGGTGGAGCAGCTTCGAACGGAGCTATGTCACAGAAACAGTGTGTGGGTCGAGGATGGTCAGTGCATAAATGAGTTAAGAACTGACATCCGACATCTGCAAGACGAGCTTGCTGAACGGGATTTAGCACTCGATTGGGCCGTCAACTCACGTTCCATTGCTTGGGACCGGGAAGCCAAAGCTCGAGCCCGTGTGGAGGAGCTTAGCACGACCGTTGACAACTTGCAGGTGTACTACAATACATTGCATAAGGAAGTTCATGAATTGTATTCGCGACTGCACCCCGACGTACCTACCGACCCTGTCGGAATGGGAGTTGGACCTTCTGGAACAGTAGGTGAAGCACTTGGTGGGGAAATGGATCTTTTCAAGCCCCCTCGTTCTATGAACCTGGCTGACGAATGGTCCCCTACACCCGACAACGAAGCTACTAAGGATGATAAATAGTAGCAGTAGTATAGTTTAGAATTAATGTAAATTAGGTAATGAAGTCATGTTGTACATTGAGTTTGTAACATTACATCTTAAGTAATGTAAAATGATGGTATGTATCATCATGTGATATTTTCCAAATATTTCTTTGCTTCAGATGCCATCTCGAACTCGTGCACATGACGGCGCGGGAACATCCCGTGGTCAAGAAGATACACCCAATCCACCGCCGGTACCGCCCACGCTGGTCGAGGCTATCGCTGCCTTGGTCACCGCAACTGCTGACACCACCCGCTTCCTACGTGAAATGGCGGGACATCAAGTTTAGCAACAAGGCGGGAGGGCTTATCCGCAAGGACCCCGCGAAACTTCGTACTTGGATTTCTTGGAAACTCGTCCCCCACTTTTCGTCAAAGCTGAGGATCCTCTCGAAGCTGATGAATGGGTTCGGGTCATTGAGCAGAAGTTTGAACTCATCCGATGCATGGAGACCCAGAAGCCATTGTTTGCGGCTTAGCAGTTAAGAGGCCCTGCCAGCACCTGGTGGGGAAATTATGTGGCCACTTAGCCTGCCGGACATCAAGTCACATGGGACGAATTTAAATTGGTGTTTCGTGAGCACTACATTTCAGAAGGAGTGCTCCATATGAAGCAAGAAGAATTCATGAAGCTCAAGCAAGGAGGAGATACTATTATGCAGTATCTCAATAAATTCAATCATTTGTCCCAGTACGCAATTGACCAGGTCAATACTGACTTGAAAAAGAGGAATTGTTTTATGATAGGCCTCAATGATCGGCTACAGCGAAAGATGGCCACCTGCCTCGATCTCTCCTACAGCAGGGTTGTTAGCACAGCGCTGGCAGTTGAAGCTAAGTATGCAGGCCCAGGCAAATCTAAGGGAATTGGAGGTGACAGGTCCAACCAGGGGCCTGAAAAGCGACAAAGGTTGGTAATCCGACCTTTCAATCAAAACCGTTCTTCACCTCGTCCACCCTCCTACCCCTTCAAACAGCTTGTATTCATCCGTCCTGTCGCTGCCCCCACTTCAACAACTCAGCCGAGTGCCCCTGGTGCTCGTTTCCCCGCACTCTCGAGCTCATCAACTAGCTGCTTCAATTGTGGGAAATCTGGACATTTCATAAAAGACTGCCCATATCCGAGGCGAAACAACTCCAATAATCAGCAGAACCCGGGGAGTTCAAGCCAAGGCAAGGGAAACACGGCAAATAATGCAGCTGGCAAGAATATGAAGAAAATTGGGCGAATCTACTATACACAAGTGGACACGACACCGGAGGGAGAGCCGGTCATGATGGGTACGTTTCTCGTGGCCAATCACCCTACAGTCTTTCTCTTTGATTCTGGTGCTTCGCATACATTCATAAGCAAGAAGTTTGTGGAAAAATATTGCATTCCCTACATCGAATCAAGGGAAGGGTTTATTATTCATTCGTCTGGGGGACAAATATTCACTAAAGAAGTGGCTTTTCTTGTGCCCGTAACATTGACTGAACGGGAATTTCCCACAAATATGATTATTCTGAAAGGCCAAGATATAGATGTAATTCTGGGCATGAATTGGTTAGCCCAGCACAAAGCTATCCTCCACTGATTTGAGAACCATCAGGTTGAGCTATGGCCAGGAAGAGGTTCTCTTGTCCATTCTTGTAGCTATTCCAGCTAAACCATTTGGCAGAGCTTATGAAGCCATTATACCGGAAATCCAAGATATTCCGGTAGTATGTGAATTTCCGGACGTCTTTCCAGAAGATCTGCCTGGATTGCCTCCAGAGAGAGATGTAGAATTTGTGATTGAATTGAAGCCCGGTACGGCTCCTATTTCTAGAAGGTCGTACTGAATGCCTCCAAATGAGTTGGCAGAGCTCAAGACACAATTACAAGATCTGCTAGAAAAGGGATTCATCCGACCTAGCTCGTCACCTTGGGGTTGTCCAGCAATCTTCGTCAAGAAGGATCAAACGCTTCGGATGTGCGTGGATTACAGACCCCTTAATGAGGTCACAATCAAGAATAAGTACCCTCTTCCTCGGATTGATATCTTATTTGATCAGCTTACCGGAGCTCAGGTATTTTCCAAGATTGACCTCAGCTCAGGTTATCATTAGATCCGTATCCGACCCGAAGATATACCCAAGACTGCATTTACTACGTGGTATGAATTATTCGAATATCTTGTTATGTCTTTCGGATTAACAAATGCTCCTGCCCACTTCACATATCTTATGAACTCGGTATTCATGCCCGAGTTGGATAAATTTGTGGTAGTCTTCATTGACGATATCTTGATATATTCCAAGAATAAAGAGGAGCATGCTCGGCATTTGCGGATCGTATTAACGCGCTTAAGGGAGCATCAATTATATGCTAAATCAGTAAATGCACATTTTGGCTGGAGGAAATCCAATTTCTAGGACACGTATTGTCTGCCATGGGGATTGCGGTTGATCCCAGCAAGGTCAAGGATATTTTGGAGTGGAAACCACCAACCACTGTACATCAAGTCCGAAGTTTCCTTGGACTGGCTAGTTATTATCGCCGATTTATTCCAGATTTTTCCAAGCTTGTGAATCCAATCACAAGTCTATTGAAGAACGATATTAAATTTAACTAGTCTTCAAGATGCAATGAAGCCTTCGAGCAGCTGAAGGTGTTATTAACCACTGGTCTGGTATTAGCTCAACCAGACATTGAAAAGCCTTTTGATGTGTATTGTGATGCATCAGGCAGTGGTTTAGGTTGTGTCTTGATGCAAGAGGGTCGAGTTATAGCATACGCCTCAATACAGTTGCCTCGGCATGAGGAACATTATCCAACTCATGACCTGAAATTAGCTGTTGTGGTTCATGCCCTGAAAATATGGCATCATTATCTGCTGGGAAATATCTGTCATATCTATACAGATCATAAAAGCTTGAAGTACATTTTCACCCAGTCAGAGCTAAATATGAGGCAGAGGAGATGGCTCGAGCTGATTAAGGACTATTGTTGGGGACTTGTTCTCAAATGCTATGAGTTAAGAGCAAGGCAACACAAAAAATGCTAAGTATTAAAGTCCTTCGTCCTTCGAAGCATTATTCCCCTTGGGATATAATGATTTTCGGACGAAGGTTATGAAGGGCATACCTTCATAAACACAACATATAATAATGAAGAAAGAAGCATGTAAAATATAAAAGATAACGTAAACAATTATGTATAATCTTCAACTCATTTTTTTATATTATTGTTATTATGGAAAAATAGAAATGATATCCAATAACAAATGTACCTTCGGCTTAAAGGAAGATGTAAGTACAAGCGTGACGCAAAAGTAAAATGCCAAGTCAGCGTGAACAGTATGGGGGCACTGTTCACCTATTTATAGGCATGGGACACAGTTCATGTAAAATTACACCCAAGCCCTTTACATTTGGTAGTGATTCTATAGTAATCCACCGAGGTCTAAATAGCATTTTCATCTTTAAGTCGGTTTCCTTTTCTGCTATCATGCCGAAGCTTTCCCACTCACAGCTTCGGCGCTGTATCACCCTTCGTATTCTTCTCCCACTGTGATACCGATTCGAGTCCGCAGATACCTGTTCACACATTATACTCCGGAAACACTGTTAAATCATATTTTTGAGGACCTTCGGAAGCCGAAGGCCCCCAACAGTAGCCCCTCGCAATATTAATTTGTTAGAACAATAAATTTAGATTGCGACATGGACGAAGGCTTTAAGCCGAAGGTCCGAAAAAACACCTTCCCTTTGCTAGAATAGCAACATTCACTGACAAGCAGGGCCCTCCAATTTTCAATGCGCTGGGCATATAAATAAGAGCATACCACAAACTTATTTGGTACGCTTTCTTGTCGTCTGCTCTTGCTTACTCAACTTTTAGCTCTTGCGCACCAACTGCTTGACTTTTTAAGTTTTTAAGCTTCGGCTCTAAAAACAGTTTTTAGCATTTTTGAAGATGTCTGAAGGTAAAAAGGCTGCTGCCGAGATGAAGCTGAATCTTTCTGAAGAGAAAAACCTGGGGTTTCTTGAAGCAATGTCGAAGACCAATACAAAAAAAATCACCAAAGAGATTTTAGAAGGTTTATCTGAAGATACTGATGACAGCGACAGTTATGATGTGGATAGTGGTGGTGAAGACTCCGAAGATTGCCCTTGGCGACCAAGCCATGCGGTTTTCGGCAAATCAAGTATCAAAGAAAATCATCTTGTCAACATGAGGGGAAGATATTTCCGGGACTTGTCCATTGTGAGGGCCGACGAAGGAGAGAAGACTTGTCCGACTCCTGAGGAAAATGAAGTCGTAGTGTTCCGAAGCTTTTTGAAAGCTGGACTACGATTTCCCCTGAGCAGGTTTGTCGTAGAGGTGCTGAAAATATTTGAAATTTATCTTCACCAACTTACCCCCGAAGCAATCATAAGGATGAATATCTTCGTGTGGGCGGTGAGAAGCCAAGGTCTAGAACCGGATGCGAAAAGTTTCTGCAACATACACGAATTGTTATACGAGACAAAGGCCTGGGGTAAGGAACAGTATCACAATAATTTCGGCTGCTACAGCTTCGTCGCTCGGTCTGGGTCAAGCTGCCCCGTGCCAACCTTTCGGAAGAAATGGCCCGGCGACTGGATGACAGAATGGTTTTATGTGAAGAATGACCTGAAAACACGGGACGATATTAAAGGTATAATTATGCGCCCTATTTGGCAACGCTTCGGCCTGCGGAAGCCGAAGGTTGAAATGAATGAAGCTGCCGAAGAATGCCAGAGAGCCTTCGGAGTTATTTGCTCTTTTATTGGAACGAGGGACTTGGTCCAAGAGCATATTGCCTTCAGAGTATGGCCGCTCGTGGAAAAGTGGGAAATGCCGCAAGAGACCATAAAGGAGGCTGACGAAGGTGATCTTATTAGGCTGAAGTATACTTTCAAATTTGGAGATAAATTCATTGAGCCAGATGATGACTGGCTAAAAAGTACTGAAAATTTAAGTGATGAACTACTTGGGGTTTACTCAAAGGCCAAAGATACTGCATTGTCAGCAGCCTTCGGAGGCCGAAAAAAGAAAAGACTGAACCGAGTGTTTGACGCAATTGGGTTCATGTACCCCGACTACCACTATCCAGCGCGGGGCCAAAAAAGAAAGAATGCAGCTTCTGCACAGGAAACAGCTTCAGCCGCTCCCAACGAGCCAGCGCCGAAGAGACAAAGGGTAAAGGTTCTCACACACCGACCACGCTACATTGAACCAGCTACAGTGCCTGAGTTCGCCGGCGAAACTTCTTCGGCCACCGAAATTAAGGAACCAACTTCAGCGCCGAAGATCGAAGAAAAAGCTGAAGCATCCTCAGCAACGGAAGCAGAAAAACCGAGAACTGAAGGAACGAAAATATTGGAAATTTTAAGTCCTTCAGCAAGTGTTGAGACAATAAAGAACCAAAAGGGCCCAGCGGTGACCCCGAAAAGAAAAAGAATGGTCAATGTGCTAGATGTTCTGGAGACAATTAAGTCCTCAAGCACGACTCTGAAAAAGACTGTTGAAACTTCCGAAGCGGAGACTAAAATCTTTGATATTAAGGCTCCAAAACAACAAACTGAGACTGAAGCTGGGCCTTCAGAGCCCACAAAGGTAAAACCCTTGGAAACCGAGGAAGAAAAAATGACGGAGCCAATTTTTGTTGAGGAAATCAGTGTTGCTGCCCCCGAAGCATCCCCCAAAGTCCTTGATTATATTGTTCGACATGCTTCGGGGAAAAAATTATCAGAAGAAGAAGTTTTTGAAGCTAATCACTATGCCAAAGAATTGAAATATCCGAAGGAGGCACTAGTGTTCAATGGTACAAATGAAGAAGATTTCCTATACTGCCTCCCGGATAACAAAGAATTACTCGTCTGCCGGGAAATGGCCCGAAGCATGGGGTTTCCGAAGCTGGAGGCTGGCCTCTGCGCAATGACAAAGGACGACCTTGCGGACAGCCTTGCGTATAATAGCCTGAAGGTACGAGATCTGCGCATTTAGAAATTTTATGATTTGAAATTTATTCTTTTATTTTTATACTAACTTTTTTTATATATAGGGTTTAATTCTAAGCAACGCGCTGAGAGCACAAAAGAATGCCGAAGACGAGAGCTATGAAATTGCTTTTAACAACCTTCGGACAGAGGTAATCAAACTAAGAAATGAAGCCTTGGAAAAGGACAAAATTCTAGTTACATTGGTAGATAAAATAAAGGAGAACGAAGCTGCGTCTAAAGCACAAGTTGCAGCTCAAAAGCACGAGATTGACGACCTTCGGAAGCAATTAGCCCGGGCTAAAGAAGAACGCATACTTGAAGAAACGAAGCGAGAACTTAGCGACCAATGGGCAAATCATTTAGAAGGAACTGTCGAAGAGCTTCGTTCGTCCAAGAAAAGATGCTATGACAAATCTATAGAGTGCGTTAAGAAAATGAAGGCTAGCTTCGCCAGCGTAGGCGCATTTTCAAGTGAAGAAAACTTTACAAGAGGCAACCCCGAAGGTCCCATTGAATGGATTAATCACGAAGCTGAGGCCTTTGAAGAAATTTTAAATAGTCGCGGAGACATATGCGCTTTTTCGGGTGCCAGGGGGATTGCCACCATTTTAGAAAGGAAAGGCTGCGAACATGTAAAAATTTTAGCACAATCCGAAACTGCGTTGTCCTTCGAAGACGCTAAAGACCCTTTAGCTGAAGCTAGCATAGTTGGTGGAAAATTTTTCACCGATATCTGGGATAATGGTGGCCGAGAAATGGCCCGAGAAATTATTCAAAAAAGCGAAAAAGGCATCCATGATGCTAGAAAAGTGGCCGAGGCTGCTGAGAAAAGCGCAGAGCCCGAAGGGCAAATAGGTATTAACTAATGGTTTTTATTGTGTTGTAATTTTTGATTTCAAACTCCGTTCGCCAATTGTAATAGCAACGTGGCCGTATCCTGTCCTCCTTCAGATCCTGCTAAAACGCCTCTGGGCCCTCACCCGAAGGACGACGATGAAATCAAAAAGATGGCCGAAGCTATCATGGATCAAGTTGTCAATCAACTCCTGAACGAAGCTGCGGAAGTAGTACTTAGGGAAGACTAGGTACTATTGTAAAAACATCTGAAATGTAATATGTGTAATATCTTGTAACCCTGAATGTAATATACTTGTTTTTTATGGTTCAATTCTTTATGATGCATGAAATTCTACATACATACCGTTTTTGAGTCTTTGACGAAAAAACACCTTCCCTTCTTTTCATGCTTCGTGAAGAAGAATTTTCATTTATCACAACGATATCCATAGTGCTCTGATGAAGAATTTTCAAGCTTCGTGAAAATATTTTCCGAAGCTACACTCCGAAGATCAATATTGTATCTCCTTGGGACTTTGCATAATTTTCCCTTTTTCAAAGCATTTTTCCGAAGATCGATATTGTGCCCCCTTCTTGTGCCATATGCAGCATGATGTATGATGCTTATGCTATGCGAAATGATGTGATGATGTTATGTTATGTAAAATGGTATTTATTCCGAAGATACACTTGCATCCCTGCAATAAAACACATAATCTTTTTAAATCAGCGTTGACTTTTCGCTGTAAGCCTCCCTTAGGAGCTTCTTCGCCTTTTACTTCAGCGGAATCAGCGTTTATTTTTCGCTGTAAGCCTCCCTTAGGAGCTTCTTCGCCTTTTACTTTCGGCGGTATTCGCGTTGACTTTTCGCGTTTCGCCTTTTACTTAGGCGGTATCAGCGTTTATTTTTCGCTGTAAGCTCTGCATTCCCTTTGGAACGACTTCTGAGCAGAAAACTTACACTGCGCCCCCTTTGGAACGACTTTTTGTAACTTCAGCAAACTTACTCTGCGTTCCTTAGAACGACTTTTTGTTGCTTCGGAAAATTCATACCGTGCCTTTTAAAATAAATTTTTGATAATTCGAAGGTCCTGCTTGCTATCGCAAATCTTTAAGCTTCAACAACTTAAGCCTGTGAAGAAGATATATTTTCCTTGTGGCAGACAACGAAACTATTACATGAGATTTAAAAAGTATCCTTTATTACACAGAAAATAAAACTGAATGGAAAAGACTACTATCAAGGTAGGATATTTGTCAATAAATGTGCTTCGACTCTGGCACAGTACTATTGACTGTGCGAGCTTCGGACTGTTCTCTGAAGTCCCTTTGATGTTGAGCGTATTGGCCCCCTTCTGGCTGCTGGCCTTGTTGCAGCGGTGGTGGAGGCGGAGGCTATTGCCAGGAAGCTTGAGGTTGACTCGCCGAAGCAACAGAAACTGCAGGGTGATTGCCTACATATTCTGGGATGTAAGGCGAATGATACGAAGCAGTGTGCATGATCTGCTTCGGCTGACCCTGTTGTGCTGCAGCTTCGGCTATCTCCTTTTGCTTCTGGATGGTAACATGGCACATCCTGGTGGTATGGCCCTTGTTTTCACCACAGAACAAGCAAAATGTTCTCCTTGGTTGATCTCCGAATCTTCCGCCGAAGCCCCTGGCTCCTCTGCCTCTTGGAGCTGGCGGCCGGAAGGAGCTTTGCTGTTGCCCCGAAGCCTGTGAGGAGCACTGAGGCCTTTGCTGCTGACTCCCCTTATCATCATTTTGAGTAGAGTTGTGAATTGACCTGACGTGCCTCGGATAAAATCTTCCTCCGAAGCCCCTGGTCATTTCGGAAAACCTGAAAGCTTCCTCTCTTCTTTGACGAAAATCATTGTCGGCCCGAATATACTCGTCCATCTTCTGGAGCAGCTTCTCCAAAGTTTGAGGAGGCTTCCTAGCAAAGTACTGAGCTGAAGGTCCTGGCCGAAGTCCCTTGATCATGGCCTCAATTACAATTTCGTTGGGCACTGTTGGCGCCTGCGCCCTCAAACGTAAGAACCTCCGGACATACGCCTGAATGTATTCTTCGTGATCCTGGGTGCAATGGAATAGAGCTTGAGAAGTGACCGGCTTCGTCTGAAACCCTTGGAAGCTGGTTAACAACATGTCCTTCAGCTTTTGCCATGAAGTGATCGTTCCTGGTCGAAGGGAGGAATACCAGGTTTGAGCAACACTCCTGACAGCCATAACAAAAGATTTTGCCATGACTGCAGTATTGCCACCATACGAAGATACTGTTGCTTCGTAACTCATCAAAAACTGCTTCGGGTCTGAATGGCCGTCGAACATGGGAAGCTGGGGCGGCTTGTAGGACGAAGGCCAAGGTGTAGCCTGCAGCTCAGCGGATAGAGGAGAAGCATCATCAAAAGCAAAATTTCCATGGTGGAAATTCTCATACCAGTCATCTTCGTTGAAGAAACCCTCCTCATGAAGGTCTTTGTGTTGAGGCCTTCGGTTCTGCTCATCCTGAGTAAGATGACGAACTTCTTCAGAGGCTTCGTCTATTTGCCTTTGCAGTTCTACTAGCCTGGCCATCTTTTCCTTCTTCCTCTGCACCTGTTGATGAAGCATCTCCATGTCCCTGATTTCTTGGTCTAGCTCATCCTCTTGCGGTGTCGGGCTGACAGCCTTCCTCTTCTGGTTTCGGGCCTCCCGAAGAGAGAGAGTCTCCTGATTGGGGTCCAGCGGTTGCAGAACTGCAGCCCCAGTTGCTGAAGCTTTCTTCGGCGCCGTAACGAAGGTTTATGATTGCCAAAGATGTTCAAAACTCGAGGAGTGGAAGTGAGTTCACCGGAGGTGGGCGCCAATGTTGGGGACTTGTTCTCAAATGCTATGAGTTAAGAGCAAGGCAACACAAAAAATGCTAAGTATTAAAGTCCTTCGTCCTTCGAAGCATTATTCTCCTTGGGATATAATGATTTTCGGACGAAGGTTATGAAGGGCATACCTTCATAAACACAACATATAATAATGAAGAAAGAAGCATGTAAAATATAAAAGATAACGTAAACAATTATGTATAATCTTCAACTCATTTTTTTATATTATTGTTATTATGGAAAAATAGAAATGATATCCAATAACAAATGTACCTTCGGCTTAAAGGAAGATGTAAGTACAAGCGTGACGCAAAAGTAAAATGCCAAGTCAGCGTGAACAGTACGGGGGCACTGTTCACCTATTTATAGGCATGGGACACAGTTCATGTAAAATTACACCCAAGCCCTTTACATTTGGTAGTGATTCTATAGTAATCCACCGAGGTCTAAATAGCATTTTCATCTTTAAGTCGGTTTCCTTTTCTGCTATCATGCCGAAGCTTTCCCACTCACAGCTTCGGCGCTGTATCACCCTTCGTATTCTTCTCCCACTGTGATACCGATTCGAGTCCGAAGATACCTGTTCACACATTATACTCCGGAAACACTGTTAAATCATATTTTTGAGGACCTTCGGAAGCCGAAGGCCCCCAACAACTATGAATTGGAAATTCACTATCACCCAGGCAGGGCCAATGTAGTGGCAGATGCACTAAGTCGCAAGGCTTCTTGTCATTGTCTTACGATGAAGACTTCTGACATTAGATTATGCCAAGAAATGGAGAAGTTGAACCTGGGAATGATTCAACATGGAACCTTAAATCACTTGAAGCTTGAGTCGGTTCTTCTGCAAAAGATAATTGATGCACAAAGAAGCGATGAGGGTATGAAACACATTTATGAGAAAATAGAAGCCGGTAAGGCAAACTGTTTCAGAAAAGATGATCAAGGCATTGTATGGTTTAACAACCGCATAGTTGTGCCCAAGAATGATGAAGTCCGCCAACAAATTTTAGATGAAGCACATCTTAGTTGCTATTCTATTCATCCCAGAAGCACTAAGATGTATCATGATCTAAAGCAACATTATTGGTGGACGAAGATGAAGATTGAAATTGCAAGCTATGTGGCGAGATGCGACACTTGCAGACGTGTCAAAGCCATACACATGAAAACTGCTGGTCCATTGCAATCTTTACCTATCCCAACTTGGAAATGGGAGGACATAAGCATGGACTTCATTGTGGGATTACCCAGGACAGCAAAAGGATATGATTCTATTTGGGTTATCGTTGATTGACTTACCAAGATAACCCATTTTCTGTCCGTCAAAACAGACCATCCAGTTGTTGTCTATGCCCAGTTATATATTGCTCGTATTCTTAGTCTACATGGGGTTCCAAAGACCATAGTGTCAGATCGTGGGCCGCAATTTGTAGCCAAGTTTTGGGAAGCACTGCATAAATCCCTGGGTACCAAATTGCTTCACAGTTCGGCATATCATCCTCAAACCAGTGGGTAGACTGAGAGAGTAAATCAAATACTTGAAGACATGTTGCGAGCATGTGTTCTAGAATTCTCACAGAAATGGGATGACTGCTTACCATTAGTGGAGTTCTCATACAACAACAGCTATCAAGAGAGCATCAAAATGGCACCCTTTGAAGCTTTGTATGGACGACGGTGTCGTACTCCGTTAAACTGGTCTGAACCAGGAGAAAGATGGTTTTTTAAGCCTGATATGGTAAAATAAATGGAAGAGAAGGTTCAACGAATAACACATAATTTAAAAAGAAGCCCAAGCTCGCCAAAAGAGTTATGCAGACAAACGACGCAAACCCTTGTACTTTCAAGTTGAAGATTATGTCTACCTGAAAGTCTCACCAATGAAGGGTGTATCACGTTTTGGGGTAAAAGGGAAGCTTGCACCCCGGTACATTGGTCCTTTTCCTATTCTTGAACAATGTGGACCAGTGGCATACCAACTCCAATTACCCGAAACATTGTCTGTTGTGCACAATGTGTTCCACGTATCTCAATTAAAGAAGTGTCTTTGGATTCTAGATCAAACCGTTGAAGTAATGAATGTTGCCTTAGAACCAGACTTGACATATTCAGAACATCCTATTCGAGTCTTGGATCAAAAGGACAGGATTACCCGAAGCAAAACTCTCAAGTTTTATAAGATACAATGGAACCAACATACGGGAGATGAAGCTACTTGGGAAACTCAAGACTTTTTAGAAAAGAATTTCCCAGGCTTTCTAGCTTCATGTAAATTGTGAGATATGTACACTTGTTGTAATAAAGGAATAAACCCCATACCACCCATGCCTTGTACCAAAAATAAGGAAATAAAAATATGTTGTGTTTCCTTTTCCATTACTTGTCCTAGGCTTTTAATCTCGGGACGAGATTCTTTTATGGGGGGAGGATGTAACACCCCTGGTGTTACTGCCACTAAAACTTGAGCATAACATCATGAGCATTAGCATATCATGTGATTATTAAACTTAGAGTGCATTCACTAAGCAAAAATTTCAAACAAGTTGTATTGATGTGACTGGTCATGGGTGAAACCCTAGGGTAGGGTACTTAACCCTAAACTGGGCCTCAGAGTGTCAATAAAGCCTAAATGAGAGAAAACTTCAAAACTTATTAGAAATGGTCATAAGATATCACCATTAATGGACTTAAGTGGCACCCAAACCCTAGAAGTACCAAAAACCCTAAATAGACCCCTAGAAAACCCTGGACTGAAAACCTAGGGGGTTATATGTAAATTTTGCCCACTTTTGGACCTAAGTGCAAAAACCAAGGAATTAGGGTACCCTAAAGCATATGGTTCACACATTTGAGGATTTCCAAGTCAAAAGATGTGATATGGGCTTATTTGCAAAAAGCCACTCAATTCCTCTCATGTGGTTAAGTCTGAAAATCAGTGAATATGGCTAACTTTGGAACTCTATAGATCTACAAATACAAGGATTTTGCCTAGGGTCAACACACCAAACTTTTAGAGCTACTATAGGAGTACAATTTTGCTAAAGGGGTTAAGACTTGGTGTCATGAAAATTTTGGAGATAATTAGGCCCAAAGTTGGGCTGTCAGTCAGCCTAAAGTCTGAATTCTGATTAACAGTGTGTAGGATCAACTTTGGGACCATGTGGAGCTCGGTTTAATGGATGTTTAGCAAAAACCTCTATGACAAAGTTAAAGCTGGTTTGTTAAGCTACAACTTTGATGCAGAGTATTGATCTAGTCACCACACGAAATTTGGAGAAAATCGCCCCCAAACAAGCTCTGTCAGACCAACTGAATGGCCTCGTGATGGTACAGTGCACTGAATGAGATAAGGTGCAGTGCACCTCGCCGTCGGTAAACCGTGCGCTCAGATTCGCGTCGATCGCCGCGATTCGTGCCTCGGGTTAGTAGATTGCGTTCGGCCGTAACAAGATCTCGTCGCGGATGAGTTCGGAACACTGTGGCCGCGCTGTCCCTAGACCATTTGCGCCGGCGACGTGGCCTAGCGGCCGTCACCGGAATTTTTGTCCTTCACCGCAACTGTGCCATGCCTCAGGCCCTTAACCACGTCGCAGTACATCGCCTTACTATATCCACTCGTCGCCGGTGGTCTTGCCATGATAGCATCCACGATTTACTTGCGCCACTGACCTCTTTCCTCTCCGGCCGCCACCGCGCCATCTCCAATTCACGCGCCACTGCCCCCGGAGCCTATAAATTGAGTGTGTCGTCGGCTCCGCAAGGTTGTCAAGCAACCAATACACCAACTCGTACCTTGAATCGTCCACCAGAGCTCGCTAATTCGAGAATTTCCCCAAATCGGGTTTCCGCCACCATGAAAGAGACCTCACCGTGGCCAGCCATTCCCAGGTCTGCTACTCGTCAGCTCGACCCTTTATGCTTAACCACACTCAATCAACCAAAACGCTTGGAATTGTGTTCGGTGTTCGCCGTCGTCGTGGTCGGGTGTAGTCAGGGTCGTATTAACTCAATCTAAGCTTGTTCTAGGATTGCCTCGGGTCAGTAATGCTCGCCCAAGGGTTAGTTTGGGCAACCAGCGCCAGTCGTGGCCAGCCCTAGCAACTGGGTGGTCGACGGCGAGCGCGCCGTGGCCATGGGTCAGGTTGGAGAAGAAATAGAAGTCGGGGGACCTCTGTGCAATTGTTAGACAAGGAACAGTGACTAAAGGTTCTTCACCCATTTGTTGATTTACCAAGGGTCTTTTCGCAAGATGGCAACGTGGGCGCGCGTTCTCCCCGTTCTCAGGCCGACTTGGGCCGATTGCAGCCCGACACTATTCATGATTTTCTCTTTTCTTTTTCTGCTAGACTTTGAAAACCCATAGAAAATTCTAGAAAATTGCTAAAAATGAAAGACCAATTTTGTTGGACCTTTAAATTTTCATAGTATTTAATAAAAATAGTAGCATGATTTTTAGTCTAAATAGGGAATTATGCAGTATTTAAACTAGACAAAACTTATACTCTTGGAATTTTAGAAATTGATCAATAACTTCAAAAATCATTAAACTTATTAGATAAGCTTTAAATGTTATTTAGAAGCCTTGGGTAAAGTTTGGTATGATTTGGACAATGTTTGATGCCTAAACCCCAAAACCCTAGTCTTCTAGTGATGCTTGCCCTATGAACTACACTACTGACTCCAAAAACCCTAGTTTCCTGGAGTCCCGTGAAGGAAAATTGTATTCAAGACTTAAGATAGTATACTTTTATTATCTTTGCATTTTCATAAGCATTACATGAGCATTCATGATTATATATATGTGATATATATAGAAAATGAAGAAGTAGTAGAAGTTGAAGAAGCAAGAGCTACACCACCACCATCTGAAGAACCACCGACCGGGAACTGCTTTTATTTTGACATCTGTGGAGCAGAGCCTAACTCACCTATAACACAAGGCAAGCCCCGGTGCATTTGCCACCTCCTTGCTATTTTAAAATCTTTCTCACTTGCTTGATGCATTAGGTGATAGGAGTTGCGTGCTAAACAAGTTGCTGCATTTCCTTCCTTGAGAATTTGATTACCTTTCCTTGATCCCCTATTTTATAAAAAGGTTTTTCTTATGCTTAGCCTTGCTTTAGAAAAACAAAATGTTTTGTTTTGACAAAAGATGATGCTTCAAGTGGGTGGGATGTTTTCGAAATAAAACTTGATGGTGGATCCATCATGGCGTGATGGGTTCAACATCGGAAAAGATGTACCTCTGCCAGGTACCAAACTTTAGGTTGAAAATAATAAAGCTGAGACCGGGCGGTTGACTTGCACGAGAAGGGAGTGTCGGTGTAGTGTCTTCGTCTGAGTCGATTAAGGACCTTGCCGATGTGGGCCTGCTGACCGAGGACCCTTTAACTGGTCACATGCCTCATCATGGGTAAGCTTTGCCTCGGGCAGACTAATACCAGAATAAGATAACACGCAATGGGAGTGGAGAGATGGCGAGAGTAGCGTGTACCCTCTGTGGCAAGAGGTTGGACGGTGGTGTATCTGTGCTCTCGGTTGGCGTGAACCTGGTCTGGTCTTAAGAACCCCGGTGGCGAGTTGACATATGCAAGGGTTAAGTGCTACATATGTCGTGTGATTGGAGATCCTCAGCCGAGTATTAATCGATTCGGATCGCCGTTACTTCTCGGACATGAAGACTTGGTCACTGACTTACACGTAGCAATCCAGTGAACAAGAAGGGTTGATAAGAAATTGGCTAGTATAGGCCAAGTGCTTGAACTAGGGTAGAAAGAACTCTAGATTCAAGTAATGACTTAACTTGCTAATAAAACTGGACTTTTAAGGATCCATTATTAGTAAGCATTTTTGCAAACAGAGTCTTGATTCTTGATAAGCCATACCTTGATTCCCACAAGCCAGCATATCCTTGAGAGTCTTTTATTTTGACGGGTAAGACTTGCGAAAGTACACTCCGTACTCAAGGTGTTCGAACCCATGTTGTTGTAGGTGAGGAAGCAGCAAATTTTTGTTGATTTTGTTCCAAGGTGGTGCCTAAAGAAGAAAACCAAGACTGAAGCCTCAGGAGGAAGTGTCCTCCTTTAAAAACTTTTTACTGTTAATCGGGAGGAGTTTTTGCCTCCCAGGGTATGTAATAATATTACTCCAGCGCTCTTATATTTTACTGGTCTGTAATAATACTACTCTTTATATACTTTAAAATAAAATAAGTTGTTGTAACTGCTTCCGCATACTCGTACCTCTGATGTGTTGTAATATTTGTGTGACGGGTGAAACGCTCTTGGGCAAGGTAAAGAATACAGATACCAAACTTGTCAAGTGATCAAGTGCACCTGTAGCTGTAGGGTTGTCTGAGGTCTGATGGACAAGGACAACTGTAGGTGGGCCTAATGACTTGGGAGGTTCTGTCACACCTCGTGTGCTTGTTGGCGTGGTTGCTTCTCGACATCCCCTACTACAGTGTTGTTGTTCCAGTCGCGGATCTACGAAGACGGACGAGCGAGGTCTCTCTAATAAAAATAAAATCTTTTGCTATTTTTAAACCGAATTTTACGTTTCCTAAAAAAGGTTTTCATTGGTGACGCCTATAAAAAAATTGTTTGTACTGGTCCCTATCAGTTTAAACAATGGTAGTGTAAATAGGTTTACAACCGTCGGTATAAAGCTTGTGTGTATCAGTGCCCCCGAGCTCTTTGTGTGCGCATCACCTGTCAGGAGGGCGAACAGGCGGCGTGTCCCCTCTGCAATAAATGCGGAGGCCACGCGGCTCAGAGCCCTTATGTCACGCTCCACCAGCTGGCCTACGTCATGGACAATCAGCCATGAGGCCGCATTAGACCTTCGGCCGAGCGGGGAGTGGAGGCGTCACGGATAGAGCCTGGACACACGTCAATACCGGACCCATGCCTAGGTTACGACACTTCCTCTCCCGGGATCTTGTTATGGGTGGTCCGGAGCCCACTTGATGGGGTCCGAACCCTATCCAATGGCTCTAGGCTGCTTTACTTTGGGGGTCCGGGTTGTGCGCATAGGGGTCCTGCGCCTTCTGGGCCTGACGGCGTCATCTCTGAGAACACCACCTTAACCGCTCACGAGATACGCCTGGGGCTGTTCTCCGCGCGGTTAAGAGTAGCCGCGCAGGCGTCGTGCCTTTATACCGTAGTAAGGGGTACCCCTAATCCAGGGTACCGACAGTGGTCCCCAGGCCTGCCTCAAGGGAGGAAACGAGCCTGCAGATGGGGCCAGAGTTTGACTGGTGGTCGGCTTGCTGCTCTTGCGCACCCGTTGGTGCAGTTACTGCCGGCCCGCCTATGGTCATGCTGATTGCCATGCCTGCCCCTGCGGCTGACGGGCCCGTGACCTCCGTACTCAATGTCTTTGTTGGGCCATGCGCGGGGTGCCTCGAGTCGCTACATTGGTTTTGGAAATTTATCTCCTTAACCTTCTGCGATGGCCTCGAGAAGGCGCGGTATTGGCGCGAGCGGTGGTGTGACTTTCCTGCACCCAGGAACCGGCGCGCTGGATGTATGACACATGGGCCTGGGCCCCCATGCCAGAGGTTGGACCGCCAGCTGCAGCGAAGCTAAGGGGGCGCGTAACCGCGGGGCGGTTGCATGCTCCTTGTGCGGCGGTTCGCCTCCTTGACCGCTGGTTGTGGCGAAGATGGAAGGGCAAATAAACACAGGACGGTTGCATGCTCCTTGTGCGGCGGTTCGCCTTCTTGACCGCTGGTTGTGGCGAAGGTGGAAGGGCGTGTAACCGCAGGGCGGTTGCACGCACTCTGCGCGACGATTCGCCTTCTTCGTCGCTTCGGGCCAGCTTGTACGACATGTGCGGCCTGGCCCCCATGTCATAGAATGGGAACCCTGGCGCACGTCGGGGGAGACCTTGCCCGTGATGCTTCGGGGCATGAGGGAGGAAATCTGCCTTTAAAAAGGAGTTCATCCCTCAGGCAGTAGCCATGCCTCGCTTTTCTTGCATTCACCGTGCCCTTCCGCCTTCCGTGCCTCTGGATGGGGCACGCTGGTGTTCGCTAGAAGGATCCGCGTCAGGTCCACCCCCCAGCAGTCTCACCGCCGAGGAGCTCGCGCTTTTCATTTCCTGTGCAGCGGTGCTATCGATCTTGTCTTCTTCTTGCTGCTGTCGGAGGAGCGCGACCGGATGGGGGTTGGCGCTATTCTACCATCGCTCGACTTCAAGGACTTTCATCATGCAGCCCGGCTGCAATCTCCCACCAGTGGTCATCTACAAGGATGACCACCAGCCTCGTGGTGGAGAGAAGCGAGCCGGGCTGCGGCCTCCCCCCTGCCCTCAGCTTCAAGGATGTTCATCATCCTCGTTGGGGTGGAAGGCGAGCCGAGTTGGGGTCCTGCCTTCTGCATGGGCTGGTGATCCGCTTCTTCCTCCAGCATTTGGAGGAGAAGGATGTTCACCAGCCTTGCGGAGGAGGTGAACTTTGGCTACGCGGGGCCAGCCAGCTGCGGGCGCCATCAGCTGCCGCGTGTCTGGCTCCTTGGCTTGGATGGCTTTGGTGCCGCCTCCAGTGCCGCCTGCCGCCGCCAAGCGGGGCGTGGCTATTCATCCATCGCACGGGCGACGGTCACGCCGTGCGTAGGTCTGCCGCATCCGTGGCGCACTGCTCCGACGCCGCCCCAAGGGGTCGTACAAGGCGTCGTACACCGCGGAGGTGGCGGCCGCGTTCTTGGATGGTCTTGTCCTCACTCCATAGGAGGGCAGGAGCGAGGACCTCTTCGTGTGCGGTGGGGACAGCCACCGTCGCCGGTAAGCCGCTGGTGCGGAGGTGGCTGCTATCGTCGGTGCTGAGGTGGTCGCCACCGCTGGTGAGGCTGCCCGCTGCAGAGGTGGTTGCCTCCGCTAGCGAGACCACCAGCACCACCTGTCGCCGAGCCTCCAACTCTTTGGCTTTAATGGCCTCGTTGCTGCCCCGTAGGAAGACGGGGGTGTAGGAAACGGGTGACGCCTAAGAGGGGGGGTGAATTAGGACTTCTAAAACTTTTGCTAAACTAGGCCACAATTAAATCCCTAGAGCAAAACATATGCAAATAATCAAAACTAGAATGTGCAAACTAGGTTTTGTCTAAGTGTTGCTATCTCTACCGCAAAAGGCTAAGTTTCAATCTATACTAAATAAGTATGACTACAAGATTGAAACTTAAATGCTTAATATAAATGCGGAATGTAAAGAGCTAAGTAGAGAAGCAAACTCTCGTGGATGACGTCGGTATTTTTACCGAGGTATCCGGAACCACGCAAGATCCCGACTAATCCTCGTTGGTGCCCCTACGCAAAGGGAAGCCCACGCGAGGGCCAAGCACCACGGTCGAGTAACTCCGTAGAGAGCCGCGGGCCTTCTCCACGCGCAAGTGGTGCTCCGCTTCCGGCTCCTCTCGGACGCTCCCCGTCGTCTCCACTATCGAGCTTCCGGCCGAAACGCCGCGGGCCTCGTTCCCTCCGGTACACGGTGGCGGCCGTGACACAAACGCGGTTGTCACGGTCTCGCAAGACTCTCGCCCCACTCGGTACAATTTCAACGACTCACGCAAGAGCCGAGGGGTTGTGTGGTTTTACAAAGATCACTCAACTAACTAGGATTCACCTAGAGCAAGCGCTAAAGCGGTCTAACTAACCTAAGCACTTCGCAAAGCACCTATGCTAATCACCGAGTGATTCTATTAAGCACTTGGGTGTTTGAGCTCTTGGAAATATGCACTATGTGTATTGGTATGTTGCTTGGGCTCTCACACTTGAGAATGGCCGGTTGGGGTGGTATTTATAGCCTCCACACCCCCAACTAGCCGTTGGACAGAAAGCAGCAGCTTTCTGTCGTCGGGTGCACCGGACAGTCCGGTGCACCACCGGACACTGCACAGTAGATGTCCGGTGCACGCCACGTCAGCCGACCGTTGGCGCCTGTAGCAGTCGACCGTTGGATCCGACCGTTGTCGTCTGTCCGTTGGCACACCGGACAGTCCGGTGCACACCGGACAGTCCGGTGCTACAGCCAGAGAGCGCCTGTCTGTGGCCTCTCTGCGCAGACTGTCCAGTGCCTCACCGGACAGTCCGGTGCACACCGGACACCAATGTCCGGTGCGCCACCAGGCGCTGGCTGACAGCCCTTATCTTTGGATTTCTTCGCTGATTTCTTCGGGCTTCTTTGTTGTTGAGTATTGGACTCCTATGCATCTTTTTATGTCTTCTTTTGAGGTGTTGCATCCTCATTGCCTTGGTCCAATTCTCTTCGCATCCTGTGAACTACAAACACAAACACTAGAAAACTTATTAGTTTACGGATTGTGTTGTTCATCAAACACCAAAACTCAATTAGCCAAATAGCCCGGGGTCCATTTTCCTTACAATCTCCCCCTTTTTGGTGATTGATGACAACACAACCAAAGCAAGCAAATAATACAAGAATTTGAGTGAAAATATGCAATCTACTTGCTAAGATGCATGATTGTCCCCACAATGTGATATTATGGACTTAAGCCTCCCCCTAACTCCATACTTCACTTACTTCCTATTTTTGGACCAAATAACCAAAACCACTTGAAAAACTATTTGTAGATATAAAATTTTAAATTGGTGGTGTTTGGTGTTTGATATAGTTTTCATTACTTTGGTCCCTAAACTTCTCCCCCTTTGGCATCAACCACCGAAAAGGAAGACATTAAAAGCATGTAGGAAGTAAATAAAAACTTGCCCTCAATAAGAATTGTATCAAATGACATTGCTAGAAGTATATTAAATTAAGCCATGAATGATACCAGTTGTAGGAGTCCTTAAAAGATTACTCCCCCTAAATGAGTATTCTCCTTTAGAAAGAGTTTTTCTCCCCCTTTAGAGATGAAGAAATACTCACCCTGACAGAGATCCTCTACTTAGGAAAAGGCAGGTGAAAATTAGAGGTGCAAGACATGATTTGAAAAGACTAACTTCCCTTATGCATAGGTAACAGAATATGAGTTAACTACTTATGCATTTTTAGCAACATGGAAGCATATGATATGAAATATAGTCTAATCAAATATTGGAGAAGACATGTAAATGATACTGAATGTAGTCTCAAAAGATACCAATTGAAGATCAATGGCGAGCTTGAGAGACATGAGAGTTCTTGGAGTTTTTGCAGTGGAAGATTGTTGTCTTTCTCCGGGGACTTCATTTTCCTTACAATGAGACTATCACATGAAATAGACTTGAAAAGGTGTTAGTCTCAAGGTGTTAGATTATAGAGTAACCTCCCCCTAAAGGTGTGCATACAAGTTTTGAATACTTGTAGGAGACATGCACTTTGATTTGATATCAAGAGGGGCAAATTATCCATAATCCAAACTTTGGCACATATAAGTTAAATGATACACTTTGTAGAAATCAAAATTTTCAATTGATGCATCATTTACTATGGAGTGATATAAAAGCTATGTGCCGTGCTTAAATAAACATTTTAAGCCATGTAGATTTGCTTAAGTATATGAATTAAAAACAAGCAATCCTACCATGTGATTTACCTAGTATGCATGATTTTAAACAAAAGTACATAACAAATGTAATACTAGGCAAGAAAGGTAAGCTAGATAAAAGGTAAAATAGATACGCATATCTAAAAACGAAGAATACAATAAAACTAGTTACCTTAGTCATGGGTGGGAAATTTGGGTCCAAAATTTTTACTAACCCACTTGGCAATAAACTTGATCCAATATGATGTATCCCATGATATACATCCCAAAATCTGCCAAGTCTCCAAATTTCCCGATGACCTTCGGTCCACTCACTTCCCTTTCGGGATCCAAACCTTCTTGATGCTTTTCATGGTTGAAATTATTTCCTTTGGCACCCAGATGCGTTTGGCCCCCTTTCCTTTGTTGGCTTGCTTGTTGGCCTTGATTGCTATCACCTTTCCATTCTTCTTTTTTTTGATTAAGTATGGTGTAGCAGTCTTTTTATCCACCTTTTTGATGTAGGTGTTGGAGATTTTGCTTGATGGCTTTTGCTTGAGCTTTTGCCTTTGTTTATCCCCGGTCATCGCCTTGCATTGGAAAGACTTGTGGCCTTCCTTGTGGCACAGCCTACAAATCACAGTTTCTTCCTCCTTAGGCTTGTTCACTCCCGCAGTGGTGTTATCCTGTGGAGGTTGGATTTGTTTGGCTTTGCCTTTCTTGTTATACAAGGCCTTGCCAAGGCGAGCCACTTCTTGCTTTAATTGTTCATTTTCCTTTGCAACCTCATCCGAACATGTCTCTACAACAATATTCTCAACAACGACTTGGTTGCAGGGGTTAGAATCATCAATTAAATCAAAGCAGGAAGTAGAAGCATCTTTCTTAATTATTTCAGGTATTTCAACTAAAGATGTTGCTGGGGTGCTACCAATGTTTTCTAGCTTAGTAGTTAGCTCATTATTGTGTATGCTAAGAATTTCCATTTTCTCTAGCAAATTTTCAATAGCTTCTTGGGAGCTAGCTAACTTAGCCTTAAGTTTTTCATTCTTTTTAATAAGGTAGTCATCGGTAGCAGTGGATGGGGCACTAGATTCTAATAGCTCAATTTTAGTTGATAGCTCACTATTTAAGTTTGCAAAAGTTTCAAATTTTTCTAGCAAACCTTTGTAATCATTTTGAGAGCTAACCAACTTATTTTTCAAAGTTTTAAGTTGAGCTTTTTGCTTAGTGCAAACATCCTGGAAAAATTCTACGGCTTCCGCAAGCTCTTCTAGAGAGGCCTTTCCCTCACCTTCATCATCACTACTACTTTCATCACTAGAGGATGGAATGCTTTTGTTACCTCTTGCCATAAGGCATTTGTGTGATGACCGTGATGATCGTGACGAGGACCGGTGGCTGCGTGTCCTTGGAGGTTCATCTTCACTTGAAGAATCATCCCAAGTTCTAACACTTGTGAGTGCCTTGCCTTTGCTCCTCTCCTTTTTGGGTTTGGCCATATTTGGACAGTTGTCCCTGAAGTGGCCCTTCTCCCCACATGCGAAGCATCCTCTCTTCCTTTGCTTTTTCCTGTCAATGTTAAAGAGAAGATCCTCGACCTGCAGGGGCACACCCATTAGATTAATCTTGCGGATCATCCTCATTACCTTTCCGACGCGTCGGATTGTTTCTTCGTCCTCGGAGGATGATGTGCATGGTTGATTATCTTCATCATCATCACTTTCTTCTTCTTCCTCTTCTTCACTTGAGGAACTTGGAGTGGGAGCCTTCTTTTTGCCCTTCCTTTCATCACATGCAAAAGCATATGGCTTTGAGGAAGTTGGCTCCTCTCCCCGACTCATTTTTCGCGACATCTCAAAGGCCGCGATTTTCCCAATCACAATGGTCGGGGTCATGTTGCTCAAATCCTCCATGTTGTGAAGGATGGTGATGATGCTCCCATATCTTTGTTGTGGTAGCAGGGAGATAATCTTCCTCACAATGTCCGCATCACCTAGCTTATTAATGCCAATAGAGTTGAGCTCATTAATTATTAGATTCAAATGAGAATACATGTCTCTAACAAGCTCATCATCTTTCATGGCAAAAGAATTATACTCATTTAAGACTAGGCAATGTTTTTGCTCACGGACATTGGATGTGCCGTCATGGAGCTCATGCAATTTTAGCCAAATCTCATTAGCAGTTTTCAAGGTAAATACTTGATTAAAAATATCCATGCTAAGAGATTCATACAAGCAATTTTTGGCTCTAGCATTTAAATGAATTTCTTTTTCCTCACTCGTGGTGGGTTTCTCGGGATTCTTGAGAGGTTTCATCCCGTCACGAGTGACTCTCCAAACACCTAGATCAACGGCCTCTAGGTAACAAGCCATTCTAGCACTATAATATGGGAAGTTAGTGCCGTCAAAGTGTGGTGGCCTATGGGTATCCATCCCTTCCTCTAAAAAGCGTCGGCTCTTATAGCGGTGAAGCTAAAGCGTTTCAAATGAGCCAAACCGGGCTCCGATACCACTTGTAGGAAACGGGTGACGCCTAAGAGGGGGGGGTGAATTAGGACTTCTAAAACTTTTGCTAAACTAGGCCACAATTAAATCCCTAGAGCAAAACCTATGCAAATAATCAAAACTAGAATGTGCAAACTAGGTTTTGTCTAAGTGTTGCTATCTCTACCGCAAAAGGCTAAGTTTCAATCTATACTAAATAAGTATGACTACAAGATTGAAACTTAAATGCTTAATATAAATGCGGAATGTAAAGAGCTAAGTAGAGAAGCAAACTCTCGTGGATGACGTCGGTATTTTTACCGAGGTATCCGGAACCACGCAAGGTCCCGACTAATCCTCGTTGGTGCCCCTACGCAAAGGGAAGCCCACGCGAGGGCCAAGCACCACGGTCGAGTAACTCCGTAGAGAGCCGCGGGCCTTCTCCACGCGCAAGTGGTGCTCCGCTTCCGGCTCCTCTCGGACGCTCCCCGCCGTCTCCACTATCGAGCTTCCGGCCGAAACGCCGCGGGCCTCGTTCCCTCCGGTACACGGTGGCGGCCGTGACACAAACGCGGTTGTCACGGTCTCGTAAGACTCTCGCCCCACTCGGTACAATTTCAACGACTCACGCAAGAGCCGAGGGGTTGTGTGGTTTTACAAAACTCACTCAACTAACTAGGATTCACCTAGAGCAAGCGCTAAAGCGGTCTAACTAACCTAAGCACTTCGTAAAGCACCTATGCTAATCACCGAGTGATTCTATTAAGCACTTGGGTGTTTGAGCTCTTGGAAATATGCACTATGTGTATTGGTATGTTGCTTGGGCTCTCACACTTGAGAATGGCCGGTTGGGGTGGTATTTATAGCCTCCACACCCCCAACTAGCCGTTGGACAGAAAGCAGCAGCTTTCTGTCGTCGGGTGCACCGGACAGTCCGGTGCACCACCGGACACTGCACAGTAGATGTCCGGTGCACGCCACGTCAGCCGACCGTTGGCGCCTGTAGCAGTCGACCGTTGGATCCGACCGTTGCCGTCTGCCCGTTGGCACACCGGACAGTCCGGTGCACACCGGACAGTCCGGTGCTACAGCCAGAGAGCGCCTGTCTGTGGCCTCTCTGCGCAGACTGTCCAGTGCCTCACCGGACAGTCCGGTGCACACCGGACACCAATGTCCGGTGCGCCACCAGGCGCTGGATGACAGCCCTTATCTTTGGATTTCTTCGCTGATTTCTTCGGGCTTCTTTGTTGTTGAGTATTGGACTCCTATGCATCTTTTTATGTCTTCTTTTGAGGTGTTGCATCCTCATTGCCTTGGTCCAATTCTCTTCGCATCCTGTGAACTACAAACACAAACACTAGAAAACTTATTAGTTTACGGATTGTGTTGTTCATCAAACACCAAAACTCAATTAGCCAAATGGCCCGGGGTCCATTTTCCTTACAGGGGGCGAGGACCTCTTCGCAATGTAGCACGTGCTGAGGTGATCGCCACTGCTGGTGAGTCGTCGGTGCAGAGGTTGCCGCTGCCGTCGATGCTGAGGTGGTCGCCTCCGCTGGCGAGCCGCTCGGAGCTAGCTACCACGTGGCCCTACTGGTGTGGAGGTAGTTCATACCTGTAGAGTAGAGATGGAGCTAGGGCTCCGCTTGAAAGCGGATGTAATACTTTTGCTTTTTGTAAGGTACTTTTGAGTACTATTTATCAAGCAGTATTAGCACTTATCTGTGTACCACTTGTCCCTATTGCGTGTGGTGTAACTGATTCTTCCTTGGTACCTGGCCCCCCTAGGATGTAGGCTCGATTTGTCGAGGATGCAGACCAGCATACCTAAGAAAGAGTTTGGCGGTGGCCCCCAGGAGGTAGCCTCGACTGGGACCTAGGCCTACACATAGCTTCGGCTAGGGAGCGTTAGCAGTACACCCACAGGACCTGTCATCTGACACTAGCCATACTTTGATACATGCTCGGGACCTGTAGGGTCTCGTCTGGGAGGCCAAGTTGTGCGTCCGGACCCCCTGGATGGTGGTTCTAGGTACTAGGACACTTGTCGCAGAGTGGTGGAGTGTGCAGGCCCACGGTACGGAACCAGGCTGAGCGGCTACACGGGCTCCGGACCACCCCAGGAGACAAATGTCCATTCTCTAGTTCTGGACCCCAGGTTGTCGGACCCACAGGACTTATAGCTCCAAATACTAGGTACCCATCATGGAGTGGTGGAGTGTGCAGGCTTTTGGGTACGGAACCAGGCTAAGCGACCACACAGGCTCCGAACCACCCCATGGAATAGGGTCCCGTTCTCCAGAGCCGGGTCCTAGGCTGTCGGGCCCTCCTGCTTTCGCAGAGAGGTCTTAAACTGCAATCCTGGCTGTTCAATTCGGAAGTCATTATGTCTGATGGAAAGGGAACTCTTCGGGTGGGTTAGATAAAATAATATCTGAAAAACTGCAAGGTAACACCATGGAGCAGTAAGATGAAACTATCATAGGGGCACATCTGAGGGGGTAATTCTTTTCTTTATAACTTATCATGGATGGGTGCAGACCAACAGGCCGGGTTTATGGGGACGGACCTCACCGGGTTGGCGTACACGTATGCGTTACCTAGTTACAAAAGGGAAACAAATTCAACCCCTCAGACTTGCTCCTATGGATAGAACTTATAGAGATGCTTCAGCACCAGGGGGAGGCACTCCTTCAGTCGTAGCTAGACGGTCACACTCGGGTCGGCGTATTCCCGTTACCTTGAAGGGTCCTTCCCAGCTGGGGGAGAGTTGTGGAGCCCTTCTTGGTTTGGTACTTGTTGTAGGACTAGGTCCCGACCCTAGGTTCCCATCTGCGTTTGATGAGGGAGCCCTCATCTTCGGTTGTGGCCATTTCTGCATGAACCTGTCGGAAGTCTGGACCCGTGGGGAGTCCAGAAGGGTTTCCGGGGGAAGGCAGGGTTTGGCCCCATAGACCGGGGAGCATGGGGTCCCCCTGGGGGTCCATCTAGTTATCTCCACCGGAGTAGGAGCCTCCGGCGAAGACATCCTTCAGGTCCCCCTCGGGTGACTGATACCCGAGGTCCCGTTCAGCCGCGGCCACCTCGCCGTCGTCTGCCTTTTCTTTGCCAGGTCGGCGACAAGGTGGAGAGCCATCCTTGGAAGACTGCTCGCGCCGCTCGCTAACGCGTTTCGCGAGGTCAATGATCTCGCGGCACTCCATGGCGCTGTGGCGACCGTTGGGGTGCACAGGGCATGAACCGCTATTACCCCTCTACGACCGTGGGTGTTTGTTGCGGTCGCCCCGGCCCCCGGTCGCAGCTACAATGACTAGAGCGGTGGACCGCGGCTTCTGGTAGTCACTGTCCTTCTTCTTTTTCTTCTTACCGTCTCGGGGGATGGCACCCGAGCCACCCGACTGGGCAGCCCCGGTTTGTGGGGCCGAGTGCCATGCGCAGCCCTCGGCGGCTCTGGTGTATTTGTTAGCCAGAAAGAAGAGTGTGGTGAAAGTCTCCACGTCATGTGTGGCCAACTTCTCCAACATTTTTTCATCACGTACTCTCTATCGGAAGGCCGTGATGATGGAAGCATCAGAAATGCAAGGTATAGTACCTCGCACCTTGGTGAAGCGGGAGATGAATGTACGGAGAGTCTCCCCGGGCTCCTGCCTCACCGCATGGAGGTGGGCCTCCACACCGTGCTGCTGGTAAGCACTGGCGGAGTTCGCAACAAACTGCGCGCAGAGCTCTTCCCAGGAGTAGATTGACCCTGGGGCGAGGTTCATGAGCCAAGTCCGGGCAGGACCAGACAAGGCGACATGAAAATATGTTGCCATCACAGCGGTGTTCCCACCGGCTGCTGTGATAGCGGTGACATACACCTGCAGGAACTCCGACGGATTTGACGTTCCATCGTACTTTTCCGGCAGGTGTGGCCGGAACTTGGGTGGCCATGATGTCGCGCGGAGATGGTCCACGAGAGCGGCGCAACCCACGCTAGCCAAGGGGACACCCGCTTGGGACCGGGTGCCCATTGGGGCCTGCGGTGCTACCGCAGCGAAGTCTTGATCGAGGTTGCGGCCCTCGATATTTTGGCGGCGCTCGCGCGCCCTTTCCAAAGAGATCTGGGCGTCCTCTCCCGCGTGCCTGCGGTTGAGTTCAGCCCAGAGGTCGTTGGTCTGTGCGCCCCTTACTGAGGGTGAGCGCACAGACGTCGACGCCTCATGTTGGCGCCGGGATGACCGTGACCTCGACCTGGTTGAGGTAGAATGCGCCATGCCGAGCAGTCGGTCGACGTCATCCCGCCACTGCTTCATGGCCCCAGGTGAGGCCGTGGAGCATGGAGGGTGTCGCAGCAACTCCCTGGCTACTGACAACGCTCCCGGAGCCACCCTCGACGGTGTCCGGGATGTCTGTGCAGCTGCATGCTGCCGTGCAGCGTGCACAGCAGCAGTGCCCGGCACTAGGCGTTTGGGAACCTGTGGCGTGGAGGAAATAGCTTCTTCCTCCACTAGGAAATCCGTTGATGTCTCAGCGCGGTGCTCAATGATTTGCACCATCATGCTGAGTGAGAAATCCAGCAAAAACCTAATGCCTAGGCCCCCTACCTAGCGCGCCAAATGTCGGAGAGGAAATTCTCCGGCCGGGTGGCGGAGTGCACCCGCCCTAAATCCTAAGATGAGGAAGAGGCTTAAGCATTTTGCCTGTCCTGCTAAGCAAACATCAAGCACATGAACACGCGAGAGTTTAGAGTGGTTCAGGCCGCTGGAGCGTAACACCCTACTCCACTGTGTGTTGGATTGCTGTGGAAACTTGAGAGTCTAAGCCTCCAGATTGAGCTTGTGTTGTAACGTTGCATGCCTCCCCTTTTTATAGCTAAAGAGGGACATGTACAAGAGTACTGAGCCCCGACATGTGGGCCCAGGAACATAGCGGATGTAGCTACTAATATCTTCTGCTGGAGCAATCTTCTTGCGCCCTGACACCCGAGATCTGCATAGTCTCGGCGTGCAGGGGGAAGCTTCTCGCATAAGGGATGAGTACAGTACACCACGCAGCACGGACGTACTGTTTCGGCAACGGACTGGACAGGTGCGTCGTCTGCAGGGTGGCCCTGGCGTCGCCTACCAGCAGAATGGATGGGACGCAATAAATGCCGTGGGGGCACATCACCTATCAGGAGGGCGGACAGGCGACGTGTCCCCTCCGCAATAAATGTGGAGGCCACGCGGCTCAGAGCCCTTATGTCATGCTCCGCCCGCTGGCCTACGTCACGAACAATCAGCCATGAGGCCGCATTAGACCTTCGGCCGAGCGGGGAGTGGAGGCGTCCCGGATAGAGCCTGGACACGCGTCAATACCAGACCCATGCCTAGGTTACGTCACTTCCTCTCCCGGGACCTTGTTATGGGTGGTCCGGAGCCCACTTGATGGGGTCCGAACCCTATCCAATAGCTCTGGGCTGCTTTACTTCGGGGGTCCGGATTGTGCACATAGGGGTCCTGCGCCTTCTAGGCCTGACGGCGTCGTCTCCGAGAACGCCACCTTAACCGCTGACGAGATACGTCTGGTGCTGTTCTCCGCACGGTTAAGGGTAGCCGTGCAGGCATCGTGCCTTTATACCGTAGTAAGGGGTACCCCTAATCTAGGGTACCGATAGCTTCCCAGCCTAGGTTGTACAGACCCCATCTTCACTACCGAGGTAAATGGCCAGGGATTCACTACGTAGCATTTATAAAGATTCCCCTGGTGTGCAGTTGCTAGTTAGGTTTCGCCAGTCGTACAAACACAGTACTCCTCCCTAAGGTGGGTGACTAACAAAACTAAATCGAATGAACCTCGGTACCCACCCTTAGTAGAGCAAGCACTATGCCCCGGCCCCCATTGACGGCCCTACGGTAAAGCCAACTACACCCCCAAGTCCATCTAATTAATCAGCTAAGGGCGTCCCATTCCACCCTCATGGTTGTACTGTTATCCCGGGTGGTCTCTCAACGAACAGGTCCTCACGGAGAGGTACTCAGAAAACAGCTTGAGTCTTCTACAGTATCACAAGTTCATCATCATAATCAAAATAACACCATCGAATCATAAATGTTCTCATCATGTTCGTTGATTGAAGTAAAGCAATAACATGAAGCTAACCATAATAACCCAAAAGGTAATCAAGGACAAGGTAGATACAAAGCTAGTCAATCCTTAGGTATTAAATAGGATATAGTAGGTCAGAGGACACTTGCCTTCACCAGGTTTCTGCTCAGGGAAGTCTCCTGCAACACACTCGGAAACCTTGGACTGCTCATTGTCTACGTAAAGCAATCATTCATTCAACACATTTGGGAAATGGTAAATAAACAGTACACCAAACATGTGCATTTAAGTGAACACAAGTTCAATAGAAAAGTATAAACACAAAAGTGAGATCTAGGTTCTAGGGTAGACTAATACACCTACAGGTTTGTGGTTCTCTAAGTACTGCCTATCTCAGTGGATTACATAACTTAACTATATTTATCTTAATGAATTACTAAAGTTATTCCAGGGGTGGGGTCATATATTACTTGAGATTAATTTCATAAAGTTAATCACTTAACTATCATTAATGTTTTCCTTTTTATTTTCTTTTTAATAAACAATTCATTACTTTAAATGCACCTATAGACTATACATAAAATTAAGACATGCAGACAGTGAAAGATACTAATTTAAACAGATAGAGGATAATTTTATGAACATTTTGCAATTTGAACCACCCAATTTGGAGTTAATATGCAAAAGATATGAAATAAACAAGTTTTAGAATTCAAAATACTATATTAGACCTATTTCTGTGATAAAAATAAAGTTCAGGGGCTTCTCTGCAAGAAACCAGGGGCCTGAGCGCATTAAAATGGGACCGCGGGTTATTTTCTAAGAAGCCGGGGGTCCCTTTAACAAAAAGACCATGCAAAGGGGTATAGGGTGTACTTAGCCATCCAATCACAGATCGACGACCGAGATCAGCCCCGAGCGCGAGCGCGTGGCGGGGGGCGCGAGCGCGAGCTAACAAGTGGGCCAGGGGACATCAGTGGCGCTGGGGCAGGGCTGGCTGACCGGCCGGGCCCAGCTGCAGGGGTGTGGGCGAGAGCACTGACCCGAGCGGCCAGATCTCAATCGAACGGTCAAGATCAGATCTAGTTTATTTAAAGCCGGGCCGTCAGATCTCAGATGGATGCCTGAGATCCAATGGCAAGCTCGAGTTGGGTTCTTGGGTTGCCAGCGGCACCGCCGCCCGACTTCGCGGTGGAGTTTCGGCGGAGGCGAGGGCGCGGCCGCGCCGGGGGTCCTGGGGCGCTGGGAAGGGCCCAGGTAGGTTCGGGGTGACACGACGAACACGACCGTGGGCACGACACCGGCGCAGAGGCACCGGAGGGTTGCGGTCCGCGGCATAATGGCTTAGCGGTGGCGTAGACTTGCTCCGGCGAGCAATTGCGCATGCACAGGGGCAGGGATTGGAAAATCAGGGGCATAGTGAGGTTGGTTACCTTAAGAGAGGGCTCTAGGACGCTTGAACGACGACTAGGACACGGGCGGGTCCCGAGGCATAGAGAGAGAACAGAGCGTGCGAGGGGGATTGGCGCCGACACCTCGGTCCCATCGGCCAGAGAGAGGGGGGGAGCAGGTGCGCAGGCGAAGGAAATGGCGCCGACATGTGGGCCTAGCTGTTAGGGAGGGGCAGGCGCGCGAGAGGTCTGGTTGGGCTGGACTGGACTGAAATGGCTTTTCCTTTTTCTTCTGAATTTCTAATTCCTTTTATTTTTATTTTATTTATGAAATTCAAATCAAATCAAACCACAATTAAAATTCAAATATTTCAAACATGTGCATCAACCAAAATCAAAGTTTAAGCTAAGCATAATGCAAACATTCATATCTTACTTAGGTTTTAATATTCCAAAGAAAATATTATATTTCTCACATAATTAACCCAAAATCCTATTAAGGCTAGTTTGGTAACCATATTTTTTCAAGAGATTTTCATTTTCGCAAGAGAATTTAGTTTATTTTTCTTTGGAAAAATAGAGTTCTCAAACTAGCCTTAAAGAGATTAGAAAAGAAAAACTATAGAGATGAGAAAATGAGTAACACCTGAATTTGGTAGATATTAGAGAAGAAATTTTATATCCTAAATTCAGAGTGTTACATACTTCGCCATGATGTAAACCCTGATTATCGTTCGTGGGATCTACCTGCTCGGCGTCGGCTTCACTTACTTGTTCACGCCGGAGACCATGAGACGGTCGCTGGAGCCTCGAGGAGAACGAGAGCGACGACGGGCACAGCCAAGCTGCCGAAGGCGATGCCGGCCAGTGCTTGCAGGAACTTGCTTTGCTGACCTACCAAAGAGCCCGGCATCCATTTTGAGCTCGCAAGTCAGCTCGTCGCTAATCCATCCACACCGGTTTTCTGTCTGAAGCAGGAACGATGCTGGTTTTCAGTAAAAAAATTATTTGCATCCGGAATATATTTAAACTTTTTTGCATCCACTCATATCCACCGACTGGTGGTCCATAAAAAATAGAAGAAAAATAAATTATTAAAAAGTTAAGTTGCAAATTTTGATCTGTTTTTAGGCCTTTAAGTAGTGGATATGAGAGGCTGTAAATTTTGATCTAGGATGTACAAATTTTTTTCCCGGTTTTCACGGGTGGCATTATAGGTAAAGTAGCTCAAAAATCAGCGAACGCTTCGGCTTGCATTGCCCTGTTAGAGTATTTTTTCTGACGAATATTTGATGTTATCACAGAATACAATCAAATAACGAGATCGAGCAACTTTGAACACCATCCAACAAGAAATTTTCATGTGACCAATTTAAATAACACCTCCTAGGAGACGTTCGCTGCATTAACAAATTACCCAACATTTGCAGTTTTTCCCATTATAATTTTAAACAACACTACTGTACTCTCGACTAGTATAAATCTATTATTATTTTCATAAATTACTATTTGTTTTATGTTATAATATAATAATTTTTGTTCTTACAAAATTATAAAAAAATTAATTTATTAATTGTATTTATGGCAATATAAATCAGTCTCTATAAAATTTATTGATTTCTTTAACAATATTATTATTTTTACAACTTAAAATAATATATTGTATCTGTAAAAGTTATAGCAAACAACATATATAATTTTAATATAAAATATATACAATAACCATCAAATTTGAAAACTAAAATTCGAACACCGAACTTTAGCAAGTCCCTAATTCCTCCTTTTCAGCAACCTACTACAACAGACATCGGTGCCATTTGTTTCAGCTTTTCTTTACAAATTCTAGCTAAGAGAAGCTGTTGTGAAATGTCAAACGTCTAACCTTTCAGTCCACTTTTGTAAAAACCATTTTTATGAAAACTATAAAAAATCAACATAAAATATATACTTGGTCGAATCGTCACGTTAGAAGGAATCTATCACTTTATAGATCTTAAACTTTATAATTTTTTTATCACATGCCGCAATACTCAGATTTCTCTCTTACAGTCTGTTTATTAGAAAAGCTCGTCAGAAAGGCCCATCAGCAGCTGTGGCGCCCTGGCGGACGGTGCTGGTATACATGTCCAAATGGACGTGCCGGGCCAGCCTGGCACGGGTACGACACGACAAAGTCGTGCCTAGACATAGCACGCCAGTTACACGGGTCAGGCCAGGCCGGCACATGGGTCTATTTTGCTGCCCAGACACGGCACGCCCACTGTTATGCGGGTCGGGCCGGGGGCACGATCTGCCCGTTAGTGTTGTGCTGGGCTCGGGCACAGTAACCAAATACATAGAATACATCAAATTTAACAAAAAAAAACTTTACATGTACATAAAACATCACATTTAACAGAAAAACCTTACATTCAGATCAAAACTGAACATGAGACATTCAAACCAACATAGGATAAGACATGCTACAAAATAGTCTTTAAATGTTGTGGAGCCTTAGTGCAATGCTGCCTCATTAAAAACCTTTCTAGGTAAAAACTCACACCTCATGAGAAAACCATAGGAAGGAAAAGAGTACAGACAGCTCCTTAAATTATTTATAAGTTCATAGTTCAGTCCACAGTCCATAGTGCATATGAGCATATTAGAGATAAGAGAACATAAATAGGTAGGAACATAAAGAGAGAATAAGTTCAAGGTTGTTTGCTTCTTGAACTCTGTGGTGCTGCTTCCTTTCTATTATCTCCTCCTCCTTGTTCCTTTCTTTTGCTCCCTAGTGATACTCGCTGCTCATCATCCAGGTACATATCCTCAAAGATTGCTTCAAGGTCTTTGGTTTCCTTCTCCATAATATGTTGCTTGTGCTGGTCAGCCAACTCCCAATCCTTGATATAGGAGAGCACCTCCACCATGTCTGTCGTCAACCGTCGTCGCCGCTCCTCGAGCACCCTGCTAGCTTGACTGAAAGTAGATTCTGAAGATATTGTAGAAATATGGACAATCATAACATCATTAGCTAGTATAGAAAGAATAGGATAAGTATGTGGCGTTGCCACTAAATAAGAATGTTGAAATCAAGCCCAAATTTAGTTTCAGTGTCACTGTCAAGGTAAGAACTTAACTTAGATAATCCACACAGAGAAAGTGCTACGATAAGGAACTAAATGTTTAAGCATCAGGAATGTTGAATTCTACCTAACATCCATATCTACTCCAAATTTACGTGGTCTAACAGCAACACTCATGCAGTACTTTTTATAAGAAGCAATTCTTTGATTTGAAGAGTTCAAAAATGTTATAGCAGTCCTAAAGTCTTCAAGATATGGTTGCAAATGTTTCAAACAACTTTTAACAATCAGATTAATAATATGGCAAGCACAACGTGTAACGCCCTGAATTTAGGGGTAGAATTTTTTCTTCTTTAATACTCACCAAATTCAGGCGTTACTCTCTTTTCTCTTCCCGTTTCGCTCCTTCTTCCCAATTTCAAAGCAGTATAACGACTGGTGTCTATATCGTGTGTAAACAAAAACCTAAGTTGACATGGGTGTTGCATCATGTTGAGGCATATTTCTTTTGTCTGATGTCGTGTTTAATCGCGTGTTCGTCTCGTCTCGTTTCGGATTTCGATTCGCGATTGGATTTCGATCTGTGGTCGCGTGTGTTGTGAGCTTCTGTCCCGGCCCACGACCCAGCCTATCCTGACCCGACCTAGCTCAGCCCGGTCCGGCCCAGCCCGGCGCGCCCCTGGCGCCCCTGCCTACCCCATGCGCCCCCTTCTCTCTCCTTTCCCTCATTCAATTTTTCCCATGCAGCAACTCCCTATCTTCCACCTCTCTCTCTTCCCCTTATGCCCAAGGTGATTCGGTGACGGTTATCGCCGGATTTAGATCCCCGAGGTGAGCTCTCCCTCCCTCCCTCTCTCTTTCTCTCTCTCCCTTCCCTCTTCCCTCCCTACGCGCCCTCTTTCTTCCCTACGCGTCCCTCGGCGGCCCCCTGCACGCGCGCCTGGCGGCGGCCGCGCCCTTCCCCCGGCGTCCTGCGCCCGGCGGCGCGACCCCCGCGCCTCGACGTCGGCTCGCGCCCCCGCGGCCCCACGCCCATCCCCGGCGGCGGCCCGCGCCTCGCCGCGGCCCTGCACGCCCCGGCCGCCTCGCGCCCTTCCCCGGCGGGCCCTGCGCGTGCCCCTGGCGCGCGCAGCGCGTTCCCGTGTGCGTGACGCTCAAATTTTGGGTTAATTAATTTTAAATTTAGTTTAGATGACGTGCTACGTCGCGCGCTTCGTCGGCGACGATTTATTTTAAATTCACCTTTATTAGTGTGTTGCGTCGCACGCTTCGTCGCGCGACGATTCATCTTAATTTCAGGTTATTTAATATTTGGCGTCGCGTGTCTAGTCGCACGACGTTTCGTTTTAAATTCAGTTTAGATGACGTATGCCGTCGTGCGCTTCGTCACGCGACGCTTGACGTTATTTTCATAATAATTCAAGTGCCTCGTGGCGCGCTCCATCGCACGACGAGTCGTTTCATTCTCAATTTAGTCTAGGTGTTGTGTCGCGCGTTTCGCCGCGCGACAATCCTTTTAAATTTACTTTGGTCTGTTTATAATGAATTAAACACGGAACATGACTTTATCCTATGCATAGCGTGATGGCCAAATTAATACTATTTTGTTTAGATGAGTACTTTGATTTATAATCGCGTAACGTGATCACTCTTTGACCGTAGCCTCGACCGTTACTCTCTCTTTCTCGCTTAGTCGTAGGTGTGAGCCCTGCACCGAGCGTCTATTTATTTATGATATTTTATTGCATGCTGTATTGTTCTTTTATATTAAATTTGTGGAATGTATATTTGAACTCGTATAGATAACGGTCAGTTGGTGGAGTCTGAAGGAGTTGCAGGTGAAGACTCTAAGCAGCATCTGGTTGGTGAAGGCAAGTGTCCCTTGACCCATCTATGTCCTACTCATTCTTATAATTCACTCCCCGCATTTACACAGTTTATACCTAAGGATTGACTAGCTTTTGTTTATCTTGTCCTTGTTTACCTATTTTGGTTGGGTTATTTTGGTTTAGCTATATGCTAGTGCTTCACATTAATCAATGAACATGATGAGATTATCTATGATACGCTGTTTTCCCTTTTGATTATGATGATGGTACTGTGACATTTAAGAGGACTCGAGTTGTTTCTCGAGTGCCTCTCCGTAAGGACTGGTTCGTTGGATGACCGCATGCGAAAACAATGCAACCATGAGGATGGAATGGGACGCCCTTAGCTGAATAATTAGAGGAACTGGTGTGTAGTTTGCTTCACCGTTGTGCCGTCAATGGGGCTCAGTGTATGCGGCTCGCTCTACCGAGGGTGGATTGCCCTTTCGGGAGGAGTATGGTACATTTAGGAAACCTAACGGGCGACTACAGCCTCAGGGAATCTTTGTAAAGGCTACGTAGTGAAACCCTGCCTATTCACCTTGGTAGTATTTAAGGGTTTGATCGGCCCGAGGCAAGAGGGAATCACGGCTTGTGGGTAAAGTGCGCAACCTCTGTAGAGTGTTATGAAACTGATATATCAGCCGTGCTCGCGGTTATGAGCGGCCAAGGGAGCTCCATTGATTAGAGATACTTTGATCAGAGATGGTTGGTTTATAGGTGGTGACGAGGATGATGGTTATGATTATACTTATGGTAATGGTAAGTGGTATTCTTTCCGTTTGGAAAGGGTACTTTGGGTTAACAACTTGGGTTAATGCTAAAACCTGGCTTTCTACTAGTAATAATAACCTAACCATCTAAAAGCAACTACTTGACTTAACCCCACATAAAGCTAGTCCACTACAGCCAAGCGGGACAATTGCTGAGTATGTTGATGTGTACTCACCCTTGCTTTACACACCAAACCCCCTAGGTTGTCCACGTTGTAGCCACTGCTCAGGAGAAGATAAAGTCGTGGAGGAGGACTTCTAGGAGTTCCAAGAGTACGATGAGTTCTAGGCGTGGGTTAGCGGCAAACCCCAAGTCGGCTGCCTGCGAAGGCCATGTGTATCTATGTTCCTTTTCCGCACTTTGATAAATGTTAATGACTATGTGGATGTCTCGGACATCATGATGTAATCGACTATTACCTTCTTTTATGCTATTATTTGAGCACTGTGTGATGATGTCCAGTTATGTAACTGTTGTGTACGTGAATTGCTGATCCTGACACATACATGGTTCGCATTCGGTTTGCCTTCTAAAATCGGGTGTGACATAGGTGGTATCAAAGCCGTGCTGACTGTAGGACCGCTAACCTAGAGTAGAATGGTCATTCTAAGGATTATCGACCCCTATTATCACCTTGACTTTGGTATCCCTTCAAAAGTTGGTCATATCGACCAAATCTATGTTCTACTATATATTATACCTTGCTGAAAATTTTGTTTTATTCTAATTCCTAATTTATTTATGTTACTTGCTGGTCATATTAGCTCTGTTCTCACTCATGCTTACGGTGTCTTTTGTAGATGGCTCGTCTTAGACACACCACACGGAAGTTAGTCATTCCTTTCTTGCCTTCTCGTCTCGCGGAGCGTCCGTTTCGCTGTCTGGTGACTGGTCAGTCTAGCCATTTGGAGAGGCTGCACCACCGCCTACACGAGGAGCAGGAGCGTCGGCGACAGGAGTTGGAGCAGCAGGGCTCTTCTTCCTCGCTTCCGCAGGAGGTAGAGTCTGTGAGGAGCTGCTCTCCTGTGCCCTCGCTGGAGGCGCCCCCTGCACCACCACTGGGCGTCCTGGCCGCTGGAGTAGCTACTGAAGGAGACCCCAACGACGGAGGTTACGACAACAGCTTGAGCCACAACACCGACCTTTTAGAGGAGCAGGAGCCGGAGGGATGGGTTGCTCGATCTATCACTCATGACACCGCTCACGGGTGTCACTTCCACGATGCGCTCGACACCTTGCTACGCCAGGCACTTGACCAGTGTACCTGGTCTATCGAGTATCGCTATGTTGCCTTCCAACACAGTCGAGGGATTTACCCGGACCGCTGGGAGGCGACTTGCTTGGTGCTCCGTCTAGAGAACAGTCTTCGGGGTGCGGAGGTCTGCTTAGAGCATTACTCTATTTCTAAGCGGGACTCAGCTGAGGCAGCCATGCAAGATTTCGCATGGCATGCGCTTTCGCACTACTGCTCAGTGCTTGGTGGGGTGGCCGATGGTCTTAACCTGAGGTATTACCCCCGCCGTCCATCTGGCAGCATAGGAGGCGTGGTTGTCTCACCTGTTGGTGAGGAAAATCCTAGTTTGAGCAGCACAGTCAACCTAGTCGCCGTGCTAAACACGGAGCTGGACCAACTCAGCACCCGTACCGCTCACCTTAGCGTGGGTACCATGCCTACGGCAACCCCGACTGCAGGACCAGAATAAATTTAGAACCATAGATCATTAGCGTCGGATCTTGTAATTAATGCTTAAAATATAAGTTATAGCCTTAGCCTTAGTCTTACTCTCAGTTAGTTTTAGTTGGACAGGGTAGTTTGCTTATCCTGTATTTTTATGTTTGTCATGATGAACTATGATGGATTTGGATCTTTGTAATGACTGTCGTCAGGGTGTGGGTATCCCCTGCACTTTGGTTTACTTGTTAATGTTAATAAAATTAGTTATCTAGTTGGGAAGCCCTTTCATTCTACTTTCCTTTTTATCTGAGAAGTTGTGTTGGCCTATGTTGGGAGTCAGTGAAGATGCTTATCTATTCAGTATTGTGGAAGGATTCTATACTCTTTTCTTATGCTGCAAGTTTGCAAGATCTGTTTTGACGTGTGATTGCATTCTGTAGATGTCAGACAACAGGCACAGAGGAGGAAGGTGCGCTCACCAGGAGCAGGCAGCACCGCAGGATGAGGCACCCCAGTAGTAGCTGCCACCACCGCCCCCGATGACGATAGAGCAGATGTTCTTGATGCAGACTCAGGCAGTCCAAGCCATTGGTCAGACTCTGGCCGCTATGCAGCAGCATCAGCCTCCACCTTAGATGCCTCAGATGCCTAGAGACAAGCGTGCTGAATTCATGAGAGGTCATCCCCCAGTGTTCGCTCACTCTGCTGACCCCATGTATGCTGAAGATTGGTTGCGTACAGTGGAGCGGGAGTTGCACGCCGCTCAATGTGACGACAGGGAGAAAGTTTTGTATGGTCCCCATTTGTTGAGAGGAGCAGCTCAGTCTTAGTGGGAGTCCTACCTCGCCACCCACGCCAACCCCGACACCATCACCTGGGAGGAATTTAGGGATAATTTCCGTCAGTATCATGTTCTAGCAGGTCTGATGACAGTGAAGAAAGAGGAGTTCCTGGCACTCAAGTAAGGGCCCATGTTTGTCAGTGAGTACCGAGACAGGTTTCTGCAGCTGTCTCGCTATGCTCCTGAAGATGTCAACACAGATGCCAAGAGGCAGTATCATTTCTTGAGAGGCTTAGTCGATCCCCTGCACTATCAGCTGATGAATCATACCTTCCCCACCTTTCAGCACATGTCGATAGAGCAATCATGACAGAGAAGAAGCGCAAGGAGATGGAGGCAAGCACAAGATTGGTGGACCTCAGCCTGGAAGCAGCAACCGCCCCTGTTTCTTAGGCAACTCGCCTCAGCAGTTCAAGCAGAATTAGCGTTCGCCTCGGCAGCAGTTTCAGAGGCAGTACCCTCAGCATCAGCAGCAGAACTGCCAGAACAATCAGTCAGGAGGAAGTCAGTTCCAGAGGCAGAATCAGCAGGCACCTTGCCTCCCCGCCCCAGCAACCAACCAGAGCAGTCAAGCAGCCCCAGTTCAAGGCGGAAGCAGAGCATGTTTCCATTGTGGACAACAAGGCCATTGGGTGATGCATTGTCCAAAGAAGGCATCCCAGCAGCAGTCAGACCCTAGTGCCCCATCGAAGCAGAATGTGTCTCAGCCAGGAACAGGCAACCGTGTCCAGACATGCTACAACCATGGGAGACTGAACCATTTGGAGGTTGAAGCAGTTTAGGAAACACCAGGCATGATAGTAGGTATGTTTCTAATTGACTCCCATATTGCAGAAGTATTATTTGATACTGGAGCAACACATTCTTTTATTACTGCATCATGGGTAGAAGCACATAATCTTCCAATAACTACCATGTCAACACCCATCCAAATTGATTCAGCCGGTGGTAAGGTTCGAGCCGATAGTATTTGCTTGAATGTAAGTGTGGAAATAAGGGGGATAGAGTTTCCCGCTAACCTCATAGTAATGGGTATTCAGGGAATAGATGTCATCCTAGGGATGAATTGGCTAGATAAGTACCAAGCAATTATCAGTTGTGATAAGAGGACAATTAAGTTGGTGTCCCCACTAGGAGAAGAAGTGGTAGCTGAGTTAGTCTCACCTGAGCCAAGGAAAGGAGGTTGTCATCAGATGGCTATTGATAGCAAGGAGGCAGATTCACTTGAGACTATCAAGGTTGTGTCAGAGTTTCTGGATGTGTTCCCGAAAGATTTACCAGGTATGCCACCTGAGCGAAAAGTTGAGTTTGCCATAGAGCTTCTTCCTAGAACTGCCCCCATTTCTAAAAGAGCCTACAGGGTATCTGGACCAGAGTTGGTGGAACTCAAGAAGCAGATCGATGAGCTGTCATAGAAAGGTTACATCAGGCCAAGCACCTCGCCTTGGGTCGCCCCTGTCCTGTTCGTGGAGAAGAAAGATGACACTAGGAGGATGTGCATCGATTATCGAGCTCTGAATCAGGTCACAATCAAGAACAAGTACCCCTTGTCCAGAATAGAAGATCTGTTCAACCAGCTGAGAGGAGTCAGCGTGTTCTCAAAGATAGATTTGAGGTCAGGTTATCACCAGCTCAGGATTCGACCTTCAGACATTCCGAAGACGGCATTCATTACCAAGTATGGGTTATATGAGTTCACTGTTATGTCATTTGGCCTAACGAATGCACCAACCTCCTTCATGAATCTGATGAACAGTTGTCACACCCGGTTCCAGGGGGCAGAACCGAGCGCATAGCATATGTGTGCCAGGATCCATTTCCACACATATGTTGACGTCACAAGTGTAATATATCAAAAGACAATGCAATAAAGGCGTAAAGAGAGTATAATACTTTATTACATCATCTAAAACATTGTATCTTGAACAAGTATCACATCAAAGTAAAGCGGAAATAAATAACAGGGGCAATCTCCCACAGGAAGATGACCGGCGCATCGTTAGACTTAAAATTTCTCATCGTCAAAGTCTCCATCAAAGTCTCCAGCATCACCCTCTGATCAAAATATTAGCAAGGGTGAGCTCACTTATGGTCGGGGCTCAGCAAGTGGGGGAAAATTAATGCAGGTATAACAAGGTGAGGCTAAGGTTGAGTAGTAAGCATTTTAGTTGGTCAACATTTTATTAACAACACCTGTCTTACTAATAAGTGTGAATCCCAAGTATCCCATTTAAACAAAGGAATATGTATATAACAAAAACACTAGTGAAACCACTTAAGCAAATTATTGGCAGATCATCGGATCTCAATTTAATTCCATCTTCAAGTTCAATTATCATGTGAGGAGTCCAGGTCGCTCATAACCGGGAGCACGGCTGATATATCAGTTTTACACTCTGCAGAGGTGGTACAACTTTACCCACAAGCCATGTATCCCATCTAGCCCGAGTTGATCGGACCCTTAAACACTGCCGAGGTGAATGGCTAGGGATCCATTATGAGGCTTTCGCAAAATACACTTAATACGAAGCAACCCTCTAAGGTTTCTAAAGACGATGGTGGTGGCCCCCTTGGTGAGGTACCTTAGCCAAGAATACGTCCCCATGTTAACGTGGGCTGCCAGCACCTACCGCTCCCCCTCTTACCCATATTTCAGGTAAGGTTGCTAGGCACTAAGCATATAAAGCTAATTACCAAAGCCAGAGCCATGATAGCACTCGTGGTAGCACTGTTATCCTGGGTGGTCACTCCATGTTCCAATTAATTTGAAATAATGTTGTTTTAACCATCGGGTTAATGTCATAATTGTCAATTAAATTTTTGGAATTAATGAGTGACATTAAGATCATTAAGTTGGGCGGTAGCATAAATTTTGCAAAGCTTAATTATTTCCCAGGTTAAACAAGGAATACAGTTGGTAAATCTAGGAAATCCTTAACTAGGTAAAACCCATCAAATTATGTCGTATATCAAAAAGTAAACATTATTATATGCAATGAGTGGGTACAAAAAGAATATGCAGAGGGAGAATCCACTTGCCTTGCTCAAATGCGTCCTGTGGATCGTCATCGAACGAATTTGGTTCGTCTACCACACCGTCAGCCTCTAATAACGTTACACGTCGCCATACAAAAAGAAAGCATACACCAATAAATAAACATGCACCATTACATAAACATACACCATTACACAAATAAACACACACCACACTTATCACATCTTAAATACGTCCTAATCGCGTAAATACTTATTAATTCGATTATAGATATTATTGTGAGTCCTAAATGATGAATTTATGAGTGGGTGCAATAAATACAGTTTTAACTAGTATTAATATATTTTAACATCATCAATGAAAATAAATGATAGTTATCGTCTTTAACACTAATAAATAAATTAATAGCTTTTATCCTTTTTATTTCTAACTCAAATTATTTTGTATAGCAAAAATGAAGTTAACATTCTAAAAATCCCTATAAATACGAATTGAACTTTTTATAACACAAGTGAGGTTATTTTGACATAAACTAGTATTTTGCTTACTCTAAAAATTTAAGTGCTAAATTTGCGAACATGTTTATTTGACTAGCAAAAATTTATTTTTCATCCTACTAATGATATTTTCTCCTTTATTTATAAAAAGAAAATGTTATTAAAAGAATTAGATAAATTATCTAGAAATCCTATATTATTCATATGACATGAGTTCTATACCATTTTCTAAATCCAATAAAATGCACCTATGACTATAATTCTCCAACTAGTTTCTAAAGTTTATTGTGACCAAATTTAACTACAAAAATTCCTATCTATTGTTTTTATCACCAACATATGACTACTAAATCTACGTCATATTTTTCTAATCCAAAAATCAATGCCACGACTAACATGAAATATCACGGTGTACTAACGATCGCATATCTCTGCCAAAAATTCCATAACGCACATACACATAAATTGCGGATCACACGTGTTCATATTCCAACAAACTAAATATACAATTCATGAATCGAATCAAAAATATTTTATAAAATACACAAAATAAATTTGGGTCGTCTTCAACCTTGGGTTTGCACGTGCGACGAAGAGAGTTCGACGGGGGTTCGGTCGGGTGAAGAGGAGCAGGGGCTCGACTACGGACGGCGGAGGGCGTAGCTCCAGCGAACTCCATAGGCTCCGGCGATGACGAACTCCGGCGAGCAGGACGCGTGGTGGCGAGCAGTGTTCTGGTGATGGCGGGCTGTGCAGCAGAGAGAGGAGAACACATGGAGTAGTATGGCATGGTGAGAGAACGGAGTGGACATGTACTACTCCATGGGACATGAGCTCGCGTTTTATAGAGAGCAGGGGGTAGAGAGAAGGTCGGCCAGGGAGAGAGAACGGTCGGCGTCTTCAATGGCCATCGATGTGTCAGTTACCAGAGAATAACGAGGGAGGAAGAAACGGAAGCACTGATGATCCTTAACGTAGCGGGCGAACGGACGCGCGGGTCTGTTCATGATCGCGGCTTGGTCGGGGTCGGGTCCGGGGCTGGGCTCGGTCGTCGGGCTGCGTCGGGTCGCGCGGTGCTGAGGCCGGTTCTGGTCGGCGTCCTGGCGTGGGCGCTGGCGCAGGCGCGCGGGCGTCGCGGGCTGGGCGGCACGCAAGGCGCTGCTCGGACAGAGGCGCGCGGCCTTCGCGGCAAGCGGCATGGCGGGCGCTGCTCCTAGGCATCGGTCGCGTTCAGGCAGGGGCACGGCTCGGGCTCCTGGCGCACTCGCCGGCCGCGGGTGAGAGAGGAGCGAGGGAGAGGAGAGAGAGAAAGGGGAGAGAAGGAGAGAAAGCAGCAGCGGGCGGCGGTGGCTTGGCTGGGAGAGCCAGAGCGCGCGCACGGTTAGGGTTTAGGGGATTGGTAAATGGGCCCTGGTGGGCCGGTTTTAGATTAGGGGGGTTTTTTTCTTTTTTTTCTAATTCCGAAATATATTTTTAAAGAGCTCAAAAATTCATAAAAAAATTCACCAAAACTATTTATAAATAAAATATTTGTTTTTAGACTAATAACTATTATATTATTTAATTATTATATTAATTACTAGGTTTTTCTTTAAAAAGAGTTGATAATAAACATTCCGATAATCAATCAAGCGCATGCAAAGAAAACGATCAAAATGCAAATAAATAATTAAACACTAAAAAAATTATTACCCTAATTAATATAATAACTAAATTCATTATTTTTAATTGATGGCTTTTATGGTGTTAGAAACCTACCCCTCTTAAAAAAATCTCGTCCTTGAGATTAAGAAACTTCTAAGAATAGCTGAGGGAATTCTGCTCTGAGTTCATCTTCTCTTTCCCAAGTGGCCTCATCTTCCGAATGATGACTCCACTGAACCTTGCACATGTTAATAACTTTACTCCGTGTAATTCTGCGAGATGTTTCCAAAATTCTGATTGGGTACTCCGAATAGGTCAAATCCTCATTGACATTCAATTCCTCCATGGGTAATTGTTCTTCCGGTACTCTTAAGCACTTCTTAAGTTGTGATACGTGAAATACGTCATGCACATCTGATAATCTATCGGGTAGCTCTAACTGATAGGCTACTTCACCTTTTCTTTCCAAAATCTTGAATGGGCCAATATAGCGAGGTGATAATTTTCCCTTAACCTTAAACCTTTTCATTCCTCTCATCGGTGAAACTTTAAGGTATACGAAGTTTCCTACTTCAAACATCAACTCTCTTCTTCTATTATCAGCATAGCTTTTCTGTCTTGACTGTGCTGACTTCAAATTTTCTCTGATAATCTGTACTTGCTTTTCCGCTTCTTGGAGAATTTCTGGACCAAATACTTGACTTTCTCCAGTCTGATTCCAATAAAGCGGTGTTCTACACTTTCGTCCATAAAGTGCTTCAAATGGTGCCATTTTTAGACTTGCCTGATAACTGTTGTTATACGAAAATTCTCATAAGGCAAACTTTTATCCTAGCTTCTACCTTGCTTTAGAGCGCAAGCTCTTAGCATGTCCTCCAACACTTGGTTTGTCCTTTCTGTTTGCCCATCCGTCTGCGGATGATAAGCTGAACTAAAGTTTAACTTGGTATCCATGGACTCATGTAGTCTTTTCCAAAAGCGCGAGGTAAATTGGGTTCCTCAATCTAATACGATCTTCTTCAGTACTCCATGCAGACAAACAATCCTCGACATGTATAATTCTGCTAACTGGGCTCCTGAGTAAGTTGTCTTCACAGGTATGAAGTGTGCTACTTTAGTCAACCTGTCTACTATGACCCATATTGAATCATAGCCATCTCGAGTACGGGGTAGTCCAACTATGAAATCCATACTGATTTCTTCCCATTTCCATTCAGGTACCTTGAGAGGTTGTAGTAATCCTGCTGGTCTTTGATGTTCAGCTTTAACTCACTGACACACGTCACATAATGCAACATGAGTAGCAACATCTCTTTTCAATCCGTACCACCAATACTTTTCCTTAAGATCCTGGTACATCTTTGTACTTCCAGGGTGAATAGAGTAAGCTGAATCATGAGCTTCTCTCAAAATAAGTTGGCGCAAGTGTTCGATTTCTGGTACGCAGATTCTCTTCTTAAACCATATTGTGCCTTGTTCATCTTTCGTGAAATCTGGGGCTTTACCCAAACCAATCAAAGCTTTAATTTCCTTAATTTTCTCATCGGACTCTTGTCCTTTACGAATCTCTTCTTCCAAAGTAGATTCAACTTCCATAACTGTTGCTTCTACATTATTGAGCAATCCAAGGTTGAGTTGTTCCATTTCCCAGCACAATTCTTGTGACATCAAATGAGTAGTGATGTTGTTCACTTGACCCTTACGGCTCAAAGCATCAGCTACTACATTTGCCTTTCCTAGGTGATATTGTATTTTCAAATCATAGTCCTTAATCAACTCAAGCCATCTTCTCTATCTTAGATTGAGTTCTTTCTGAGTGAATATATATTTCAAGCTTTTGTGATCCGTGAAGATTTTGCACTTGTTTCCAATCATATAGTGCCTCCAAATCTTCAAAGCATGCACTACGGCAGCTAGTTCCAAATCATGCGTAGGATAATTCTTCTCATGCTTCCTCAACTGCCTTGAGGCATAAGCTATCACTTTTCCTTCTTGCATTAGCACACATCCAAGTCCAAGGTGTGATGCATCACAATACACATCAAATCCCTTGTGAATGTCTGGCATTACCAATATTGGTGCAGTGGTTAACCTTTTCTTGAGTTCTTCAAAACAATTCTGACAAGCTTCATCCCATTTGAACTCTTTACCTTTCTCCAGTAGAGAGGTAAGTGGTTTCACTAACTTGGAAAAACCTTTAATAAATCTTCTATAGTATCCTGCCAATCCAAGAAAACTTCTGATCTTGGACGCATCCTTTGGTTGCTTCCAATCTAGTATCTCACTTATCTTTCCTGGGTCCACTTTAATTCCACCATCGGTAACGATATGCCCTAAGAAAGCAACTTCCTTCAACCAAAAATCACACTTCAAGAATTTTGCGTACAGTTGGTTGTCACGAAGCTTTTGTAGGACTAGCCTTAGATGATCCTCATGTTTTTCTTCATTCGGAGAGTATATCAGTATGTCGTCAATGAATACGACCACAAACTGATCCAGATATTACATGAATACTTTATTCATCAAGTTCATAAAGTATGTTGGTGCATTAGTCAGTCCAAACGACATGACCAAAAACTCATATAATTCGTATCTCGTCGTGAAGGCTGTCTTGGGTACATCTTCTGCTCGAATCTTTAACTGGTGATATCCTGATCTCAGATCTATCTTCGAGAATATCTTAGCTCCCTTCATCCGATCAAATAAATCTTCAATCCGAGGTAACGGATATTTATTCTTGATGGTTACTTCATTCAAACTTCTATAATCAACGCACATTCTCCTCAAACCATCCTTCTTGTTCACAAATAGCACTGGGGCTCCCCAAGGGGATGAACATGGGCGAATGAAACCTTTTTCTAGTAATTCTTCTATTTGTTTCTTCAGTTCTACTAAATCTTTGACATCCATTCTATAAGGTCTTTTTGAGATCGGTGCGATTTCGGGTAATAATTCAATAGAAAACTCTATATCACGGTTAGGTGGCATTCCTGGTAATTCCTCCGGAAATACGTCTGGGTATTCGCACACTACTTTGATATTTTGCAAGGGCTTTTCTTCCAAGTGATTGATCACTGTTTTCCCTTTTTCATCTGTTGACTTGTCTATGTTAACTTGGATTCTTTCACCTTGAGGACTTGTCAACATAATTGTTCCATTGGCACACTGTATCACTCCATCACAACTTTTCAACCAGTTGCATCCAAGAATCACATCAATACCGTTGGATCCTAGGACCACTGGGTTGACTGAAAAATCTATTCCTTGAATCTTGATATTAACATGGGGGCATGAGTGTGTGGCCTTCATGTCACCTCCCGGTGAACTAATATGTAACATCTTCTTAAGAGGATACTTAGGTATATTGTGTTTTTCCACAAATGACTCAGTTATAAACGAATGCGATGCTCCAGAGTCAAATAAAACTGATGCAGGTATGGAGTTAACAAGGAACATACCATACACTATGTCGGCATCCTCAGGCACTGATTCTGTAGTGGCGTGATTGACCCTTCCTCTACTCTGGTTCTGCGGAGTCTTGTTTTGTGCAGATCCACGAGCGGGGGTGTTCTGGTCATTCCTCTGGTTATTGCTTTTCTTGGGTGTCTGCTGGTTGTGCCTTGGGCAGTTGTTGGCATAGTGGCCTAGCTCACCGCACTTGAAGCAGCCATTGGGTTGGACAGGTGCGTTGTTGCTTCTGGCCTGCGTGTTACTGGCGCCACCTTGACGGTTCTGTGAACTCCCACCAGACCTCTGGTTGGTCTGGGAGTTTCTCCTTTGCTGGTTCTGACTCTAATTATTTCTCTGGCCTTGCTGTCTAGAGCGTTGCACTTGATAATTGTTTCCGCCTTGATTTCCAGAGCGGAACTGAGAACCTTGAGCGTTGTTAGGGCGGGTATTCCTGCTGGACTGACCTTGAAATTTTCTTTTGTGGTCAGATAATTCCTGCGGGTATTCCTGTTCAACAGTGTCTGGAAGTTGGGAAATGTATGACTCTGAAGTTGGTAATTCAGAGGTCCAATCAGTCCTTCTAGGAAACGCTCTTGGCGCTTCTCATCCGTGTCCACTTCTTCCGGTGCGTAGAGTGAAAGCTGAGTAAAGCGATCACGATACTCACTGACAGACATATTCCCTTGAGTAAGGGAATGGAACTCCTTCTTCTTCAACTTCATTATTCCCGAGGGAATGTGATGAGCACGGAAGTTCTCCTGAAACTCCTGCCAAGTTATTGTATCTGCGTTGGGATGTGCCGCTGTGAAGGCATCCCACCAGTCGGACGCAGCTCCCTCGAGTCTTCCCGAGGCGTACAAGACCTTCTCCCGGTCGTTGCACTGGGTGATGTCTAGCTTCTTTCCAATGACCTTTAGCCAGTCATCGGTATCCAGAGGATCAACCGCATGAGAGAATGTTAGCGGATGATGACTCATGAAATCCCGGTGCTTATCTCTGGCCGGGGGTGCATACTACTGTTGTTGCTGATGCTGCTGATTCTGTTGGTTCTGTTGAATTTGTTGAACAGCCACAGTGAGTCCTTGCAGAATCTGCATCTGGGCGGCGATGAACTGCTCCATATTGGGATTCGGTGGTGGTGGTGGTACTTGTTGACCACGCTGGTTCCGGTTGTTGTTGGGTCCTTGACGAGCGTTCACCATCTGATTGGTTAGGAAGTGAACATCTTAGAGGAGTAGAAAAGATTCTAGAGGGAGTATCCTAAGTTTTGTTTTATATATTTTTTTTATATGCTCTTATGGCCATCATTCCATAAGACCATTGCACTCAAACAAAAATCCAACTCAAGCCTGTCAACCAATCACCATCACATGGTTGTTATTTATTAATATGAAAACTTAAAAGAGTATCATCGTCTAACGCGAAGTATAACTTATTACATCATGACTCAAAACTCTTAAAGCAGCCTAGTGACGGACCCGGGCTCTCCATAGCACAGCCTCTTGCGGGGAGGAGACAATGCCATGGCGGGAACCTGAGCTTCGGGCGGATCCAGTCCTTGCAGTTGGGCTTCCAGGGCTGCAATCCTGGCATGGGCATTCTCCAGCTCCAAGTGCACCCTAGAGAGATCCAGGGTGGCACTGTCCAGGTCGGTGTTGAGACCGGCCACTACACCAGCTAGGGTTTGAGGCGATCCTCACCAGCTTCACCTGGGACGATGCTGGTCTGACTTCCTCCACGCAGACGCTGAGGAAGATGCCTGAACCTCGTGTTCTGCAACTGTTGCCGGTAGGTGTGGCTGAGCGACTATAGGGTCCGACGAGCAGCATCGCTGACCGAGGCAGCGTAGGTGGATAGTGGTGTCAGGGACTCGTGAGTAGACAAAGTCCTGAATCCCCTGTCCCCTGCATCCATCACCCTGACGTGGATGCGAGTGATGTAGTAGCAAGCCCGGGGAGGCTCGCTCACTCGCCTTGTTTCGTACAGGGGGCGGACATAGGTTCCTAGCGCGTGTAGCACTTCTTGCAGCAGGTTGGGGAAGTGCCCCGTCTCGAACATTGATGTATAATGTTCGACAACAGGACCAAACCCCATGAAGTAGTCCTGTTGGGCGTAGTCAGCTTCCTCGTGGACATGTCCGTCTCCACCTTCTTCGTCGTCGTCATCCTCGTCATCGTCGTCTCCGGAGTTGTAGGGGTCGTCGCCTCCGGGTGCAGGTGCTTGGAAGGTTGGTGCAGGCGCTGCTGACGTCGATGACCTGGCTGCGAAGGCCAGGGACTGTGCCAACGAGGTGGGCGTCGGCAGCTGTTCCTCCGAGCTGTCCTCCAGATTGACTACATTCTCCACTCGGATGGGAGGGAGATCCGCCGGAACTTCCTCGACTACCACTGGATAGACCGGGATCTGCCGGGGCGGAGGGGCGTAGCTGGTGTTGATGCGGGTAGTTTGGAGAGTACGAACCATCTACAAGGGAAGAGTCAACTCAGTTGAAATTTCAAAGAGGTAAGGCTGATAAAATAATTTATAAGAGTGAAATTAGCAAGTTTTGAAAAACTAGGCTTTCCATTTCTAACTAATCTAACGACCTAGGGTAAGCATAGCTTTGATACCACTTCTGTCACACCCGGTTCCAGGGGGCAGAACCGAGCGCATAGCATGTGTGTGCCAAGATCCATTTTCACACATATGTTGACGTCACAAGTGTAATATATCAAAAGACAATGCAATAAAGGCATAAAGAGAGTATAATACTTTATTACATCATCTGAAACATTGTATCTTGAACAAGTATCACATCAAAGTAAAGCGGAAATAAATAACATGGGCAATCTCCCACAGGAAGATGACCGGCACATCGTTAGACTTAAAATTCCTCATCGTCAAAGTCTCCATCAAAGTCTCCAGCATCACCCTCTGATCAAAATATTAGCAAGGGTGAGCTCACTTATGGTCGGGGCTCAGCAAGTGGGGGAAAAATTAATGCAGGTATAACAAGGTGAGGCTAAGGTTGAGCAGTAAGCATTTTAGTTGGTCAACATTTTATTAACAACACCTGTCTTACTAATAAGTGTGAATCACAAGTATCCCATTTAAACAAAGGAATATGTATATAACAAAAACACTTAACTGAAACCACTTAAGCAAATTATTGGCAGATCATCGGATCTCAATTTAATTCCATCTTCAAGTTCAATTATCATGTGAGGAGTCCAGGTCGCTCATAACCGGGAGCACGGCTGATATATCAGTTTTACACTCTGCAGAGGTGGTACAACTTTACCCAAAAGCCATGTATCCCATCTAGCCCGGGTTGATCGGACCCTTAAACACTGCTGAGGTGAATGGCTAGGGATCCATTATGAGGCTTTCACAAAATACACTTAATATGAAGCAACCCGCTAAGGTTTCTAAAGACGATGGTGGTGGCCCCTGGGTGAGGTACCTTAGCCAAGAATACGTCCCCATGTTAACGTGGGCTGCCAGTACCTACCGCTCCCCCTCTTGCCCATATTTCAGGTAAGGTTGCTAGACACTAAGCATATAAAGCTAATTACCAAAGCCAGAGCCATGATAGCACTCGTGGTTGCACTGTTATCCTGGGTGGTCACTCCATGTTCCAATTAATTTGAAATAATGCTGTTTTAACCATCGGGTTAATGTCATAATTGTCAATTAAATTTTTGGAACATTAAAACCAATTAATGAGTGACATTAAGATCATTAAGTTGGGCGGTAGCATAAATTTTGCAAAGCTTAATTATTTCCCAGGTTAAACAAGGAATACAGTTGGTAAATCTAGGAAATCCTTAACTAGGTAAAACCCATCAAATTATGTCGTATATCAAAAAGTAAACATTATTATATGCAATGAGTGGGTACAAAAAGAATATGCAGAGGGAGAATCCACTTGCCTTGCTCAAATGCGTCCTGTGGATCGTCATCGAACGAATTTGGTTCGTCTACCACACCGTCAGCCTCTAATAACGTTACACGTCGCCATACAAAAAGAAAGCATACACCAATAAATAAACATGCACCATTACATAAACATACACCATTACACAAATAAACACACATCGCACTTATCACATCTTAAATACGTCCTAATCGCGTAAATACTTATTAATTCGATTATAGATATTATTGTGAGTCCTAAATGATGAATTTATGAGTGGGTGCAATAAATACAGTTTTAACTAGTATTAATATATTTTAACATCATCAATGAAAATAAATGATAGTTATCGTCTTTAACACTAACAAATAAATTAATAGCTTTTATCCTTTTTATTTCTAACTCAAATTATTTTGTATAGCAAAAATGAATTTAACATTCTAAAAATCCCTATAAATACGAATTGAACTTTTTATAACACAAGTGAGGTTATTTTGACATAAACTAGTATTTTGCTTACTCTAAAAATTTAAGTGCTAAATTTGCGAACATGTTTATTTGACTAGCAAAAATCTATTTTCCATCCTACTAATGATATTTTCTCCTTTCTTTATAAAAAGAAAATGTTATTAAAAGAATTAGATAAATTATCTAGAAATCCTATATTATTCATATGACATGAGTTCTATACCATTTTCCAAATCCAATAAAATGCACCTATGACTATAATTCTCCAACTAGTCTCTAAAGTTTATTGTGACCAAATTTAACTACAAAAATTCCTATCTATTGTTTTTATCACCAACATATGACTACTAAATCTACGTCACATTTTTCTAATCCAAAAATCAATGCCACGACTAACATGAAATATCACGGTGTACTAACGATCGTATATCTCTACCAAAAATTCCATAATGCACATACACATAAATTGCGGATCACACGTGTTCATATTCCAACAAACTAAATATACAATTCATTAATCGAATCAAAAATATTTTATAAAATATACAAAATAAATTTGGGTCGTCTTCAACCTTAGGTTTGCACGTGCGACGAAGAGAGTTCGACGGGGGATCGGCCGGGTGAAGAGGAGCAGGGGCTCGACTACGGACGGCGGAGGGCGTAGCTCCGGCGAACTCCATAGGCTCCGGCGATGACGAACTCCGGCGAGCAGGACGCGTGGTGGCGAGCAGTGTTCTGGCGATGGCGGGCTGTGCAGCAGAGAGAGGAGAACACAGGGAGCAGTATGGCACGGCGAGAGAACGGAGTGGACATGTACTACTCCACGGGACATGAGCTCACGTTTTATAGAGAGCAGGGGTAGAGAGAAGGTCGGCCAGGGAGAGAGAACGGTCGGCGTCTTCAATAGCCATCGATGCGTCAGTTACCAGAGAATAACGAGGGAGGAAGAAATGGAAGCACTGATGATCCTTAACATAGCGGGCGAATGGACGCGCGGGTCTATTCATGATCGCGGCTTGGTTGGGGTCGGGTCCGGGGCTGGGCTCGGCCGTCGGGCTGCGTTGGGTCGCGCGGTGCTGAGGCCGGTTCGGGTCGGCGTCCTGGCGTGGGCGCTGGCGCAGGCGCGCGGGCGTCGTGGGCTGGGCGGCACGCAAGGCGCTGCGCTCGGACAGAGGTTCGTGGCCTTCGCGGCAAGCGACACGGCGGGCGTTGCTCCCAGGCATCGGTCACGTCGAGGCAGGGGCGCGGCTCGGGCTCCTGGCGCACTCGGCAGCCGCGGGTGAGAGAGGAGCGAGGGAGAGGAGAGAGAGAGAAAGGGGAGAGAAGGAGAGAAAGCAGCAGCGGGCGGCGGCGGCTTGGCTGGGAGAGCCAGAGCGCGCGCACGGTTAGGGTTTAGGGGATTGGTAAATGGGCCCTGGTGGGCCGGTTTTAGATTAGGGGGTTTTTTCTTTTTTTTCTAATTCCGAAATATATTTTTAAAGAGCTCAAAAATTCATAAAAAAATTCACCAAAACTATTTATAAATAAAATATTTGTTTTTAGACTAATAACTATTATATTATTTAATTATTATATTAATTACTAGGTTTTTCTTTAAAAAAGAGTTGATAATAAACATTCCGATAATCAATCAAGCGCATGCAAAGAAAACGATCAAAATGCAAATAAATAATTAAACACTAAAAAAATTATTACCCTAATTAACATAATAACTAAATTTATTATTTTTAATTGATGGCTTTTATGGTGTTACAACGGTGTATTCATGGAATATCTTGACAAGTTTGTGGTGGTATTTATTGATGATATCCTTATATATTCTCAAAGTGAGGAAGAGCATGTGGATCATTTGAAGATGGTATTGTAGAGATTGCGAAAGCACCAGCTGTATGCAAAGTTGAGTAAGTGCGAGTTCTAGATTGATGAAGTCATGTTCCTAGGTCACATAATAAACAAAGATGGATTGGCTGTGGATTCGAAGAAAGTGGCAGACATTCTGAACTGGAAAGCGCCAACAGATGCCCGAGGAATCAAGAGCTTCATTGGAATGGCGGAATATTATCAGTGATTCATTGAAGGGTTTTCGAAGATTGTGAAACTGATGACAGCGTTGCTAGGCAACAAAGTGGAGTTCAAGTGGACCCAGAAGTGCCAAGAAGCCTTTGAAGCGCTGAAAGAGAAGTTGACTACAACGCCTGTCTTAGTCTTGCCTGATGTACACAAGCCCTTCTCAGTGTATTGTGACGCTTGTTACACTGGCTTGGGATACGTATTGATGCAAGAGGGAAGAGTTGTGGCTTACTCGTCCCGACAGCTGACGATTCATGGGAAGAATTACCCAATCCATGACCTAGAATTGGCAGTAGTGGTTCATGCGCTGAAGACATGGAGGCATTATCTGTACGGGCAGAAATGTGATGTTTACACAGACCACAAGAGTCTGAAGTACATATTCACTCAGTTAGAGCTGAATATGAGGCAACGAAGATGGTTAGAATTGATCAAAGACTATGAATTGGAAATTCATTACCATCCAAGCAAAGCGAACGTGGTGGCAGATGCTTTGAGCAGGAAAAGCCAAGTCAATATGATGGTCGCTCATCCGATGCCTTATGAATTGGCCAAAGAATTTGACTGGTTGAGGCTCGGATTTCTGAACAGCATGCGAGGAGTAACAGTTGAGTTAGAACCCACCTTAGAGCGGGAAATCAAAGAGGCACAGAAGAAAGATGAGAAGATCAGTGAAATCCAGCAATTGATTCTAGAAGGAAGAGGCAAAGTTTTTCGGGAAGATGTAGAAGGTGTGGTATGGTTCAAGGACCGTTTGTGCGTTCCCAATGTTCAGTCCATTCGGGAGTTGATCCTCAAGGAAGCTCATGAGACAGCTTATTCCATACACCCTGGAAGTGAGAAGATGTATCAGGATCTAAAGAAGAAATTCTGGTGGTACGGAATGAAAAGGGAGATCGCAGAGCATGTGGTCGTATGTGATAGTTGTCAGAGGATCAAGGCAGAGCATCAGAAGCCAGCTGGGTTGTTATAACCGTTGCGAATCCCTCAGTGGAAATGGGATGAAATCGGGATGGACTTCATAGTTGGATTGCCTCGCACCCGAGCCGGCTACGATTCCATTTGGGTAGTGGTGGACTGCTTAACCAAGTAGCCCACTTCATACCTGTCAAGACTAGCTACAGCAGTGCATTATTGGCGGAATTGTACATGTCCCGGATCGTTTGTCTTCATGGTGTGCCAAAGAAGATAGTGTCAGACAAAGGAACACAGTTCACCTCTCATTTCTAGCAGCAGTTGCATGAAGCCTTGGGTACACATCTGAATTTCAGTTCAACATATCATCCGCAGACAGACGGTCAGACTGAAAGAACTAATCAAATACTCGAAGATATGCTAAGAGCCTGTGCGTTGCAAGATCAGTCCAGATGGGACAAGAGGTTACCTTATGCAGAATTCTCCTATAACAACAGTTACCAGGCCAGCTTGAAATGTCACCATTTCATGCGCTTTATGGAAGGAGTTGTAGAACTCCGTTGCAATGGGATCAGCCTAGAGAAAAGCAAGTGTTTGGGCCAGACATTTTACTTGACACTGAAGAGAACATCAAGATGGTTCGGGAGAACCTAAAGATAGCGCAGTCAAGGCAGTGAAGTTATGCAGACACAAGAAGGAGAGAGCTGAGTTTCGAAGTTGGAGATTTTGTCTACCTAAAGGTATCGCCTATCAGAGGAGTCAGAAGATTTGGAGTCAAAGGCAAGCTAGCACCCCGATATGTTGGTCCGTATCAGATTCTCGCAAAGCATGGAGAAGTGGCCTATCATCTTAGTTTGCTAGAAGGTTTGTCAACGGTGCATGATGTCTTTCATGTGTCTCAGTTGAAGAAGTGTCTGTGTGTGCCAGAAGAGCAGTTGCTAGTGGAAGGTCTGGAAGTCTAAGAAGACTTGACCTACATAGAGAAGCCAGTGTAGATTCTTGAGACTGTAGACAGGGTCACCCAGAGGAAAACTATCAGAATGTGCAAAGTTAGATGGGGTCACCACTCTAAGAAAGAAGCAACCTAGGAGCGTGAAGATGATCTGATGGCCAAGTATCCCAAGCTCTTTGCTGGCCAACCTTGAATCTCGAGGGCGAGATTCTTTTAAGGGGGATAGGATTGTAACGCCCTGAATTTGGGGGTAGAATTTTTTCTTCTTTAATACTCACCAAATTCAGGTGTTACTCTCTTTTCTCTTCCCGTTTCGCTCCTTCCCAATTTCAAAGCAGTATAACGACTGGTGTCCGTATCGTGTGTAAACAAAAACCTAAGTTGACATGGGTATTGCATCATGCCGAGGCATATTTCTTTTGTCCGATGTCATGTTTAATCGAGTGTTCATCTCGTCTCATTTCGGATTTCGATTCGCGATTGGATTCCGATCTGTGGTCACGTGTGTTGTGGGCTTCTGTCCCGGCCCGACCTAGCTCAGCCCGGTCTAGCATGGCCCGGCGCACCCCTGGCACCCCTGCCACCCCCATGCGCACGCCCCCCTTCTCTCTCCTTTTCCCTCATTCAATTTTTCCCGCGCAGCAACTCCCTCTCTTTCACCTCTCTCTCTTCCCCCTTGTGCCCTAGGTGATTCGGTGACGGTTATCGCCGGATTTGGATCCCCGAGGTGAGCTCTCCCTCTCTCTCCCTCCCTCTCTCTTTCTCTCTCTCCCTTCCCTCTTCCCTCCCTGCGCGCCCCCTTTCTTCCCCGTTGTAGGAAACGGGTGACGCCTAAGAGGGGGGTGAATTAGGACTTCTAAAACTTTCGCTAAACTAGGCCACAAATAAATCCCTAGAGCAAAACCTATGCAAAAAGTCAAACTAGAATGTGCAAACTAGGTTTTGTCTAAGTGCTGCTATCTCTACCACAATGGCTAAGTTTCAATCTACACTGAATAAGTATGTATACATGATTGAAACTTAAATGCTTAATATAACTGTGGAAACTTAAAGAGCAAAGTTGAGAAGCAAACTCTCGTGGATGACGCCGGTATTTTTACCGAGGTATCCGGAACCGCGCAAGGTCTCGACTAATCCTCGTTGGTGCCCCTACGCAAAGGGAAGCCCACGCGAGGGCCAAACACCTCGGTCGAGTAACTCCGTAGAGAGCCGCGGGCCTTCTCCACGCGCAAGTGGTGCTGCGCTTCCGGCTCCTCTCGGACGCTCCCCGCCGTCTCCACTATCGAGCTTCCGGTCGAAACGTCGCGGGCCTCGTTCCCTCCGGTACATGGTGGCAGCCGTGATACAAACACGGTTGTCACGGTCTCGCAAGACTCTCGCCCCACTCGGTACAATTACAACGGCCCATGCAAGAGCCGAGGGGTTGTGAGGATTATCTAAACTCACTCAACAATTTAAGGTTCACCTAGAGCAAGCGCTAAAGCGGTCTAACTAACTTAAGCACTTTGCAAAGCACCTACGCTAATCACCGAGTGATTCTATTAAGCACTTGGGTGTAAGAGCACTTGGGAATGTCTACTATATGCTTGGTATGTCTCTTGGGCTCCCACACTTGGAAATGGCCAGTTGGGGGTGTATTTATAGCCCCAACACAAATAGAGCCGTTGGAGAAAAGCTACTGCTTTCTGCGGCACACCGGACAGTCCGGTGCGCCTAGCCGTTGCCCTGTCAGAGCAGGTGACCGTTGGCGCCGCAGGCTTTCCACACCGGACAGTCCGGTCCTCACACCGAACAGTCCGGTGGTCTTCTCTCCGGGTGCCACCTGGAACTAGTCGTTGGGCTGCGGTTCCCTGGTGCACCGGAAGTCCAGCATGTGGGCACCGCACAGTCCGGTGTGTGACCGGACAGTCCGGTGCTCCACGCACAGACAGTCCGCAGGCAGCACACTTGGACTTTTCTTGGATCTTTTTAATGTCTTCTTTTGAGGTGTTGCTTTCCTCAATTCCTTAGTCCAAGTTAATCTTGCATCCTGTGAACTACAAACACAAACACTAGAAAACTTATTAGTTCACGGATTGTGTTGATCATCAAACACCAAAACTCAATGAGCCAGATGGCTCGGGGTCCATTTTCCTTACAATCTCTCTCTTTTTGGTGATTGATGACAACACAATCAGAGCAAGCAAATAATACAGTTATTTGAATGACATTATGCAATCTACTTGGTAGGATGCATGTTTGTCCCCACAATGTGATATTATGGACTTAAGCCTCCCCTAACTCCATAATTCACTTACTTCCTATTTTAGACCAAAATGCAAAAACCACTTGAAAGATCAAATTTTTAATTTGGTGGTGTTTGGTGTTTGATAACATTTTCATTGCTTTGGTCCCTACAACTTCTCCCCCTTTGGCATCAACCACCGAAAAGGAAGACATTAAAAGCATATAGGAAGCAAATAAGACTTGCCCTCTATCAATTAATATCAGTAGAAGCACTAAAAGATTACTCCCCCTAAATAATGTTCTCCTTTAGAAAAAAATTTCTCCCCCTTTTTAGAGACGAAGAAATACTCCCCCTGACAGAGATCTTCTACTTAGGAAAAAGCATGTGAAAATTAGAGGTACAAGGAATGATTTGAATAGACTAACTTCCCTTATGCATAGGTAACAAAATATGAGTTAGCCACTTATGCATTTTTAGCAACATGGAAGTATATGATATGAAACATAGTCTAATCAAATATTGGAGAAGACATGTAAATGATACTAGATGTAGTCTCAAAAGATACCGATTGAAATTCAATGGCGAGCTTGAGAGACATGAGAGTTCTTGGAGATTTTGTAGTGGAAGATTATTGTCTTTCTTCGGGGACTTTATTTTCCTTACAATGAGACCATCATAAAATAAACTTGAAAAGATGTTAGTCTCAAAGTCTTGGATTGTAGAGTAACCTCCCCCTAAAAGTGTGCATACAAGTTTTGAATACTTGTAGGAGACATGCACTTTGATTTGATATCAGGAGGGGCAATTTATCTATAATCCGAACTTTGGCACATATAAATTAAATGATACACATTGTAGTATGTGAGTGTTTTACCACTTGTAATGTTATCAATATCAATTGATGCATCATTTACTATGGAGTGATATAGAAGCTATGTGTCGTGCTTAAATAAACTTTTTAAGCCATGTAGGTTTGCTTAAGTATATGAATTGAAAGCAAGCAATCCTACCATGTGATTTACCTAGTATGCAAAAGTGAATACCAAATGTAATACTAGGCATGAAAGGTAAAACTAGATATAAGAAAATAGATACGCATATCTAAAAATAAGGAATACAATAAATCTAGTTACCTTAGTCATGGGTGGGGAAATTTGGGTCCAAAATATTTACTAACCCACTTGGCAATAAACTTGGTCCAATATGATGTATCCCATGATATACATCCCTAATTTGCCAAGTCTCCAAATTTCCCGTTGTAACACCCTAAATCTCATTTTGAGAATATAGTAAAAACTTTTCAAAGATCTTGCATTAGAATTTTTCTTTTTCTCTCTCTTTAGAACTCTCATAACATTTGAAGACTCATCTCCCTATTTAAAAGCATTTGCTTAAGTGAATAAAATAATAAATAGAACCATATTTGGCACTCATGATGGAGTTTTAATTGTATGTGCATTTAAAATAATAATAAAATATAATAATGGAATTGAGAATTTGAAGTTAACCCAAAGTTGCACTTTAGGGTTTTGGAAATATTATGTAGAAGTGAAAAAGAGAGAAGATATATATATAATATAAAGGAAATTTATATATTTCCAAAATTTATACTTTTTATTTCACAATATAAATTAAGGATAAACTGGCACAAGATTTGAATTTAAAATCTGAATTTAAAATGGAATTTGGAAACTAAAAGAAGAAAGAAGAAAATAGAAAGGAAAAATAAAAAGAAAAAGGATAAAAGCTTACCTGGGCCTCGTACCTGGAATTCGGCCCACACCAGGAATTATCCCGCGCGGCCCAGTCAACATTTCTCCTGCGCGCGGCCCAACTTTGCTTCCGCAGGCGCAACCCCCACTGCAACTGACCTGCGGGACCCATCAGTCGGCGGCCTTCTGCGATAACCGCGCGCGCGCCTGGTCACCGCCTCGCGGGCCCCACTCGTCAGCCCGTGGTCACGCACTGGGTACCCAGCCGTGTCGCTGTGGCGTAGGACCCGCACGTCATCCTCTCACCCCCATTGCTTGCCGCGCTTCTGTTACCGCTGACCAGCGGGCCCCTCGGGTCATTCACGTCGCGAACGCCTTGGTCGCTGATGCGTGGGCCCGAGATGGCAGATGCTCCACCCACCTTCCGCTGCAATAGCGGCGAACGGACCGCGCGGACTCCGCGAAGCTCGCCGGTGATCTCGGTACCCGTGCAACGACCGCGAAGCGCTCCCTGAGTATAAGTACGTGGCCTCCGACTCCCTCCTCACCGTTCCCCTCGACTCTTCCCTCTGCACGGTCACCAGAAGGCCTGCGCGCGGCGAGAGAAATTGCCGCCGTGGGTGATTCTCGCCTTGGCTGTCGGTCCGGCCAAGGGGACCCACTCGGGGGAAAGCGCGGAGCTCAAGAAGGTTGTGTGGGTGATCCGTGGACGAAATAGACCACCGAGCTCACCGGAATTCCTCACCGTCGTTCGTGCACCGCCGCGGGTCCGCTCCTCTCCGTGGCCAGGGCGCTTCACGGTGCGATTCTCGGTATGAACCCATACACCGTGCTCGTCTCTTCCTTCTCAACGTGTAGCTCGGTCCGATTTGAGTTTGGCGCTCGGGGACGGCCGATTGGCAACCTCGCCGGCGGCGTTTGTTCCTCGGCGGCGCGTCATGCTGTGGGAGGAGAGTGAGGAGATGGGTGGAAGAAAGAACGTGGACCGTTGATCTAAGTACGGGTGGTGCAGATCACACGAGTGTACCGGTTAAGGAGGGTAAGATGAGGAGCGTCCGATCGGGATCGGACGATCGATGCTGACGCTAGGTATCATTAAAACATGTGCGTAGATCGGTGATCCGACGGCTCGGGTGATAATCGCGCGCGGGACCCGGAGGGATTTAATCCGAGCCATCCATTTCTAATCCAACGGCTGTAACGCCAGGATACCCCTTCGGTCGGGTCTTTTTGTTAAAGAGCCCTCGGGGTTTTGTGTAATCAACCCGCCGTCCTCTGACGGTGTACACTGAGTCTTAGGAATTTTATCCCCGAGCCCCCTGCGCTTCTGTTTAATTGAGGCGCAGTCCAGTGGATAGGAAAATGATTTAGAAAATGATTTTTAGTGTTAAAATAAATCAGAAACTTATTTAATTCATAACTAATTCATTTTAGCTCCTTTTTGACCCATTCCAGTTGCAATAATTTTGTTTTAATATTATTTACCACCTAGTGCCTCTGTTTTGGCATGAAAGGCTCATTTAAATTTATCTAATACTTAATCTTGTATTAAATACATAAAAGCTACAGAAATTCATAACTTAAAATCTATAACTCCAAAATTAATGATTCCTGTTCCTATGATCTTATTTCAATATGTAGATGATTAATATGTATTTTTGCATATATGTTTGGTGTAATGTTAATTTTTGCCTATACCATGTTTGTTTGAATTGCTACGACTAGCAGTGAGGTCACGTGTCACCTGAAGATCATCCTGGTACCTGGATTCTCAAGGCCCAGGCAAGTTGTGCCCTTGATCACTTCTTTTACCCACTCATGTTCTAATTAATCATAATGATCTGCATAGGTTAATTTTGATGGGACCCAATAGGTTACCCTAGTTTGTCTATCTTTATACCTTGTTTACCACTGAACTTCCTGGGTAGTACTTGCTAGTGCTATATGTGGTTTTGGGTATGGAGATACACTATTCATGATTACACTTTTGTTATCAGTTGTTATTTATTGTTCATGATAAGATCATTATGTTAATTGGAACATGGAGCGACCACCCGGGAAAACAGTGCTACCACAAGGGAGGAATGGGACCCCTTGGCTGATTAATTAGGAAAGCTAGTGGAAGACTACCTTACCCGAAAGGGGCAAGGGCAGTAGGGGAGTGGTCAGTGTAGGGAGGCCCTCGGGAGGATTTTGCTGCGATGGCGGTCCTGCAAGGGATTCCTGCATTGGAACTTCCTATAAACTGTAGCGGGTTTTCGGAAGCTAGTGGAACTTTGTAAAGGCCTCGTAGTGGATCCCTAGCCATTCACCTCGGTAGTGTCTAAGGGCCTTGCAAACCCTGGCGACATGGGATACACGACTTGTGGGTAAAGATGCGCAACCTCTGCAGAGTGTAAAACTGGTATACTAGCCGTGCTCACGGTCATGAGCAGCTCGGACCCTCACATGATTAAATTATGGAACTAAATTCAATTTGTCATATGCATTGCATCGCAGGTGAAGTTGTTACTTCTGTTCTACTACTTAATTGGGTTGGTATTTACTTATACTTAGTAATTGCTAATAAAATTTTGACCAACTTTAAAAGCAATGCTCAGCTCTAACCATCCTCTTTGGTAAGCCTTACACTTCATGTGAGCTCCCACCTTTGGCGAGTTCATGCACATTATTCCCCACAACTTGTTGAGCGATGAACGTATGTGAGCTCACTCTTGCTGTCTCACACACCCCACAGGTCAAGAACAGGTACCGCAGGATGAAGCGCTAGAAGGATGCTGCGATGAGTTCGTGAGAGGTCTAGGTCGTCGTCTCCCAGTCAACTTTGGGGTTGCTGGACCGTTGTCTCCTTATAATGTAATTATTTATTTTGTATAGAATTCCTGTTATATATAAAGATGTGACATTCGATCCTGTGCCATGCACTACTAGAAATATACTTATTTAAGACACACATTTTAAGACAGATACATGTGCATTTTATAGAAGCGTCTTTTATGATATGGTGATGAATAAGGTAAGACAGTTTGTTGGAGATCCGTCTTTAATAAAGAAGTGTTTTGAGACGGTTACATCGTAAAAAATGTCTTATGTTGATTTAAGACGGATTGTTATTGAAAACCATCTTAAATAAATATACCTTTTGATTCATTATGATTTTAAGAATTGTCTTAGATTTTGGTTAGTATATTAGACACTTCTATATATGAAACCATCTCAAATAAAGATATTATTAGAGTCGTCTAGACTATAAGAACTGACTTAGATGTTAGTGGGTATACTAGACACTTCTAAATATGAAACTATTTTAGTATGATATTTCTGATAAGTTATATTGTGAAAAAACATAGTGAATAGTGAATTCAACTTAGTTTGATGATATATATGATATAAAATGTAAAACTTATCTATGTAAATAATTCCTTCTAATCTCTTTTATTAAATCCGGGGAGGATTTTTTATACCCTCTCCACACTCTGCAGCCCGCTTGCCTCTCTTTCTCTGTGACCAATTCCTGCTCCCGCGCTCTGGGCCTGTTTGTTTCGGCTTATGACAGCTTCTGGCCACCAAAAGCTGCTGCGGACTGCCAAACGTTCAGCTTTTCAGCCAGCTTCTATAAAATTTGTTGGAGTAAAAACCATCCAAAATCAACATAAACACATAATCGGTCCAGTCGTTGTAATAGTAGGAATCCGTCACTTTCTAGATCCTGAGCCCTATGAACAACTTTATCTTCCTCCATATATAATCGTAATGATACTCAGATTCTCCTCACAGCCAGATTCTTCTCACAGCCAGATTTTCAGAAAAGCTGGTCAGAAAAAAGCTGAAGACCCTCTACACCGGCGCCCAAATCAAGCGGAATCGCTGCTCGCGGACGGGATTGCTCCACTGCCACCTCCAGTCCACTTCGTCTTCCTCCCTTCCCCAGTTCAGATCTACTCCACTGCCACCTTCCTCTCCCGAGCCGCTTCTCATGACGTCTCCGAGCGAAAACCCTAACCCTAATCCTAATACACCATTTGAGATCGGAAAGCTTTTCAGGCCAACGAATCCCATGCCCAACACCACCCCCAACCCCATCTTCCCCGGCGTCACTGGAGGCCCGGCGCCATCCGGCCCCTACTCCTACCCTCCGGTGACCCCGCCCTTCCACCGCGGACCCTACATCCACTATCCGCAGGACCCCCACGCCATGACCCGCCCAGTTGTCTCCTTCCCCATGCCAAACCCAAACCTCAACCCCAACCCGAACGCTAACCCCAACGCCGTCGCCCCGGGCCCCAACCCCGGCGCGCGCCTCATGCAGCTGCTCGGGAACTCCGGCCGACACAGTTCGAGACTGCCGTCTCCATGCCGCCGCCCACATTGGAGTTCACACAACTGCAGTCGCTCCCAGCGATGCCATCCGCGCCACCGGCCAGGATGCTGAGCAGCACCAGCAGCAAGGTGCCCAGGGGGCGGTTACTTGGCACCGGGGAACGAGCGGTGCACGATGTTGACTCGAGGCTTCCCGGGGAAGGGCAGCCACCGCAGCTGGAGGTGACACCGATTACCAAGTACACATCGGATCCCGGGCTCGTGCTGGGCAGACAGATCGCTGTGAACCGGTCGTGTATGGGCTCAAGCTCGGTAACATCCGTGTGCTGAACATCAACACCGCACTCCGTTCACTCCTCCGTGGTCACACACAGGTATGCGCATGCAGGTTAAGGATATGCTTGGATTGAAGAGTGTTTAAATCTCCAATAGTTCAAAAACTCCTACAATACATCTCAATCCACTCCAATCCCTCTCATTCCTAGATTACCCAAACTAGGCCTAAGAGATATAGTCGTTGGTTAGTATTGTGTATAAATGTTCAGACTAATGACCAGCCAACAGTTTCATCTTATGTACATAGTCCTCACTGAGTTAAAAGTGGCATGGCCTTGTGGTGAAATCTTGAAGAGGAACCTGTTGCCATGAGATAGTCACACAATTTGTAATTAAGCATATTGATGCACATCTTGTTTCTTGTGCCATGCTCAACTGCATGTGTCGTATACTCGTATATGGCTTCATATTATAGATTGTTACTTCTGTTTTGGCCTTTTGGGTCCATTTCTTGTTTGATTCCATTATGAGATTGATAAGTTAACCGTTTCGAACCGATTAACAGGGAGGCTCGATTCATTTTTTCCCGTTTGCTTGTGTGTTAGTATAATAGAGCTGAAATAGTGTTGTATGTGTGTGTTGTGAGATTGATAAATTAACCGTTTCGAACCGATTAACAGGGAGGCTCGATTCATTTAACAGGAAGGTCTGCGCATTCACCTCCTTCCGCGCCGTCAATGGAAGCCAGATCTCCAAACATGCGGTCCTCGCAACGTCGATTGAATCCAATCCAATCCACAGCAAACAATGGCGTCCAACGACAGCGACGTGGTGATGATGTACGGGACACGGCGCTGCTGGAGCCGTCCAAGCAGCCCAAGTCAGCGACTTTCTCCGTCAAGGTGAGCCTAGCGCAGATGCTCCGTGGCATGATCATCATGGACGTGGTCACCCTGGAGCAAGCACACATCGCAGATTCGTAGTACACAGCTCTAAGGTATTAAAAAATGATGCATCGACATCGTTTGTTCTTTTTTCACTCATAATGCAGGAAACAGAAATAGGGCATTTGATTTTTATGCATATATTAAGTACAATGATAAATCATGCAATGTGCCAGTTTTTGCCCAAATGATGCCTATTCCGTTGGCTTCATTAAGCCATATGGCTTTCATACCTTCATATCTGAACATTTGTGAGGATGGCATCCCACATTGTATGATGCGACAGGCAGGGCAGTACATGGCGGAGTACCAGGCGTCGGCTAAGGGGAAACTCACATTCGGCCATCGGGTTCGGGGAGCTCCCAGCTGCGAGGTTTTGAGGTGGGATTTTGGCCTCAAGGTCCAAGGAGATGCTTATGGCGTCGATGTCAGACATCGAGACAACAAAACAGGGCAGCATGTGGGAACTGGATCAGAACCTTGATCAGCCCAAGGACAAGGATGTCAGTCAACTGAAGGACATGTACAGATAAAAGGTATCATTTTCGTCCTGCTATGATCGGTCACATATGCATCTAGATTTTTCTCCAAGTTTCAGCATGTAGTACATAGGGCTAGGTGTCGATCCGGATTGTGGCGCCCGACGAGGTGGGGGCGTCGTTTGAGAGGGCCGATGAGGTGATCTTCGAGGAGGAGGAAGATGATGGACAGACAACGAGGACACGCCCCGAGGACCCCTCACCTATCACTAGCGGCGTGGAGAGTGACAGGGAATCCTCATCGTTGTACTGACGGTACGATATACAACAGGTATGTACTGTCTTTGATTGTGCTTTCGTTTAAAAGGTAGTTTTGTCAGTTCACATTACCCTGCAACTTGTTAATTACTATATCTGTTGAAAGGAGTTGTCTATTATCTGCAACTTCACACAGCAGGTCAATACAGACAAGACAAAAAAAACTAAACAAAGCATTAGCAATGGTGACCTACCACAAAAATATATTCTTAACAGACAATAAGATTATTTCAGGCTCTGTTCATCCTACTAACATTTTATTTAGACATATACCGCTACGCTTGTAATTACTATGGTGCTTATCATCTTCTAGCCCATTGGAAGTTTTCTTCTCATCTCTGTTATCAGGGAAGCATTTGAGCCTTCTCTATCATCAAGCTGGGATCCCTTGAGTATTTGGAGAGGTATTCAGGAGATCATGGATGAAGAAATGGAAGAAGATGTCATAGTCAAGGCTGTGGACTGCTCGAACCAATCAGAGGTGATAAATCAGTGCTAGTTATTGCTTTATATTTCTGAACAAGACGTTTCTGTCTGTTAGAAATTGTTGCGACATTTGCTTAGGGATTCCCATGTGCCATGTTACTAGTTACACTGCTATTGCTGGTCTCATTTAGTTTAACATACCACTGTTAGATCTTAGAGGTATATATTGCTAAAAAGAATGCATGATCATTGATTCATTGTGATACCACCTGTGCTAACTTATTTTGAGCTCCTCTTAGTCGTGTGTAGGGCGAGCTGCTGCCATGGTGGCTTTTTCTTGCGGGCGTGAGCTCCGCTCGCCGCCGGTCTTGGACGCCGTGGCTAGGCTCCTACCACCCCTCCCTCCACCCGGGACTCCACGCCGCCATCGCCACACGACAGTACGCATACACTCTTCTTCCTCCCCTAGCTCTCGATGGCTGGCGTCCGCTCCCTCAGTGCCTCCGCCCATGCCCGGCTCCCGCACTTGCCGGCTCCCCGATGGAGATGAATGAAGAAAGGAAGGTCATCTTACTAGGACTAGCAGATATATTATCAGCCTCAATTGGAGGATTCTCATGGGCTCCCTTGATTTCAAAGATCTGCAAGAATAAAGTCGAGGCGGAGGCTTGGTTTACTGGTCTTAGACTCTTAGTGCCTTGATATGTCGAGGACAGCATGGATCCCAGGTCCAACATATAGATGGAATCCGGATCGCTGGACTTCCTTTTGATGTAAGCTCTTATGCTTAAACAAAGTTCACTGTTACCCACATTTTTCTGATTAATATTTAGTTATTTTCATAGTCTATATTTCACATCACTACCTGACTCATTGCTTCTTATCAGTATGTTCTGATATCTTGATGTTGATTTTTTGCTGCTCAAATTTGTCACACGCTATTCTTGTAGCTATATACGGCATTCAATAATTAGAACCAGAATGAAAGCTTTATCCATGTTGGAGCATTTGGTTGAGCCTGACCATCCTTGAGTTGTGGAATTGTATCCTCTTTGTCATAGTTACACTATTTTGTGTGCTAAAGAGAGATATTACAACCTGCAGTCAGAATTATATGACATTATGATCATCAAATTGACTTGAATGTAATTCTTACGTCATATATAATGACTGGAGTCTGGAGATAGTATTATTACATAAATACGCATCTGCAACCTGGTCGTGCCTTGCTCTATTTTTCATGCCTTTATTTTATAGTTATTTGTAGCCTGATAAACTTAAAATTTGGGTTGGTAAAGAATGCCTTTTTTATATTCAGTAAATTAGTTCAGTTGTTTTGGTGGAATGCATATCCATAACATTATTTACTTGAACGCACATGCTACTTTAGATGATATGATTGCTTCCCAGGGACAGTTTGTTGATCTTCCTTTGTTATTTGCCTTAATCCAGTCTTAGAAACTTCCGCATTTGTTTGGTTTATGAACTAGTTTCCAAGATCAGAGATGCAATTTCATACTGTGCAAAAGCAATTTCGCTATGCAAGTCACGCATACAGAACCTGAAAAGTTCCAAGGATGCTTTGTTGGCTAGTATAGATGGTGGTGATGCATCTGCTGCTGAAGGAGGCTCAGAAAAATCTACCGTTGAAAAAGAGCTAGAGCAGCTTACTAGCATATTGCCTGATCTTGAGAAGAAGGTAAACAGTTACAGATGCAATTTATTTTGCTTCATGTGCCTCTTACTGTATCGATAATGAAGATGATTTATCTTAGCTCTAAGGGCCAATGACATCTCTAATTTGTTTTGCATTTAGCTTAAGGACCTGTCTGAAGCAAACCCAAGCGCTGACATGGATGAGATGGTGAAGGCAATTGCGTCCAGGGTAACTGAAGTGATGCCAAAAGCTGCATCTTTTACTTCTTCCCAGATAGCAACCTCAAGCAATGGATTCGACTCCTCGGTTATGTCTACGGCAGCGACAACTGGAAGCTCTGGAAGCACTGTGACTGACCTTGGGGTTGTAGGCAGAGGCGTCAAACGAGCTAGCATCAAGCTGATCTCTGCCGAACCTGCTACTAAGAAACCTGCACTTGATTCACCATCTCTCCAAGGTGACAGCAGCATCAACTCTGAGGTTGTCCCTGCAACGCAGACTGATGAATCCAGCTAAAGCTCTACATTTGAAACGAACGCTTTCTGATGGGGGCACGGCGATAACACGCCTTCTATTCTAGTATGCTTAGATAGATTCAATGTTAGCGCAAACGACTGATGATAAGTTTTTCAGTTAGTATTTTAATTTGGATTTAGAGTACACTTATGTATGATTTATTTGACAATGCTTATTTATGAGACATTGAATTGTACTTATCTATATTACATTAAATATGATGTTATTAAATATGTGTGTGTATGTATATTTCGAATTCTCTTTTAAATTATTATAATGTGGCATCTCAAAAATGATTATAAATTGAAGAATGTCTAGTTATGTAAGTCATTTCATCTAAATTTTAATAAGACGGTTTCCAAAACATCCAATATGAGTCTCTAAATAAGATGGTTTTTTTGTTGTAAGTGTCTATTATTATAGGATATTCTATACGGTTTGATAAATACTTTGTCTTATAATATTCATATTCGAGATGGTTCTTTAGAAGAAGTGTCGTAACAAAAACCTAATTCAAGACGGTTCATCAAACAAATGACTTAAACATACACCTTTTTTAGACGGTTATAAATTTAAAACCGTCTTATAAAATATCTTTTAAGACGGTTTATAACCATCTTAAATGTGGGACATCTTTTACGACTCCATCAAATTTGGACACTTTATAAGCGTCTTAATAACTAAAAATTAACTGTCTTATATAACATGATCTGTAGTAGTGATGATTCATCATATGTGTGAGACTTGGTCCCAGCACACCTGGTGATTATGTTTACGCCCGGGTTTTGAACCCCTAAAATCCGGGTGTGACAGAAGTGGTATCAGAGGAATGTTGACTGTAGGACGAAACCTAGATAGAACTGGACAACCCTTATATTACTTACCTCTGCTACTCTGATTCTTTCTAAACTTTTCTTAATCTTTTCTCATCTAATTCCGCTTTACTCTGATTAATCTTATCTTTTCTTTCTAAAGACAAATGTGGATTTCACACTTTGAAATCCTGTGACTGAAGTGACCTTTAGGAATAGGAGACCTAATCTTAGGAACAAAAACAAAAAAAAACTATTTTTATCTATGTACTTGAATGTTTGTTCTTATGATATTTTCTGATTTGGATCTTTGATTGAGTGTGATGGGTTGTGGAGTAATGTCCACAATTACATCTGCATAGGCTTAAATAGAATTCATAAGAAAACTAAGCAATTTAGATTATCCTCCATTAAAATGTATCTATCCCATAGAGATCCCTCTAATCTTAAAAGACTCTCCCATATCTTAATAGATTCATCGTATCTTATAAGATTCCCTCATATCTTACTAGATCCACCTCATCTTAAAAGGTTCTTCTTACCTTAAATAAATTCATCTTATCTTAAAGAAATTCTATCTTATCATAACATATCTAACTAATCTCAAAACATCCTAACATATCTTAATAATACATATTCTACCCTGTTGGACCTATCCAACCTAAACTAGTCTAATCTAGTCATATCCAATTTAATCTAGATCTTATCTTACCTAATGTGACCTGATCTAGTGTGGTCTAATGTTATCTAACTTAATGTGGTCCACTTAAACAGATTAATGACACTAGTAGAAGAGATTAGACCCCACTAGCCATGTATTAACTTAACTTAGCACATTGGATCAACTCAACCATGAGCTAACCCAACCCATAGAGCCATGATGAATGGTATAATCTTTCTATTCCCACCTAACAACAAACAAACTTTTAACCTACATCTTGTAGTCTGTCTCACCCATATATACCTCTCATCTTGACAGATTCTATCTTACCTTTGGATATTCACCTTATATGACTGGTTACCCCAATCTGGACATAAAACAAAGATCAAGCCCTACTAAAGAATCTTCAGATTATAACCAGCTACTAGCTTATTCATTCCGCTTATTGAATAATTTCCTTTGCAAAACTACTACCATATGCTTCTAACTTTCATGGTCAATACCAGGAAAGGAAAGATTATCACGTAACAACAAACAGAAAATGAATCCTCCAAATCCTCCACCTGTTGAGGTCGATCAAGTGGTTGCTGCCCAAAGACTGGTAATACAACAATTAACAGACCTGGTGACCGAGATGCAAAACCAGATAAGACAACAACGCGAGGAAATACGTCAGGTCCGCCAAGAAATAAGGCAAGCACGATTGGAGAGACAACAACAACAACAACCTCCACCACCACCACCCGCCCCACCAAGCTACATAGATATAAATTATGATGATTTGTAAGATCTAGATGTTACTTTAGTTAGTAGATGATATGATATTATTTTGGAAGGAATAATAAGGTCTATTGACCCTATGTTTTGTTAAAGAATTATGCCTCATGCCGAGATTCCTTTGTTTGTGCATATGTTCCGAGAACAATATGGATATACATCCCTTTTCTTACAAATCTCGAGGACGATATTATTTTTAAGGGGGGTAGGATTTGTAACACCCTAAATCTCATTTTGAGAATATAGTAAAAACTTTTCAAAGATCTTGCATTAGAATTTTTCTTTTTCTCTCTCTTTAGAACTCTCATAACATTTGAAGACTCATCTCCCTATTTAAAAGCATTTGCTTAAGTGAATAAAATAATAAATAGAACCATATTTGGCACTCATGATGGAGTTTTAATTGTATGTGCATTTAAAATAATAATAAAATATAATAATGGAATTGAGAATTTGAAGTTAACCCAAAGTTGCACTTTAGGGTTTTGGAAATATTATGTAGAAGTGAAAAAGAGAGAAGATATATATATAATATAAAGGAAATTTATATATTTCCAAAATTTATACTTTTTATTTCACAATATAAATTGAGGATAAACTGGCACAAGATTTGAATTTAAAATCTGAATTTAAAATGGAATTTGGAAACTAAAAGAAGAAAGAAGAAAATAGAAAGGAAAAATAAAAAGAAAAAGGATAAAAGCTTACCTGGGCCTCGTACCTGGAATTCGGCCCACACCAGGAATTATCCCGCGTGGCCCAGTCAACATTTCTCCTGCGCGCGGCCCAACTTTGCTTCCGCAGGCGCAACCCCCACTGCAACTGACCTGCGGGACCCATCAGTCGGCGGCCTTCTGCGATAACCGCGCGCGCGCCTGGTCACCGCCTCGCGGGCCCCACTCGTCAGCCCGTGGTCACGCACTGGGTGCCCAGCCGTGTCGCTGTGGCGTAGGACCCGCACGTCATCCTCTCACCCCCATTGCTTGCCGCGCTTCTGTTACCGCTGACCAGCGGGCCCCTCGGGTCATTCACGTCGCGAACGCCTTGGTCGCTGATGCGTGGGCCCGAGATGGCAGATGCTCCACCCACCTTCCGCTGCAATCGCAGCGAACGGACCGCGCGGACTCCGCGAAGCTCGCCGGTGATCTCGGTACCCGTGCAACGACCGCGAAGCGCTCCCTGAGTATAAGTACGTGGCCTCCGACTCCCTCCTCACCGTTCCCCTCGACTCTTCCCTCTGCACGGTCACCAGAAGGCCTGCGCGCGGCGAGAGAAATTGCCGCCGTGGGTGATTCTCGCCTTGGCTGTCGGTCCGGCCAAGGGGACCCACTCGGGGGAAAGCGCGGAGCTCAAGAAGGTTGTGTGGGTGATCCGTGGACGAAATAGACCACCGAGCTCACCGGAATTCCTCACCGTCGTTCGTGCACCGCCGCGGGTCCGCTCCTCTCCGTGGCCAGGGCGCTTCACGGTGCGATTCTCGGTATGAACCCATACACCGTGCTCGTCTCTTCCTTCTCAACGTGTAGCTCGGTCCGATTTGAGTTTGGCGCTCGGGGACGGCCGATTGGCAACCTCGCCGGCGGCGTTTGTTCCTCGGCGGCGCGTCATGCTGTGGGAGGAGAGTGAGGAGATGGGTGGAAGAAAGAACGTGGACCGTTGATCTAAGTACGGGTGGTGCAGATCACACGAGTGTACCAGTTAAGGAGGGTAAGACGAGGAGCGTCCGATCGGGATCGGACGATCGATGCTGACGCTAGGTATCATTAAAACATGTGCGTAGATCGGTGATCCGACGGCTCGGGTGATAATCGCGCGCGGGACCCGGAGGGATTTAATCCGAGCCATCCATTTCTAATCCAACGGCTGTAACGCCAGGATACCCCTTCGGTCGGGTCTTTTTGTTAAAGAGCCCTCGGGGTTTTGTGTAATCAACCCGCCGTCCTCTGACGGTGTACACTGAGTCTTAGGAATTTTATCCCCGAGCCCCCTGCGCTTCTGTTTAATTGAGGCGCAGTCCAGTGGATAGGAAAATGATTTAGAAAATGATTTTTAGTGTTAAAATAAATCAGAAACTTATTTAATTCATAACTAATTCATTTTAGCTCCTTTTTGACCCATTCCAGTTGCAATAATTTTGTTTTAATATTATTTACCACCTAGTGCCTCTGTTTTGGCATGAAAGGCTCATTTAAATTTATCTAATACTTAATCTTGTATTAAATACATAAAAGCTACAGAAATTCATAACTTAAAATCTATAACTCCAAAATTAATGATTCCTATTCCTATGATCTTATTTCAATATGTAGATGATTAATATGTATTTTTGCATATATGTTTGGTGTAATGTTAATTTTTGCCTATACCATGTTTGTTTGAATTGCTACGACTAGCAGTGAGGTCACGTGTCACCTGAAGATCATCCTGGTACCTGGATTCTCAAGGCCCAGGCAAGTTGTGCCCTTGATCACTTCTTTTACCCACTCATGTTCTAATTAATCATAATGATCTGCATAGGTTAATTTTGATGGGACCCAATAGGTTACCCTAGTTTGTCTATCTTTATACCTTGTTTACCACTGAACTTCCTGGGTAGTACTTGCTAGTGCTATATGTGGTTTTGGGTATGGAGATACACTATTCATGATTACACTTTTGTTATCAGTTGTTATTTATTGTTCATGATAAGATCATTATGTTAATTGGAACATGGAGCGACCACCCGGGAAAACAGTGCTACCACAAGGGAGGAATGGGACCCCTTGGCTGATTAATTAGGAAAGCTAGTGAAAGACTACCTTACCCGAAAGGGGCAAGGGCAGTAGGGGAGTGGTCAGTGTAGGGAGGCCCTCGGGAGGATTTTGCTGCGATGGCGGTCCTGCAAGGGATTCCTGCATTGGAACTTCCTATAAACTGTAGCGGGTTTTCGGAAGCTAGTGGAACTTTGTAAAGGCCTCGTAGTGGATCCCTAGCCATTCACCTCGGTAGTGTCTAAGGGCCTTGCAAACCCTGGCGACATGGGATACACGACTTGTGGGTAAAGATGCGCAACCTCTGCAGAGTGTAAAACTGGTATACTAGCCGTGCTCACGGTCATGAGCAGCTCGGACCCTCACATGATTAAATTATGGAACTAAATTCAATTTGTCATATGCATTGCATCGCAGGTGAAGTTGTTACTTCTGTTCTACTACTTAATTGGGTTGGTATTTACTTATACTTAGTAATTGCTAATAAAATTTTGACCAACTTTAAAAGCAATGCTCAGCTCTAACCATCCTCTTTGGTAAGCCTTACACTTCATGTGAGCTCCCACCTTTGGCGAGTTCATGCACATTATTCCCCACAACTTGTTGAGCGATGAACGTATGTGAGCTCACTCTTGCTGTCTCACACACCCCACAGGTCAAGAACAGGTACCGCAGGATGAAGCGCTAGGAGGATGCTGCGATGAGTTCGTGAGAGGTCTAGGTCGTCGTCTCCCAGTCAACTTTGGGGTTGCTGGACCGTTGTCTCCTTATAATGTAATTATTTATTTTGTATAGAATTCCTGTTATATATAAAGATGTGACATTCGATCCTGTGCCATGATTCATCATATGTGTGAGACTTGGTCCCAGCACACCTGGTGATTATGTTTACGCCCGGGTTTTGAACCCCTAAAATCCGGGTGTGACACCCGTTGACCTTCGGTCCACTCACTTCCCTTTCGGGATCCAAACCTTCTTGGTGCTTTTCATGGTTGAAATTATTTCCTTTAGCACCCAGATGCGTTTGGCTCCCTTTCCTTTGTTGGCTTGCTTGTTGGCCTTGATTGCTATCACCTTTCCATTCTTTTTCTTCTTGATCAAATATGGTGTAGCAGCCTTTTTGTCCACCTTTTTGATGTAGGTGTTGGAGATTTTGCTTGATGGCTTTTGCTTATGTTTTTGCTTTTGCTTATCCCTGATCATTGCCTTGCATTGGAAAGACTTGTGGCCTTCCATGTGGCATAGCCTACAAATCACAGTTTCTCCCTCCATAGGCTTGTTCACTCCCGCAGTGGTGTTATCCTGTGGAGGTCGGATTTGTTTGGCTTTGCCTTTCTTGTCATACAAGGCCTTGCCAAGACGAGCCACTTCTTGCCTTTGCTCATTTTCCTTTGCAACCTCATCCGAACATGTTTCTACAACAATATTCTCAACCAGAACTTGGGTTGCAGGAGTTAGAATCATCAATTAAATCAAAGCAAGAAGTAGAAGCATCCTTTTTAATAATTTCAGGAATTTCAACTAAAGATGCTCCTGGGATGCTACCAATGTTTTCTAGCTTAGTAGTTAGCTCATTATTGTGTATGCTAAGAATTTCCATTTTCTCTAGCAAATTTTCAATAATATCTTGGGAGCTAGATAACTTAGCCTTATGTTTTTCATTCTTTTTAATGAGGCCATCATTGGTAGCAGTGGATGGAGCATCAGACTCTAATAGCTCAATTTTAGTTGATAGCTCACTATTTAAGTTTGCAAAAGTTTCAAATTTTTCTGTCAAACTTTTATAATCATTTTGAGAGCTAATCAACTTATTTTTCAAAGTCTTAAGTTGAGCTTTTTGCTTAGTGCAAACATCCTGGAAGAATTTGACGGCTTCCGCAAGCTCATCTATGGAGGGCTTTCCCTCACCATCATCATCACTACTACTATCATCACTAGAGGATGGAATGCTCATTTTACCTCTTGCCATAAGGCATTTGTGTGATGACCGTGATGAGGACTGGTGGCTGCACATCCTTGGAGGTTCATCTTCACTTAAAGAATCATCCCAAGTTCTGACACTTGTTAGCGCCTTGCCTTTGCTCCTCTCCTTTTTGGGTTCGGCCATAGTTGGACAGTTGTCCCTGAAGTGGCTCTTCTCCCCGCATGCGAAGCATCCTCTCTTCCTTTGCTTTTTCCTGTCAATGTTAAAGAGAAGATCTTCAACCTGTAGGGGCACACCCATTAGATTAATCTTGCGGATCATCCCCATTACCTTTCCGACGCGTCGGATTGTTTCTTCGTCCTCGGAGGATGACGTGCATGGTTGATTATCTTCATCATCATCACTTTCTTCTTCTTCCTCTTCTTCACTTGAGGAACTTGGAGTGGGAGCCTTCTTTTTGCCCTTCCTTTCATCACATACAAAAGCATATGGCCTTGAGGAAGTTGGCTCCTCTCCCCGACACATTTTTCGTGACATCTCAAAAGCCGTGATTTTCCCAATCACAATGGTCGGGGTCATATTACTCAAGTCCTCCATGTTGTGAAGGATGGTGATGATGCTCCCATATCTTTGTTGTGGTAGCAGGGAGATAATCTTCCTCACAATGTCCACATCACCTAGCTTATTAATGCCAATAAAATTGAGCTCATTGATAATTAGGTTCAAACGAGAATACATGTCTCTAACAAGCTCATCATCTTGACAAAAGTATTATACTCATTTAATACTAGGCAATGTTTTTGCTCATGGACATTTGATGTGCCATCATGGAGCTCATGCAATTTTAGCCAAAACTCATTAGCAGTTTTCAAGGTAAATACTTGATTAAAAATATACATGCTAAGAGATTCATACAAGCAATTTTTGGCTCTAGCATTTAAATTGGTGGGTTTCTCGGGATTCTTGGGGGGTTTCATCCCGTCACGAGTGACTCTCCAAACACCTAGATCAATGACCTCTAGGTAACAAGCCATTCTAGCACTATAATATGGGAAGTTAGTGCCGTCGAAGTGTAGTGGCCTATGGGTATCCATCCCCTTCCTCTAAAAAGTGTCGGCTCTTTTAGCGGTGAAGCTAAAGCGTTTCAAATAAGCCAAACCAGGCTCTGATACCACTTGTAGGAAACGGGTGACGCCTAAGAGGGGGTGAATTAGGACTTCTAAAACTTTCGCTAAACTAGGCCACAAATAAATCCCTAGAGAAAAACCTATGCAAAAAGTCAAACTAGAATATGCAAAGTAGGTTTTGTCTAAGTGTTGCTATCTCTACCGCAATGGCTAAGTTTCAGTCTACACTAAATAAGTATGTATACAAGATTAAAACTTAAATGCTTAATATAAATGCGGAAACTTAAAGAGCAAAGTAGAGAAGCAAACTCTCGTGGATGACGCCGGTATTTTTACCGAGGTATTCGGAACCGCGCAAGGTCCCGACTAATCCTTGTTGGTGCCCCTACGCAAAGGGAAGCCCACGCGAGGGCCAAGCACCTCGGTCGAGTAACTCCGTAGAGAGCCGCGGACCTTCTCCATGCGCAAGTGGTGCTCCGCTTCTGGCTCCTCTCGGACGCTCCCCGTCGTCTCCACTATGGAGCTTCCGGCCGAAACACCGCGGCCTTCGTTCCCTCCGGTACACGGTGGCGGCCGTGACACAAACACGGTTGTCACGGTCTCGCAAGACTCTTGCCCCACTCGGTACAATTACAACGGCCCGCGCAAGAGCCGAGGGGTTGTGAGGATTATCTAAACTCACTCAACAATCTAGGGTTCACCTAGAGCAAGCGCTAAAGCGGTCTAACTAACCTAAGCACTTCGCAAAGCACCTACGCTAATCACCGAGTGATTCTATTAAGCACTTGGGTGTAAGAGCACTTGGGAATGTGAAAGTTCCCTTTGGCCCGGGAACAGGATCTAGATGTCACCTAGAGGGGGGGTGAATAGGCGAATAAAAATTATCACTTTAAAACTTAAATCTTACTCTACTCGAAGACAGGATTGCAGTGGAGTGAAGAATCCTTCGAGTAGGTTGCAGTGGAATTGAAGTTCCTGTCTTACGAATATCCTGCACTTCAAGGAAAGCTAGTACCACAAGTAAGTAGTGAAGTGCAGATATATAAGCGAGTAAGACAGAGAGTCAGAGTACAATACAGAACAGAGCACACAGACGCAAGGATTTATCCCGAGGTTCGGCTAAGCCTGAAATGCTTGCCTAGTCCTCGTTGGAGTTAGCCACACCTGGGCTTGGAGTCTATTTCAACTCCTTCCTCCGTTTGCTCAGATCTGTCAGTATGACAGATAGAGCCTTTCACTATTGAGTGGGGTTACAACAGAACCGCGGCTGCTTACAAACTTCTTGGCAGCACCCCGGCAGAGTAACGATATGCTCAAGACCTTGCTCTAGCTCTAAGCAGCACTTCTCCTCTCTCTTAAGGCTTATAGCTGTGCCTTCTACACAAACTATAGAGTTACACACAAGAGGGAGAGTGAGAATTGATTCGAGTGAAGTCTACACTTGTTGGCTGCGCTTGTGTATTGCTTGAGGCGCCTAGGGGTCCCTTTTATAAGCACAAGGGGCCTAGGAGCCGTTGGAATCCCATTTGGAAGGCAATACTTTCTTTCTGTCGGGTGGCGCACCGGACAGTCCGGTGCACACCGGACACTGTCCGGTGCCCGATTTCTTTCCTTTTACGGCGAAGCCGACCGTTGGAAGTCTTGGAGCCGTTGGCGCCCCGGACATGTCCGGTGCACACCGGACAGTCCAGTGCCTCCATCTAGCCGTTGGTTCGGCCACGTGTCTCGCGCAGATTGCGCGGCCGACCGTTGGCTCACCGGACAGTCCGGTGCACACCGGACAGTCCGGTGAATTATAGCCGTACGTCGCCGATGAATTTCCGAGAGCGGCCAGTTCGCTCGAGCCAGCCTGGCGCACCGGACACTGTCCGGTGAGCCACCGGACAGTCCGGTGCACCCAGACTGAGCAGAGACTTGGCTGTACACAGCCAAGCCTTTCGCACCTTTTTCCTTTTCTTCTTCTTTCTGTTTCTAACACTTAGACAAATATATTAGTCCACAAAAACCAATGTACTAATTCTAGAAACATACCTTCTCTTAATTATTATATCCATAGCATTTCACATGCTTGAGCTTTGATGTTGGACTCATAAATCATCAAGTCGGCTTGACTTGATCTAGATTGACATTACTTGGCTCCAACATCCTGTAAAGGTCACATAGAACATTTCCAAACATAGGAACAACCCAAACTAAAGATCAAGGTGAACTTAGCTCTTTTGGGCTGCTTCCAGTTCTGGTTTTGACACTTGTTCACCTTCTAGTGACCTTGATCTCCTCCTTAGAGCTTGATCTTGAGCTTTATGACTTACACCACATAACTGCAGCTGTTACCTCATTGGCTGTAAGTCACATCCTTATGTAGTGATCCTTGATGTGCCATAGCTGTTCTCAACTCGATCACCCTTGACTTTGCAAGCCTCCTTCTTCACCCTTGGCTTTGGGTTCCTCAGCCTCCTTGACCTTCTCCCGTGCACTTGGTACCTCGAAGCTCTTCTTGCCTCTGTCCTTGGCTTGATCAGTTGTCTCCGAGCTACGCACCCGAGTCTCACTTTATGCAATGTCCATCTTACTTGTGATGTCCATTATGTATCCATAATCTAGTTCTTGGACCATCACAATTGTTCACTTATGTTGAACCCTGTAGGCTTTACCTTAAGCACCTGTTCAACACTTAGTACACTTGTTAGTCCTTTAATTGAGTTGTCATCCAAACACCAAAACTCACAAGTGAGCTTTCAATCTCCCCCTTTTTGGTGATTGATGGCAACACAATTAAAGCTTACATAAGAATAAGATTTGAAGCACAAATTTTGAATTCTAAGTTTATAGAATGCTCCCCCTAAATATGTGCTTACTTCAAAAACATAATCTTGACCTCAGACGCCAATTTGCACATACTTAGGCAATTCGAAACATTTCTACACCTTAGCACTTTTTAGGATGCATTGTGTCAAGAATCAAACCATGATACTATAACACACAAATGCACATAATCAGAGTTAAACACCATTCAAATTAGGCATTGTTCGGTTATTTCCAATCCATATGGATTGGAGGGGATTGATACGGATTGGAGGGGATTTTGACTTACTGGGGATTGAAACCCCCTCAATCCCCCTCAATCCATATGGATTGGGGTAAAACCGAACAAGCCCTTAGTGGATATATCACAGGAATATCAACCTACCACTATTCACCATTAAGATACTAAATTAAACTGAGATACCAATTTAAAGCAATCTTAAAGCACCATTAACCACATGCATCATTATCCACATGACTGTCTATTTCAGAATGAACACAATAGATGCCAATTAATTCATAGCAACGGAAGCACTAGTCCATATGATGCAACACATATAATACTGCAGGAAGCATATGAATAACACACTAGGCAAAGCTCAAACTAACACATCACCCATTAGGATAAGCTTTCCTCTCAGGTTGAGATAAGCTTTAATACACAAATTCTCCCCCTTTGACATCAAACACCAAAAACCATACTCAAGCAAGAACATATGATGATGTCAAGGGACAGCAGGGTGTTAAGGAGGAAAACGACTATCAAAACTCCCCCTTACTTATTGAGCATATGCCCGATCAACATTTAGGCAAGATACATATATGCAAAAAGATTAATACTCCCTTTGTACCTTTACCATGTTGTAGTGTACTTCCCATCTTGAAAGTATCTAATCTCTCAAGAGCTTCTTCACACTTGTGCCTGATTCTTTATCCTTACTTTTTCTTGTTGCTAAGACACCAAACTTAGAACAAGTTATAGTATTGAGCACACTATTCTCATGATTATCAAAAGATGTCAATTGAAGCAAACTATTACGGCTACCAATTGAAAGATACCAATTTAAAGATACCAATTGCAAAGTTCATTTATTATCATGGCTCCATGATATTTAAGAATAAGCATCTATTATCACCAGATATTATAGAGCATGAGCAATCTAAAAATATGCACTTACACATGACTTGAGATACCAATTTCTTGACTTACAGAGGTACCCAAGTCCTGATTGCTCCATTTCTTGCACATCTTCTCTTTGCCACCTAGAGACTACACAAGATTTCTCAAGAAACAGTTAGTCTCACAAGACACAAGTTATGTGTGCTCCCCCTCAAGTTGTGCATCAAGTATTTGAATGACTTGCACTTTGCACATTCTAGCTTCCTTAGAACTAGAGGGAATCACAACATATCTTGGTCAAAGCATACTCTATCACACAAAGATGTCAATTTGAATATCTAATGAAAAGCCACTTAACATCAATTGAAGGCTAAATGAAAGGTTGACTAAATACAACAATGTAGGCCTCAGTGGCACATAAGCCAATTGGATACTCACAGGAAGTCTAACATTTACACGCAACTTAGACATGCTTAACAATCATTGGAGCACATATACCAATTGAAAGACAACACGATCATGTCTTAAGTACATCATAGTTAAGAAGGTTCTTTAGGTACACCAAAAGAAACAACATTCTAATGCATAAGCCACGATACTACCAATGAAATGCAAGAACACAACTATGATCACTATCAATGGAATTTCAAGATAATCAATAAATTGCATAGCTCCATTTTCCATACCTTTGCCCTTATGAGAGCACTTGTTATCACCAATTCAGGGCTCCTTTTGCTCATGCACCACTGTCACACCCGGTTTTGGAAGGCAAACCGAATGCGAACTATGTACGTGCCAGGATCAGAACTCACGTACACAGCGATTACATAAATGAACATCATCGCACAATGCTCGAATAATAACATAAAAGAGTAAAAACTTATTACATCACAGAGTCATAGACATCCACATAGTCATCGACTAATCAGTTAGATCAAAGTGCTAAGCGAAACGCAGTAAATAAAAGGCCTTCACAGGCAGCTGACTGGGGGTTGCCGCCAACCCACACCTAGAATTCATCGTAGTCTTGGAACTCCTGGAAGTCTCCTTCCACGACTTCGCCTTCTCCTGGGCAGTGATTACAATGCGGACAACCTGGTGTTTGGTGGTAAAGCAAGGGTGAGTACACATCAACGTACTCAGCAAATGTCCCGTTTGGCTGAAGTGGACTAGCTTTATGTGGGGTTAGGCTCAAGCAGTTGCTTTTAGTTGGTCAAGTATTTATTATTAGTGGAGCCAGGTTTTAGCAATAACTAACCCGTGAACCATTTCCTCATCGAGGAACAACATCATCATATTCGAACCAAAACCATAACATATTTCTTGCATCTCGAACCATCTGTAACTCTAATCAAAGAGGATCCCAAGGCTGCTCTTAACCGTGAGCACGGCTGATATACCAGTTTCACTACCCTCTGCAGAGGTCGCACACTTTACCCATGAGTCATGATTCCCTTTCTGCCCGGGGAGAGCTAATCCCCATTGACCACTACCTAGGTGGTCCAGCAGGGTATCACTACGTAGCTTTTACAAAGATTCCCTAGAGATCATAGCTGCCCGTTAGGTTTCTCCAGTTTGATAAACACAGTACTCCTCCCCGCAGGAGAGTGACTAACAAAAGCAAAACGAAAGAACCTCGGCACTCAGCCTCGGCAGAGCAAGCACTGTGCCTGGACCCCATTGACGGCACGACGGCGAAGCAACTATACCTCTAGTTCCTCTAATTATTTAGCTAAGGGTGCCCCATTTCACCCTCATGGTTGCACTGTTATCCCAGGTGGTCTCTCAACGAACAGGTCCTTACGGAGAGGTACTCAGGAAACAGCCTGAGCCCCCTAGAGTATCACAAGATCATCAACATCATCAGGATAACAGTATCATAAATATTCACATCATGTTCATTGATTAAGTTAAGGCAGTAGCAGAATGCTAACCATAATAGCCCATAAGGTCATCAAGGATAAAGTAAAGTGTAAAGCTAGTCAATCCTTAGGTTTCAAGTAAGTAATGCGGGGTAGTAAGTTATAAATGAATAGGACATAATGGGTCAGAGGACACTTGCCTTCACCAAACTGTTGCTCAGGGACTTCCTCTGCAACTTCCTCGGGAAACACAGACTGCTCGTTGTCTACGCAAAGCAATCATTCACACTATGCACTTGGGAAAATAACAGACACAAACAATATACCAAACATATGCAGCAGAGAGGGGTCACAAGTTCATAACAGAAAAGGGATAGGCACTCTAAAGTTCCCTAGGTCTGGGGGTAGAGGGTTACACAAAGTGATTAACTATCTACTAATCAGGTCTAAGTTGGTGGTGGGATTAAATAATTATCTGGTTTGAGTTTCTAAACTTAAGTGTTTAAGTCCACAAACTTAAGTAATCCAACTTTTATTAAAGTCTACTTATTTCCAATTATCCTAAATGAGGTTTCAATAGTCTTAGTCCTATCCTAGTGATTAGCTATTAATTAATACATGGAAACAGCAGGGAAACATTGCATAAACAGATAGATAATAATATTATGAGCATTTTGCAATTTGAAGCACCTAATTTGGAGTTCATATGACAAAGTTATGAATTTTACAAGTTTAGGGGTTAAAAATATGCCCTAGGGACCTATTTTGAATTAAATAAAAGGGCTGAGGACTTAACTGCGAGAAACCAGGGACGGCGGGCGCAATTTCCAGAAAACCGGGGGGTTCTTTAAGAAAAAGCGCGGGCGAAGGGGTATCGGGCGCTTACAGCCGTTGGATCTCAGATCGACGGCTAGGATTAGATCCTGCGGGCGGGCGCGCGGGCGCGCGGAGGCGGGAGCGGCTGACAGGCGGGGCCGAGCGGACAGCGCGGGCGCGGGCGACTGGCAAGCGGGACCGGGCGGGCAGAGCGCGCGGGCGGACTGACGGGCGGGGCCGGGCTGACAGCGCGGGCGCGCGGGCGAGCTGACAAGTGGGGCCTAGCGGGCAGAGAGACGGGGTGAGGGCGAGTGGGCCTGGGCCGCTGGATCTCCGGCGGACGGCCAGGATTGGGTTTGGCCTGATTAAAACGAGGCCGCCCGATCTGGGATGGACGGTGGGGATCGGGTGGCCGGCCTGGGCTTCCCCTACGGCTAGCTGGGGCGGCGGCGCCCGTCCCCGCGGCGGAGGGCTCGCCGGAGACGAGGGGCGCGGGCGACTGGCGGGGCTTTGGGGCAATCCGAGCGGTCAGGGAGGTCGGGAAGGGCACGGGGACTCCATTGGTGGGGTCTGGGTCGGGGCAGAGGCACCGGAGGGGGGCGATTCACGGCGGGGCGGCTCGGCGGCGGGGTTTCTCTACTCCGGCGAGCAATCACATGCAACAGAGAGCAAGACAAAGGGCAATAGGGGCGGGAGAGGTCCGCTACCTCAAGGCGGGCTCCGGGGACTCCTCGGCGGCGACGGGGACGCGACGGAGACTCGGGTCGACGGTGGCGGCTGCACGGCGGACGACGGGTGAGCGCGGGCAGAGAGAAATAGGGAGGGGGAGAGGGAATTGGGGCGCGTTCCGGGTTGCGGACGCCAGAGCGGAGCTCACCGGGGCTACGGGCGCGGCGGAGCTCCACCGGCGACGAGGAACCGAGCTCGGGACGGCGGGGGTTATGGCGGCGGTGCTCTGCGTGCGCGCAGCGAGGGGGAGAGAGGGTCTACTGGGCGCAAATGGGGGGAGGGGGTGAGGGCGAGTGGGGTTCGGGGCTCAAGTGGCCAGGGGCGAGGTGGGGCGAGTCCCACGCGCGACGTGGGCGCGGAGATCGCGGGCGCGAGCAGCTCGGGCGGCGGTTACGCGAGGAAGACGGGGCTGACACCCCGGGCCCGCGAGCAGAGAGAGAGCGAGGGAGCGAGCGTGCACGGGGAAAGCGGGCGCCGACAGGTGGGGCCGGCTGCGCAGAGAGAGAGAAGGGGAGGGTGCGCGGAGGGCGGGAGCGCCGACAGGTGGGGCCCGCCGCGCAGAGAGAGGAGGGGAGGGAGGCGCGCGCGCGGGAGAGATGGGCCGGCTGGGCCGAAAGGCCGGGGGGCGGCTGGGTTGGGCTGTTTTACCTTTTTCTTTATTCTGAATTGTTTCTCCCTTTTCTTTTATTTATTCTATTTGATTCAATTTCAAATAAGCCCCAAATTCAAATTAGACCTTTTGAGAATTATGCACCAAATAAAAGTGAAATCTAGGGTTCAACATGATGCAACAATTCATACTCCCTTAGGGTTTAACATAATAAACTATAATTACAAGTAAAATAAGCACTTAGCTCCTATAGAATTGAGAGAGAAAAGAAAGAGGAAGGATGAGAAAAGGAAGTAACACCTGAATTTGTGAATATGAGCAAAGAAATTTTATACCCCCAAATTCAGGGTGTTACAAACCTATCCCCCTTAAAAGAATCTCGCCCCGAGATTCAAGGTTGGTCAGCAAAGAGTTCAGGGTATTTGGCTTTCAGATCATCTTCTCGTTCCCAGGTTGCTTCTTCCTCCGAATGGTGACCCCATCTGACTTTGCACATTCTGATGGTGTTCCTCCGAGTGACTCTGTCTGCAAACTCCAGAATCTGTGTTGGCTTCTCTATGTATGTCAGATCCTCCTGGACTTCCAAACCCTCCACTGGCAACTGTTCTTCTGGTACTCGCAGACACTTCTTCAATTGTGACACGTGGAACACATTGTGCACTGCCGACAAACTTTCTGGTAGGTCGAGTTGATAAGCCACTTCTCCACGCTTTGCTTGAATCTGATATGGTCCAACGTACCGGGGTGCTAACTTGCCTTTAACTCCGAACCTTCTGACTCCCCTGATAGGTGACACCTTCAGATAGACGTAATCTCCCACTTCGAAACTCAGTTCTCTTCTCCTTCGGTCCGCATAGCTTCGCTGCCTTGATTGTGCTATCTTCAGATTCTCCCGAACCATTTTGATATTCTCTTCGGCTTCACGCAAAATGTCGGGGCCAAACACCTGTCTCTCACCAGGCTGGTCCCAATGCAGTGGAGTCCTACAACTCCGTCCATAGAGTGCCTGAAACGGCGACATCTTCAAGCTGGCTTGGTAACTATTGTTGTAGGAGAATTCTGCATAAGGTAACCTTTTGTCCCATCCTGACTTGTCTTGCAACGCACAGGCTCTAAGCATATCCTCTAGGATCTGATTAGTTCTTTCAGTCTGACCGTCTGTCTGTGGATGATAAGCCGAGCTGAAGTTCAAATGGGTGCCCAAGGCTTCTTGTAGCTGCTGCCAAAAATGAGAGGTGAACTGCGTTCCTCGATCTGACACTATCTTCTTCGGCACACCATGAAAGCAAATTATCCGTGACATGTATAACTCAGCTAACGTTGCTCCGGTATATGTGGTCTTCACAGGTATGAAATGGGCCACCTTTGTTAAGCGGTCCACAACCACCCAGATGGAATCATACCCGGCCCGGGTACGAGGTAGGCCAACTATAAAATCCATCCCGATCTCGTCCCACTTCCACTGAGGAATCCGCAATGGCTGCAACAATCCGGCGGGCCTTTGATGCTCTGCTTTGGTTCTTTGACAGCTATCACAGATGGCGACATATTCTGCGATCTCTCTTTTCATGCCATACCACCAAAACCTCCTTTTTAAATCCTGGTACATCTTTTCGCTTCCCGGGTGTATGGAGTAGGCTGTCTCATGAGCTTCCTTTAGGATCAGCTCCCGAATAGGTTTGAGGTCGGGGACACACAATCGGTCCTTGAACCATATTACTCCCTCTTCATCCTCTCGAAAGTCTTTGCCTCTTCCTTCTAAGATTAGCTGCCGGATCTTGTTGATGCTTTCATCATCCTTCTGCCCTTCTTTGATTTCCCGCTCTAGGGTGGGCTCTAATTCCACTGTTACTCCTTGCGTACTGTTCAGGAAACCGAGACTCAGTCTGTCGAACTCCTTGGCTAACTCATATGGCATTGGGTACATGGCCAACATATTGACTTGACTCTTCCTGCTCAGGGCATCTGCAACCACATTGGCCTTGCCTGGATGGTAATGTATCTCCAACTCATAGTCTTTGATCAATTCCAACCATCTTCGCTGCCTCATGTTTAACTCTGACTGGGTGAATATGTACTTCAGACTTTTATGATCTGTGTAGACGTCGCACTTCTGCCCATACAGGTAATGTCTCCAGGTCTTCAAAGCATGAACTACTGCTGCCAACTCCAGATCATGTGTGGGATAATTTTTCTCATGGATCTTCAGCTGTCGAGATGAGTATGCTACAACTCTTCCTTCTTGCATTAGCACACATCCCAATCCGGTGTAAGAAGCATCGCAATACACTGAGAATGGCTTGTGAACATCAGGCAGGACTAACACCGGAGCTGTAGTCAATCTATTTTTCAGTTCTTCAAATGCTTCCTGACACTTTTGGGTCCACTTAAACTCAACTTTCTTCCCTAGTAACGCTGTCATTGGTCTAGCAATCTTTGAGAAGCCTTCGATGAAACGCCTGTAATACCCAGCCATTCCAATGAAGCTCTTGATCCCACGAACATCCTTTGGTGCTTTCCAGTTCAGGATATCTGCTACTTTCTTTGGATCCACTGCCAACCCTTCTTGATTTATGATGTGACCCAGAAACAAGACTTCATGAATCCAGAACTCGCATTTGCTGAGCTTGGCATACAGCTGTTGCTCTCGTAGCCTTTGCAATACCATCTTCAAATGCTCCACATGCTCTTCCTCACTTTTGGAATATATGAGAATGTCATCGATAAACACTACCACAAACTTGTCCAGATAATCCATGAACACACTGTTCATCAGGTACATAAAGAAAGCTGGCGCATTGGTCAAACCGAAGGACATAACTGTGAATTCATATAACCCGTACTTGGTGATGAATGCTGTCTTCGGTATATCCGAGGGTCGGATTCTGAGTTGATGGTAGCCTGACCTCAGATCTATCTTCGAGAATACGCTGGCACCTCTGAGCTGGTCGAACAAATCTTCTATCCTTGGCAGGGGGTACTTGTTCTTGACAGTGACTTCATTCAAGGCTCGGTAGTCTATGCACATCCTTTTGGTACCATCTTTCTTCTCTACAAACAACACCGGAGCGGCCCAAGGCGAGGTACTTGGTCTGATGTAACCCTTCTCTAACATCTCATCTATCTGCTTCTTGAGTTCCACCAATTCTGGTCCAGACACTCGGTAGGCTCTTTTGGAAATGGGGGCGGTACCAGGGATAAGCTCTATGGCAAATTCAACTTTTCTCTCGGGTGGCATGCCCGTTAGCTCCTCGGGAAATACGTCCGGAAAGTCCGACACAACCTTGATAGTCTCGAGCGGGTTGGGCTCCTTACTGTCAACTGAAATCTGGTGACAGACATCCTCCGCTGATTCAGGCATCCTTAGCTCGGCCACTACCTCTTCTCCTGACGGGGACTTTAATGTTACGGTCCTCTTGTCACAGCTAATATTCGCTTCATACTTCATTAACCAATTCATCCCTAGAATAACATCTATCCCAGGGGTGTCTATTACTATTAAGTCACTGGGGAACCCTATCCCCCTTATTTCCACCCTTATATTTGGGCATATTTTATCTGTTTGCACCTTGCCACCAACTGAATTAATCCTCATGGGCGGCATCATTGCCTCTACTGAGACGTTATGCAATTCTACCCAGGTTGCAGTGACAAAGGAATGAGTTGCACCAGTATCAAATAGCACTTTCGTGGGATGAGATTCGACTGAAAACATACCTACTGCCACATCTGGTGCATCCTGGATCGCTTCGGCCTCCAAGTGGTTCACCTTTCCACGGTTGTACGCTTGGTTACGATTGCCAGCTACCGGCTGCAGCACACCTTGCCTTGTTGGAGCATTGGGGTTGGTCTGCTGCTGCGCCATCTTCTTTGGGCACTGCATCGCCCAGTGGCCTTGCTCTCCGCAGTGGAAACATCCTCTGCCTCCTCCTTGTGCTGGGGCTGCCTGGTTGCTCTGGTTTGCTGCTGAGGCAGGAAGGCGAGGTGCCTGGTTGTTCTGCTTCTGATACTGATTACCTCCCTGCTGGCTGTTCTGACGATACTGCTGCTGCTGCTGCTGATACTGCCTCTGAAACTGCTGCTGATGCGGACGCTGGTTCTGATTCTGATATCCTTGTGGGTGACCGGGCCTGCCTTGCTGAGATGAACTGCCTGAGAAACGTGGACGGCTGATGCTTCCGGACTGGGGCCCACTCATCTTACGCTTCCGATCTTCCATATCCTTACGCTTCTTCTCAGTCATAACTGCCCTGTCGATCAGGTGCTGGAAGGTGGGGAAGGTGTGGTTCATCAGCTGGTAATGCAGGGGATCCACCAAACCTCTCATGAACCTGTACTGCCTTTTAGCATCAGTGTTGACATCCTCAGGTGCATACCGAGATAGCTGCAGAAATTTGTCTCTGTACTCACTAACAGACAGGGGTCCCTGCTTCAGAGCCAGAAACTCCTCCTTCTTCACGATCATCAGTCCCTCTGGCACATGGTACCTGCGGAAGCTCTCGCTGAATTCCTCCCAAGTGATGGCTTCGGGGTCAGCATGGGTGGCGAGGTAGGACTCCCACCAGGACTGGGCTGCTCCCCTTAGCTGACGGGGACCATACAGAACCTTCTCCCTGTCGTCACATTGAGCGGTGCGCAGTTCTCTCTCCACTGCGCGCAGCCAGTCTTCTGCATCCATGGGATCAGCAGAATGGGCGAAGGTAGGAGGGTGCCCTCTCATGAACTCACCACGCTTATCTCGTGGCATCTGGGGCATCTGCACTTGCATCTGGGGTGGAGGTTGCTGTTGAGCCTGCTGCATGGCTGCCAGAGTCTGCCCAATGGCCTGCACTGCCTGAGTCTGCATCAAGAACATCTGTTCCACTGTCATCGGGGGTGGCGGGGGAGGCTGCCTCGGTTGCTCCTCCTGCTGGTCATGCTGCTCTTGCTGAGCACGCCTGTTGCATCGGCGCCTGTTGTCAGACATCTGCGGAAGACATTCATACATCAGCATTGATCTTACAATCCTCCAGCATAAGAAAAGAGAATACAGAATTCTTCATGACACTGAGTGAACAAAAAGCTTCACTGATCCTCATAATGATTCAACACAGCTTCCCAGATAAGAAGGAAAGTAGAAGTAAATGGCTTCCCAACTAAACAACTGACTTCATTAATATTACTAGCTAAGCCAAACTGCAGGGGAAACCCACATGTTGGCTACAGTCATTACAAAGATCCAAATCCAGTACAAGTTCATCATAACAAGCATGCAAGCGACTGATAAGCAAACTAAACTAAATGGAAGCAACTGATAAGCAAACTAAACTGACTACCTAAGACTGAGACATCTGACTTAAGAATTATTACAAACTCCGACGCTAACGATCTAAGGATCCAGATCTATCCTGGTCTTACAGACAGGGGAACCATAAGTGTGGTGACCACGCGGCGGCGAGCGGTATGGGTGCTGAGTCCCAACAGGAGCGGGAGAACCACCCTCCTGGTGATGGCGCTCTGCCAGCTCAGCACGCAACTCCGCAATCTCCGTTCGAGCCCTGCTCAGCTCGTCCAGAGAGTGGTCCAGCTCAGTGTTAAGCACTGCGACTAGGTTGACTGTGCTGCTCAACCTAGGGTTAGCCTCACCAACAGGGGAGACAACCACACTCTCTGTACTGCCAGTAGGGCGGCGGGGGTAGTACCGAAGGTTAAGACCGTCGGCCACGCCACTGAACAAAGAACAGTACTGGGAGAGTGCACGTCGTGCTGCATCCTGCATAGCCGCCTCTGCAGTGTCCCTCTCGGAGATGGAATAGTGCTCCGAAACGGCCTCCGCACCCCGGAGGTCATCCTCCGGACGGCGAACTAGGCAGGTAGCCTCCCAGCGGTCCGGGTACCTCCCGCGACTGTGCTGGTAGACTACACAACGATACTCGATCGACCAGGTGTGCCGGTCAAAAGCCTGGCGCAGCAAGGTGTCGAGTGCGTCGTGGAAGTGACAACCGCGAGCGGCGTCACGGGTGATGGGTCGGGCGACCCATCCTTCCGCCTCCTGCGGCTCAGAAGACTCCGAGCTGTGGTCTGAGTCGTCGTCGTCGGGGTCTCCTCCAGAACCTCCTCCAACAGCCGGGGCGTCCCGCGGTGGTGCAAGGGGCGCCTCCAGCTGGGCAACGGAGGAACGGGGCCTCACGGACTCCACCTCATGCTGGGATGAGGAGGAAGAGCCCTGCTGCTCTCCGTGCTGGCGTCGGCGTTCCTGCTCCTCACGCAGGCGGTGGTGCAGCCTCTCCAGGTGACTCGACTGACCGGTCACAGTGCGGTGCAGAGGACGCTCCGCAAGTCGAGACGGCAGGAAAGGAATCACCGACTTACGTGCAGTGTGTCTAAGACGAGCCATCTACAAAAGACACCGTAAGCATAAGAGTAAGAGCAGAGCTAATATGACAAGTAAATAAACCATAGACAGAATGAGATAAAAATTTTAACAAGGTATAATATAGTATATATATATGTAGTAAAACATAGGGTTGGTCGGGGTGACCGACTTTTGAAGTAACATCAGAGGTCAAGGTGAGAGGGAAGGTCAATAGTCCTTAATACGACCAGTGCTACTCTAGGTCAGCGGTCCTACAGTCAGCAAGGGCTTTGATACCACTTATGTCACACCCGGTTTTGGAAGGCAAACCGAATGCGAACTATGTACGTGCCAGGATCAGAACTCACGTACACAGCGATTACATAAATGAACATCATCGCACAATGCTCGAATAATAACATAAAAGAGTAAAAACTTATTACATCACAGAGTCATAGACATCCACATAGTCATCGACTAATCAGTTAGATCAAAGTGCTAAGCGAAACGCAGTAAATAAAAGGCCTTCACAGGCAGCTGACTGGGGGTTGCCGCCAACCCACACCTAGAATTCATCGTAGTCTTGGAACTCCTGGAAGTCTCCTTCCACGACTTCGCCTTCTCCTGGGCAGTGATTACAATGCGGACAACCTGGTGTTTGGTGGTAAAGCAAGGGTGAGTACACATCAACGTACTCAGCAAATGTCCCGTTTGGCTGAAGTGGACTAGCTTTATGTGGGGTTAGGCTCAAGCAGTTGCTTTTAGTTGGTCAAGTATTTATTATTAGTGGAGCCAGGTTTTAGCAATAACTAACCCGTGAACCATTTCCTCATCGAGGAACAACATCATCATATTCGAACCAAAACCATAACATATTTCTTGCATCTCGAACCATCTGTAACTCTAATCAAAGAGGATCCCAAGGCTGCTCTTAACCGTGAGCACGGCTGATATACCAGTTTCACTACCCTCTGCAGAGGTCGCACACTTTACCCATGAGTCATGATTCCCTTTCTGCCCGGGGAGAGCTAATCCCCATTGACCACTACCTAGGTGGTCCAGCAGGGTATCACTACGTAGCTTTTACAAAGATTCCCTAGAGATCATAGCTGCCCGTTAGGTTTCTCCAGTTTGATAAACACAGTACTCCTCCCCACAGGAGAGTGACTAACAAAAGCAAAACGAAAGAACCTCGGCACTCAGCCTCGGCAGAGCAAGCACTGTGCCTGGACCCCATTGACGGCACGACGGCGAAGCAACTATACCTCTAGTTCCTCTAATTATTTAGCTAAGGGTGCCCCATTTCACCCTCATGGTTGCACTGTTATCCCAGGTGGTCTCTCAACGAACAGGTCCTTACGGAGAGGTACTCAGGAAACAGCCTGAGCCCCCTAGAGTATCACAAGATCATCAACATCATCAGGATAACAGTATCATAAATATTCACATCATGTTCATTGATTAAGTTAAGGCAGTAGCAGAATGCTAACCATAATAGCCCATAAGGTCATCAAGGATAAAGTAAAGTGTAAAGCTAGTCAATCCTTAGGTTTCAAGTAAGTAATGCGGGGTAGTAAGTTATAAATGAATAGGACATAATGGGTCAGAGGACACTTGCCTTCACCAAACTGTTGCTCAGGGACTTCCTCTGCAACTTCCTCGGGAAACACAGACTGCTCGTTGTCTACGCAAAGCAATCATTCACACTATGCACTTGGGAAAATAACAGACACAAACAATATACCAAACATATGCAGCAGAGAGGGGTCACAAGTTCATAACAGAAAAGGGATAGGCACTCTAAAGTTCCCTAGGTCTGGGGGTAGAGGGTTACACAAAGTGATTAACTATCTACTAATCAGGTCTAAGTTGGTGGTGGGATTAAATAATTATCTGGTTTGAGTTTCTAAACTTAAGTGTTTAAGTCCACAAACTTAAGTAATCCAACTTTTATTAAAGTCTACTTATTTCCAATTATCCTAAATGAGGTTTCAATAGTCTTAGTCCTATCCTAGTGATTAGCTATTAATTAATACATGGAAACAGCAGGGAAACATTGCATAAACAGATAGATAATAATATTATGAGCATTTTGCAATTTGAAGCACCTAATTTGGAGTTCATATGACAAAGTTATGAATTTTACAAGTTTAGGGGTTAAAAATATGCCCTAGGGACCTATTTTGAATTAAATAAAAGGGCTGAGGACTTAACTGCGAGAAACCAGGGACGGCGGGCGCAATTTCCAGAAAACCGGGGGGTTCTTTAAGAAAAAGCGCGGGCGAAGGGGTATCGGGCGCTTACAGCCGTTGGATCTCAGATCGACGGCTAGGATTAGATCCTGCGGGCGGGCGCGCGGGCGCGCGGAGGCGGGAGCGGCTGACAGGCGGGGCCGAGCGGACAGCGCGGGCGCGGGCGACTGGCAAGCGGGACCGGGCGGGCAGAGCGCGCGGGCGGACTGACGGGCGGGGCCGGGCTGACAGCGCGGGCGCGCGGGCGAGCTGACAAGTGGGGCCTAGCGGGCAGAGAGACGGGGTGAGGGCGAGTGGGCCTGGGCCGCTGGATCTCCGGCGGACGGCCAGGATTGGGTTTGGCCTGATTAAAACGAGGCCGCCCGATCTGGGATGGACGGTGGGGATCGGGTGGCCGGCCTGGGCTTCCCCTACGGCTAGCTGGGGCGGCGGCGCCCGTCCCCGCGGCGGAGGGCTCGCCGGAGACGAGGGGCGCGGGCGACTGGCGGGGCTTTGGGGCAATCCGAGCGGTCAGGGAGGTCGGGAAGGGCACGGGGACTCCATTGGTGGGGTCTGGGTCGGGGCAGAGGCACCGGAGGGGGGCGATTCACGGCGGGGCGGCTCGGCGGCGGGGTTTCTCTACTCCGGCGAGCAATCACATGCAACAGAGAGCAAGACAAAGGGCAATAGGGGCGGGAGAGGTCCGCTACCTCAAGGCGGGCTCCGGGGACTCCTCGGCGGCGACGGGGACGCGACGGAGACTCGGGTCGACGGTGGCGGCTGCACGGCGGACGACGGGTGAGCGCGGGCAGAGAGAAATAGGGAGGGGGAGAGGGAATTGGGGCGCGTTCCGGGTTGCGGACGCCAGAGCGGAGCTCACCGGGGCTACGGGCGCGGCGGAGCTCCACCGGCGACGAGGAACCGAGCTCGGGACGGCGGGGGTTATGGCGGCGGTGCTCTGCGTGCGCGCAGCGAGGGGGAGAGAGGGTCTACTGGGCGCAAATGGGGGGAGGGGGTGAGGGCGAGTGGGGTTCGGGGCTCAAGTGGCCAGGGGCGAGGTGGGGCGAGTCCCACGCGCGACGTGGGCGCGGAGATCGCGGGCGCGAGCAGCTCGGGCGGCGGTTACGCGAGGAAGACGGGGCTGACACCCCGGGCCCGCGAGCAGAGAGAGAGCGAGGGAGCGAGCGTGCACGGGGAAAGCGGGCGCCGACAGGTGGGGCCGGCTGCGCAGAGAGAGAGAAGGGGAGGGTGCGCGGAGGGCGGGAGCGCCGACAGGTGGGGCCCGCCGCGCAGAGAGAGGAGGGGAGGGAGGCGCGCGCGCGGGAGAGATGGGCCGGCTGGGCCGAAAGGCCGGGGGGCGGCTGGGTTGGGCTGTTTTACCTTTTTCTTTATTCTGAATTGTTTCTCCCTTTTCTTTTATTTATTCTATTTGATTCAATTTCAAATAAGCCCCAAATTCAAATTAGACCTTTTGAGAATTATGCACCAAATAAAAGTGAAATCTAGGGTTCAACATGATGCAACAATTCATACTCCCTTAGGGTTTAACATAATAAACTATAATTACAAGTAAAATAAGCACTTAGCTCCTATAGAATTGAGAGAGAAAAGAAAGAGGAAGGATGAGAAAAGGAAGTAACACCTGAATTTGTGAATATGAGCAAAGAAATTTTATACCCCCAAATTCAGGGTGTTACAACCACATAGCTCAAAAGGGCACAACATGGATTTGAAATTCACACAGTACCAAACTAGGGTAATCATGTGAACATGGACTAAACAAAATGTCATAATTGCACATAGCATGACTTACAAAAGTTGCAGGTTTATCCATATACACCAAGAGAGTTAATCGTTGTGGATATAACAAATGAAATAGCTACCCATGAATGATTCAAAAGATATATCCTATATAGCACCAGTCATGATTAAGCAAACATCATTATGATTCATTTAACATAGACAATCATAAAGCATAATTACTCCAAAGATAGGTAGCACAACAAGCCAACTTAAGAGCAATACTAAATTGTAATTATGTACTTAAAATACACGGGGTACCGTCCTTTGGAGAGCATGTTGTAGATTCTCATCAAGGTCCTTTACTTGATTCACCAATAATGATTCAGGACCTACACACCTTATTTCACTTGAGATGAACATGGGATTAGTGTTTCACAATAATTCAACCTTGGGTCAATAAACACCAAACAATTAACAGCTTAAGCATAGAGTTTTAGATAACCGTCTTAAGCTCTCCCATGGTCTCCAGTCCATCTCAAGGCACCTGCATGGTCTAGTTAGCACAGTTTGGTACCCATCTCAGGATGGGTCCATAATGATCATCTAAATGTGCCTTTGGTACCCAAATAGCCTTTGTGCTAGTTCTAGGTGATCTCATTATAGATCTAGCACGTGTATGATTTGGGTCTCCTAAGTGAATGAGATTGACACATATTCACTTCTTTAGGAATCTTACCTTTATAACATACCTTTGATATATGACCCTGCTCACCACACTTGTAGCAGAAGCGTCGCTCAACCTGACATGACGCTTGCTGTTTGCCATTTTCCTTGGTGAGGGTCATCTTGGAGGATGCACATCCTTGATTCTTCATGACCGGACATGAAGTAATAATGTGGTCCTTATTGTTGCATCCAAAGCAACTTCTTGTCCCTTCATCCTTGTCTTTGTACGGACAGGATGCGATGAGGTGGCCTATCTCCTTGCATTTGAAACACCTCCTTTTTCCTCTTCCCTTTTTGTGCTTGAAGGACATGGAGAGATGATTAGTACAAACAACATGACTAATTGAATTTTTACCTTTTTCCTCGTTCATGTTGATTTCTTCATTTATAGCTTTGGGAACATTCTTCTTATTGAGCTTAACACTTGCTGCAGTTTTTCCTTTCTCAAGCTTCTTCACCACGCGCCCGTGGATATCTTGAGAGAGTTGAGCTAAGCGTCTTCTCCTCAGTTGTCGTTGCTTCTTATTCCCACAGAATTTCTTTTGTGACCCTAAAACTTGTTGCTCAATCAATGATTGGCTTTCTTTTGAGCAACAGGGGTTAGCACATGGTGATATACAATCCAAATGCGCACACGTGCGAGAATGAGGTTCACATGAATTTAAGTTTGAAATTACAACCTCATGAGCAACATTAAGCATGATATGGTCATCAACTAATTCATTATGAGAATAAGATAGCATATCATATTTTTCACTTAGAGCAAGTTTTTCTAAATTTATCATTTCTACTTGACTCTTAAGCATAGAATTCTCAGTTTTAAGTTGAGCGACATCAGATAATACATTATGATTATTTCTTTGCTCAAATAAAATAGATTCATACCGTTGGACCAAATTATCATGAGAGCACTTTAGCTCCTCATGTTCTTTGGTCATCTTCTCCAGGCTGTCGTTGGTTTTGATGAGAGTCTCCTCTAGCCTGAGAAGCGTCTCGCCTTGTTCCTTGTTCCTTCTCAACAACTTAACCAAGAGCACTTTGTCTTCTTTGTTGAGATGGGTGTAGAACCGGCGAATCTCCTCTTCTTCCACATCACCGGTCTCATTTTCCCTGTCATTATTATTAGTGGAAGCAATACAGGAAAATGTACCTAGTGGTGATGAAGACTCATCCTCGCTATCATCCTCAAATTCCTCCTCATCATCGCTTTCGTCTCCACTATCATTGTTAGCAATAAGACATTTATAACTAGTGGAAGACAAACCTGTCGGTGAGGTGGATTCATCGTTTGGGTGCCATCGTTCTTGTTCTTCTCCCTTTGAATGGTTAGTATCACAAGCAATATAGGGAGTAGAAGTAGTACAATTTGCCACAAAATATTTTACTTTAATTCTATTCCATAAATCATGAGCATCAACAAACAAATCATTATCACTACTCATGATGGCAAAATAGGCACTTCTAGAAAGAGACTCAACTAAGATGTTGCAAGCACGGTGATTGAGAGATAAACATCTTAGTTCATCATTAGAGGGATTTTTACTAATATCAGATGGAAAAATACTTCTACTAAAGATCTGTCTCAAATCAGAATCAACACTCATGAAAGCATTATAAATAGAGACAGACCAAGATTTGTAATTAGAGCCATCGCCTAAAAGAATTTCTACAGTTACCTCTTGTGACGACATCGTTATCTCCGGACGGCTAAGCCCACACTGGAGAGGCCTAGCTCTGATACCAATTGAAAGTTCCCTTTGGCCCGGGAACAGGATCTAGATGTCGCCTAGAGGGGGGGGGGGTGAATAGGCGAATAAAAATTATCACTTTAAAACTTAAATCTTACTCTACTCGAAGACAGGATTGCAGTGGAGTGAAGAATCCTTCGAGTAGGTTGCAGTGGAATTGAAGTTCCTGTCTTATGAATATCCTGCACTTCAAGGAAAGCTAGTACCACAAGTAAGTAGTGAAGTGCAGATATATAAGCGAGTAAGACAGAGAGTCAGAGTACAATACAGAACAGAGCACATAGACGCAAGGATTTATCCCGAGGTTCGGCCAAGCCTGAAATGCTTGCCTAGTCCTCGTTGGAGTTAGCCACACCTGGGCTTGGAGTCTATTTCAACTCCTTCCTCCGTTTGCTCAGATCTGTCAGTATGACAGATAGAGCCTTTCACTATTGAGTGGGGTTACAACAGAACCGTGGCTGCTTACAAACTTCTTGGCAGCACCCCGGCAGAGTAACGATATGCTCAAGACCTTGCTCCAGCTCTAAGCAGCACTTCTCTCTCTTAAGGCTTATAGTTGTGCCTTCTACACAAACTATAGAGTTACACACAAGAGGGAGAGTGAGAATTGATTCGAGTGAAGTCTACACTTGTTGGCTGCGCTTGTGTATTGCTTGAGGCGCCTAGGGGTCCCTTTTATAGGCACAAGGGGCCTAGGAGCCGTTGGAATCCCATTTGGAAGGCAATACTTTCTTTCTGTCGGGTGGCGCACCGGACAGTCCGGTGCCCGATTTCTTTCCTTTTACGGCGAAGCCGACCGTTGGAAGTCTTGGAGCCATTGGCGCCCCGGACATGTCCGGTGCACACCGGACAGTCCGGTGCCTCCATCTAGCCGTTGGCTCGGCCACGTGTCTCGCGTAGATTGCGCGGCCGCCCGTTGGCCCGGCCGACCGTTGGCTCACCGGACAGTCCGGTGCACACCGGACAGTCCGGTGAATTATAGTCGTACGTCGCCAATGAATTCCCGAGAGCGGCCAGTTCGCTCGAGCCAGCCTGGCGCACCGGACACTGTCCGGTGCACCACCGGACACTGTCCGGTGAGCCACCGGACAGTCCGGTGCACCCAGACTGAGCAGAGACTTGGCTGTACACAGCCAAGCCTTTCGCACCTTTTTCCTTTTCTTCTTCTTTCTGTTTCTAACACTTAGACAAATATATTAGTCCACAAAAACCAATGTACTAAGTCTAGAAACATACCTTCTCTTAATTATTATATCCATAGCATTTCACATGCTTGAGCTTTGATGTTGGACTCATAAATCATCAAGTCGGCTTGACTTGATCTAGATTGACATTACTTGGCTCCAACATCCTGTAAAGGTCACATAGAACATTTCCAAACATAGGAACAACCCAAACTAAAGATCAAGGTGAACTTAGCTCTTTTGGGCTGCTTCCAGTTCTGGTTTTGACACTTGTTCACCTTCTAGTGACCTTGATCTCCTCCTTAGAGCTTGATCTTGAGCTTTATGACTTACACCACATAACTGCAGCTGTTACCTCATTGGTTGTAAGTCACATCCTTATGTAGTGATCCTTGATGTGCCATAGCTGTTCTCAACTCGATCACCCTTGACTTTGCAAGCCTCCTTCTTCACCCTTGGCTTTGGGTTCCTTAGCCTCCTTGACCTTCTCCCGTGCATTTGGTACCTCGAAGCTCTTCTTGCCTCCGTCCTTGGCTTGATCAGTTGTCTCCGAGCTACGCACCCGAGTCTCACTTTATGCAATGTCCATCTTACTTGTGATGTCCATTATGTATCCATAATCTAGTTCTTGGACCATCACAATTGTTCACTTGTGTTGAACCCTGTAGGCTTTACCTTAAGCACCTGTTCAACACTTAGTACACTTGTTAGTCCTTTAATTGAGTTGTCATCCAAACACCAAAACTCACAAGAGAGCTTTCAGAATGTCCGGTTGGGGGTGTATTTATAGCCCCCAACACAAATAGAGCCGTTGGAGAAAAGCTGCTGCTTTCTGCGGCACACCGGACAGTCCGGTGGTGCACGAGACAGCGCACTGTAGCCTGTCCGGTGCGCCTAGTCGTTGCCCTGTCCGAGCAGGTGACCGTTGGTGCCGCAGGCTTTCCACACCGGACAGTCCGGTGGTCTTCTCTCCGGGTGCCACCTGGAACTAGCCGTTGGGCTGCGGTTCCCTGGTGCACCGGACAGTCCGGTGTGCCACCGGACAGTCCGGTGCTCCACGCATAGACAGTCCGCAGGCAGCACACTTGGACTTTTGTTGGATCTTTTTAATGTCTTCTTTTGAGGTGTTGCTTTCCTCAATTCCTTAGTCCAAGTTAATCTTGCATCCTGTGAACTACAAACACAAACACTAGAAAACTTATTAGTTCACGGATTGTGTTGATCATCAAACACCAAAACTCAATGAGCCAGATGGCCCAGGGTCCGTTTTCCTTACACCCGTGCGCGTCCCCCGGCAGCCCCCTGCGTGCGCGCCTAGCGGCGGCCGCACCCTCCCCCCTCCCCGCGGCGGCGCCTTCCCCCGGTGCCCCACGCCCCTTCCCTGACAGTGGCCCGCGCCCCCGCACCGTGCCCCGGCGGCGGCTCGCGCCCCGCGGCCCCGCGCCTCGTCCCCGGCGGCGGCTCACGCCCTCGCGGCCCCGCGCCCCTCCCTAGCGGTGTCCGTGCCCCCGGCAGCCCCGTGCCCTTCCCCGGTGGCCCCTACGCGTGCCCCCGGCTCGGCCTCGCGCCCTCGGTGCGCGCAGCGCGTTCCCGCGTGCACGACCATAGCGTGTGCGACGCTTAAATTTTGGTTTAATTAATTATAAATTTGGTTTAGATGACGTGCTGCGTCGCGCGCTTCGTCGCGCGACGATTTATTTTAAATTCACCTTTATTAGTGTGCTGCGTTGCGCGCTCCGTCGCGCGACGATTCATCTTAATTTCATGTTATTTAATGTGTGGCGTTGCGTGTCCAGTCGCGCGACGTTTCGTTTTAAATTCAGTTTAGATGACGTATACCGTCGTGCGCTTCGTCGCGCGATGCTTGACGTTATTTTCATAATAATTCAAGTGCATCGTGGTGCGCTCCGTCGCACGACGAGTCGTTTCATTCTCAATTCAGTCTAGGTGTTGTGTCGCGCGTTTCACCGCGCGACAATCCTTTTAAATTTACTTTGGTATGTTTATAATGAATTAAACACGGAACATGACTTTATCCTATGCATAGCGTGATGGCCAAATTAATACTATTCTGTTTAGACGAGTACTTGGATTTATAATCGCGTAACGTGATCGCTCTTCGACCGTAGCCTCGACCGTTACTCTCTCTTTCTCGCTTAGTCGTAGGTGTGAGCCCTGCACCGAGCGTCTATTTATTTATGATATTTTATTGCATGGTGTACTGTTCTTTTGTATTAAATTTGTGGAATGTATGTTTGAACTCGTATAGATAACGATCAGTTGGTGGAGTCCGAAAGAGTTGCAGGTGAAGACCCTGAGCAGCAGCTGGTTGGTGAAGGCAAGTGTCCATTGACCCATCTATGTCCTACTCATTCTTATAATTCACTCCCCGCATTTACACTGTTTATATCTAAGGATTGACTAGCTTTTGTTTATCTTGTCCTTGTTTACCTATTTTGGTTGGGTTATTTTGGTTTAGCTATATGCTAGTGCTTCACATTAATCAATGAACATGATGAGATTATATATGATACACTGTTTTTCCTTTTGATTATGATAATGGTACTGTGACATTTAAGGGGACTTGAGCTGTTTCTCGAGTGCCTCTCCGTAAGGACTGGTTCGTTGGATGACCGTCTGGGAAAACAATGCAACTATGAGGGTGGAATGGGACGCCCTTAGTTGAATAATTAGAGGAACTAGGGTGTAGTTCGCTTCGCCGTCGTGCCGTCAATGGGGCTCGGTGTATGCGGCTCGCTCTGCCGAGGGTGGATTGCCGCTTGGGGAGGAGTGCGGTACATTTAGGAAACCTAACGGGCGACTACAGCCTCATGAAATCTTTGTAAAGGCTACGTAGTGAAACCCTGCCTATTCACCTTGGTAGTGTTTAAGGGTTTGATCGGCCCGAGGCAAGAGGGAATCATGGCTTGTGGGTAAAGTGCGCAACCTCTGCAGAGTGTTATGAAACTGATATATCAGTCATGCTCGCGGTTATGAGTGGCCAAGGGAGCTCCATTGATTAGAGATACTTTGATCAGAGATCGTTGGTTTACAGGTGGCGACGAGGATGATGGTTATGATTATGCTTATGGTAAGTGGTATTCTTTTCGTTTGGAAAGGGTACTTTGGGTTAACAACTTGGGTTAATGCTAAAACATGACTTTCTACTAGTAATAATAACCTGACCAACTAAAAGCAACTGCTTGACTTAACCCCACATAAAGCTAGTCCACTACAGCCAAACAGGACAATTGCTGAGTATGTTGATGTGTACTTACCCTTGCTTTACACACCAACCCCTCAGGTTGTCCACGTTGCAGCCACTGCTCAGGAGAAGATGAAGTCGTGGAGGAGGACTTCCAGGAGTTCCAAGAGTACGATGAGTTTTAGGCGTGGGTTAGCGGCAAACCCCCAGTCGGTTGCCTATGAAGGCCGTGTGCATCTACATTTCTTTTCCGCACATTGATAAATGTTAATGACTATGTGGATGTCTCGGACATCATGATGTAATCGACTATTACCTTCTTTTATGCTATTATTTGAGCACTGTGTGATGATGTCCAGTTATGTAACTGTTGTGTACGTGAATTGCTGATCCTGGCACGTACATGGTTCGCATTCGGTTTGCCTTCTAAAACCGGGTGTGACACAACGCTAATGCAAAAAGATATTACTCAAATCACTCTCATTCCTACTAGGTGCAGGTATCAAATGACCAATATAACCAGCAAAGACAGGTTTTAGAACATCAATAGTAGTTTTGTTAGATGAGGCATTATCAAGCACAATAGCAAAAATCTTATCAGTAATGCTATAATCATTTGCAACCATTTCAACACGCTCAACAATGTTAAGACCTGTATGAGCTACCTCTATAGGTCTAAGACCAAGCAATCTCTTTTCTAAACACCAATCGAAGTTCACAAAATGAGCAACAACACTTATATAGTCCTCTTTAGCTTTACCAGACCATATATCAGATGTCAAAGCAACAGATGAAACATGTTTAAGGACTTCAATAAGTAGTTCAACACGATCATTAAACAGTCGGATCAAGTCTCTAGCAGTACTTTGCCTAGAAGATTTAATAAACCTTGGATTATGGGCACGAGTTATATACTCCTGAAAAGCACTAGATTCACCAAAACAAAGTGGCAGGTCTAGCCTAGCTATTAAACGACAAAGCTCAGTTCTACCAACAGACAGGGAATACTCCCAGTGTTTAATATATCCATCTGCATTATATTTAAGCAAAGACTGAGTTTTTCTAGATCTATCCTTTTCTTTCTTAGTAGGGCAAAGATCCAGGTGTCGGATCAAATGGCCAGTTCCAGATAAAGATTTAGCAGACATGCTATTCTTGTAGTGAAGACAAATTGCAGATACTCTTATCTCCTTACCATTTTGCATCACAGTTACCTCCTCAAAGTGCAGCCATACCTCAGAGGCCGGACCTCTCCTCCTAGAACGTTTACCAGACACAGGGACATAGGTGCTCGCGTCGACCGTCGGGCTTGTGGAGCCCGTGTGTGTGTCTGTTCCCGTCGTCCCCGGGCCCGTTTGTGTACCGACGCCATCTAGATCGATGGCACCAGCTGAGGTGGTACCGAGGAGGCACCGGTCATCGTCTGCCTCATTCTATGCTTCAAGCCGCCGCTCCTCGACCACGGCATCGAGACTGAGCTCATCGTCAGCCGAGTCCGTGGACATGGCCACCGCCTCGGTAGGCTTCTCCGGCTCCTCACGGCGTGCGGCACACACACACACACGACGCACACCTCAACAAATCGAGGTTTAGGGTTAGCGTTACAGTGACCAGGCGGAGCGAGAAAGGAAGAGGAGAGGACCGAGAAACCGAGATTTAGGGTTACCTACAACACCGGAGCACTGGATCCACCAACCAGAGGGCAGACGACAGAGGCATAGGAGCGAGCTTGGCGCAGATCGAGGTTTAGGGTTAGAGTTACAGTGACTAGGCGAAGCGAGAAAGGAAGAGGAGAGGACGGAGCGAGAGAGGAAGATGAAGATTAGCGCCGACCGAAGTTCTTCTCCACCGGCGCCGCCCACGGGCACGGTAGGCGACGACACGCGCTAACGGCGGCGCAAGCAATCGCCAAGCCAAGACGCCCGTGAGAGAGGAGAAGGCAGGTGATAGGGTTCTGAAATGTGTTGTGTGGCGCCCGTGACGACCTCATCCATAGGTTCTCCCTTTTTTGTTGGGCCAAGACCGGTTCAATCGACTAGTCGAGTTATGCCGGTGCCGACATCGTGTGCTAGGCCGCCAGCCCAAGCACAGCACGGGCATGGCGGCCTGTGTGCCGTGCCGGGTCTGGGCGTGCTAGGGCTGCTGCCGGGTTTGGACATGTATAGGTGCTGGCGCCTTGCGTCTCATCATCCGCTTCTGTCAGTTCCTTTTCTAAAAGAAAAATACAGTCGCATCTCGCCTCCAGCAGGGTGAGTTACTGAGTTCGCCTCGGCAGGGTGTGGCATACCATGGAGAGCTCGTCGCCGTCAGTGCCGTTCCCGCTGCTGCAGGCGCCGGTCGAGAGCACCTACCGCGCCTGCACCATCCCCTACCGTTTCCCCTCCGACAACCCGCGGAAGGCCACCCCTGTCGAGATCCAATGGATTGACCTCTTTCTCAACTCTGTCCCGTCCTTCAAGTACGCCCCCGGGTCTTGGTTTGATCCGATCTCCATTCCCTTTTCGGTTCCGCCGCCTGTTCCCGCTCACCCCATGCTTCGATGGCTTTTGCAGACAGCGGGCGGAGAACGACCCCACCGTACCCGATGCGCCCGCGAAAGCGGAGAAGTTCGCGCAGAGGTGCGCGTCTGCAGCTTTCATTATTAGGTTATTGCTCCTTTTGGTCTATTAGAACTTGTTAGGCTGAGAAGGAGAGGGCACTGGATGGTATGTGCCTCCTGTGCATTGGATCTAAATTTCAGCTATCTCAAGTAGAATTTGCCTATTCTCAGTCACTGCATTGCCAAGTCATTTGTCCTACTTGTAGATGCTAAGATAGTAACATTTAGAAAACACTGCCATTTGTTCTCCGTGCCAGGTGGCTTTCATTTATTCTCTAACATTTCACTGCGGATAGAATTGACATGTATCTGTTTGTCATTAGACACCTTGTACCATGCCATTGCCTTTGATCAAGCCAAACGATCAGTGTTACAGGGACATAAACACAGTTGGTCACTAAGGATTATGGTTCGGGAAAATGTTACACACATGTCAGAATCTGATTTCCAGTTTTTGATTTTTTTTCTACATGGACAGCCTTTTTGGTGCTACCAAATATTTTTCTTCCTTTGCAGAATCAAAACACTACCATAATAAACACATGATTTTTAGCAAGCTAGACCCCACATTGAGGGTTTACTGCCATATTGCTAGCTCTTGGAAAAAAAACAAGTTTAGCTAGTAGTAATGTACCAAATTAAAGCAGTAAAGCTATTTTTCTTTGGGCATTGGAAGTAACTGAAAGAACAATGGCAAGCCAATTCAGTATTCTAACAGGTACTGACAGATGCTTTTATAATTTTTACCACCATGTTGGTGGCTCAGAAATATTGTATCGTTCTGAACCATAGACTAACACATGGAAAAAATCATGAGATCCGCATGACACAGAAGGTACATAGGTCTGCCATTTTTGTTCACAAATCATAAATATGGTGAATGGTTTGTACAGCTTGGACCTAAACTTGTCAAAATGCATATCGATTCAGCATGATAACTCATACAAATGAAACATATACTAAATTATGTCATTTATCACCATGATTGCCAACATATTGGATGTCCACTATCTAAACAAAGCAGAGCATTTTGGGAGTTGAAGCTTGTTGAACAGTTGATGGCGTACAAAAAGATTGCTAAGATGAGAATGCACTGTGCTCTAAAAATGTGTGGAACTGTGGATACACATGGCACTTGCCCAAATTGTATAGAACTATATATCAGACGGATTCATTTCCGATTTTTTGTACATCAGGTACACGTCAATGCTTGAAGAGTTGAAGAAGAATCCGGAGAGCCATGGAGGACCACCAGATTGCATAGTATGGCACTGATAGATGAAGTTATTTGAGAAATTCTTCCACCGTAAAAGAGTATTTCTAGCTTTGTTTTAAGTCAACATCTTAAGTCTGACAAAGCATATATACCAATATTTATTTATTATACCAAATAAGTATCATGGAGTCATTATGAAACATATATTTTTTGTACTACACTCTTTTCCGTAAACTTGGTCAAACTTAAGACAGTTGGGCTTCATTCAAAGCTGAGATTATTCGTACTTAACTCTTGAAATGTATCTCAAGCTTCTTTGTAGGCTTCGTGAGCTAGTACTCAGAGAGCTGGGATTTAGGGATATCTTCAAGAAGGTCAAGGTAATCTACTAACCTCGGTTAAATTCCCATACTAGTCTTTCCATCTTTTGGTCAAATTATTCGGATACATTTTAGGTGGTTGTAATTTCCTATGCTCCTTCAATAATTTATCATAAGTAGGATGAGGAGAATGCCAAGGCTATGTCACTTTTTGAGGGAGTTATTAAGCGGAATGACGAAATTGAGGATGACGGCAAAAGAATTGAGAACTTGATCCGTGGAATTTTAGCTGGAAACATTTTTGATCTAGGATCTGCACAGGTATCTACGGTCACTTGTTTGAGCTTCTTGTTGGCCTTCACTTGTTATGGAACCAATGTTTTTATGTGAACCTCAACAAACAATTCAATATTGTCTTAAGTTGAGTCAACAAAGTTATCCCCCCCCCCCCTTTTGAGTCATCTAATAAAAAGTCAGATGCACTTGAGTAATTATCCTCAACTAGGTGTAATAAACCCTCAAAGTGATTTTTGGGTCCCCTCAAGTTTTAAAGGGTTCACTCTAGGTCCTATTATTGAACTGGATTCTCACTTGAAGCGAACCACTTAAAATAACATTTCTATTGTTGAACAATGTTCTAGCTTCTGTAATCTGCAAAGTTGTTACATGATTGGTTTCTAATAACTCCTTTTATTGTGTATTCTGAAGCTTGCAGAAGTTTTTGCTAAAGATGGCATGTCATTTTTGGCAAGTTGCCAGAATCTTGTATCTCGACCTTGGGTTATTGATGACCTTGATGCTTTTAAGAGTAAATGGACCAAGAAATCATGGGAAAAGGTGTTATTTTATTGCACTCTAATTTCATTGTCCCTATAGAAGAGTCTGCTTTGTCCTGTCATCTTGTGTAATTGCTATAAGCTCGACATCTGTGTTGATGCATGGACTTACAATACAGTACATGCAAATGTGATTCTATACTGTTTGGTTCCTTTTTAACATACTAGCTTTTTACACTTCATCTTATAAAAAAATATTTTGAAGTATGCAACTACATATGCTACCATTGTGGTTCCATGTCAGTCTCAAGTTATGTTAACTGTTACTGGCCTATCTATTACTGCTTAAAAGTTAACATACTGTGAAGTTATTAAGATCTGTTTCAAGTGAGGGAAAACTAGTTATCTATTTGCAATTAGAATTATTTATGTGAAATGCAACATTATAAACAACTCTTTAGTAATATTTTTTCATAACGGGTTTGTTTTTTATGTCACATTACAGAGGTGTTAGTGTTATATATTTTTTCATAATGTGTGTGTGTGTTCATATTAACTAGTAGAAAGCCTGGATATCCAGACATCAAGTCCAGGGGAAGCCCATTTTTTATTGCAATAAAAAAGGGCAGACCCAGTGCCGGAGGCTCCCACATGAGTGGGGTCTGGGGATGATTTTCTAAAATATGTTGTATATTTGTGCAATAAAAATCAATATTGAACTTCTGCATCAGCAATTCAGTATATTGGTGATGAAAGATTCGTAGTTTCCTACAACATAACTGTATATATATGTATCTGATTCGTTTCTCTCAAATGTTGCAGGCAGTTATTTTTGTTGATAACTCTGGTGCTGATATTATCTTGGGTATATTGCCATTTGCGAGGGAGTTGCTCCGACGTGGCACAAAGGTTCATATTAACCCTTTCATGCTGTTGTAAGCTTATAAACTGTAAGTTGATCCATGGACAAGATTTGACATCAGAATTTTGTCACACTAAAACACATTACTAAGGTAGCATTTGGTTCGTGGGATATGCCATGTTGTTTTTGTATCTGGTTCAGGAACAGCAGGGAATGCAACTATTCCACCAGGGAATATTCCCTAATATTCCGGGTGAGAACCTTTCCCTAAAATTTGGTGGAAAGAGGTGGGATGAGCAATCTTTTGCCTGAGTGCGTGGGTGCACATGAAGGAGAGCAGTGGTGGCTGCAAGACACGCAGGGAGAAAAGGAGAAGGCCCGGATGAGCTTGGCTCTGCTGGAGATCGGTGTGGGGTGCAAATGAGGGCAAGCTCAACAAGGAGGAGCGCTGGATGCATGGGGTTTGAGTGGAAGTCGCATTGGGCGGCGCTGCAGGTCTTGCGGAGCTCAAGCTCAAGAGGAGCTGTTGCATGGTTGTTGAAGAAGAGTCTGTGTGCCTGCATCCTTGGGCAGGCGTGTGAAAGCTTGGGCTGCTGGCGAGGGAGAGCTCACACAGATGAGGATGGCAAGCGCCGCAGTGAACACAGTACTTGTGAAGAAGTCCAGCAGCTGCTTGCTTAGCTTTGCTTGCAGGCAGCCAGGTGCAAGCTTCCTTGCCTGCACGCGCTGGTGCTTGCTTGCACGAGCGGTGGCAAACACAAATCACGTGGGATAAGTTGGAATGATGGTGGCATTATCAAGAGCATGGGACACAGATGCTCAGAGACGGAGAGGTGCCAGATGAGCAGCATATGCCTGGAGACAGGTGGCTCTTGCAAAGTGTTTGAGAAAATCCTTGAAAGAATCTGGTTCATCCTATCTATTCATATCCCCCTACCAAACAAAAAACAGGGACCATTCTATCCTTTCAACCAAACATCAAGATGTGACCATTGCATTTCAAGAAACTAGGATGAAACCATCCCATTCCACCTTATCCCCAAACTAAGGACAACCTAAATTTGCAAACTTTAATAATGTTGAATACCAAAACTTGGAAAGTGGTTCTTGCTGATTCTACCTATGATCATCCTATATTTCTATCATCATCCCTTGAATATGTAGTAAAAGTGCATCACTTTTCTTATTCTTTTTTTTGGTGTGAAATCACATTGGTACTGGTAGGGCTACTTCATGACAAGCAGCCTAGCAAGTGTTTCATATTTTCTATCTTTAACAAGTTTAGGACTGAACTTGGATAGTGTAGCTTTTGAAACTCTGTTTTCAAAAGCAGGTGTCTTGCTATATCATGGCATAAAACACATGGATAGTGGAGTTGTTTAGAAAAACTGAGAAAAAAAACCAGAGTCACTCTAACAACCACTAAGACATTTGTGTACTCCTCACCAATTCCTTGTTTTAAAAACCACAAATTGTGGTCAGTAAATAAGGGTCTGCACATTCACTAAATGAGTTCCATTATCTAGATTCTTGTCATCTTGTGCATTCAACAAACTTACGATTGATCAAGAAGGGCGTACTCAGTGCTGAAAGTTTCCACATAAGGCCCCGTTTTGTTGTGCCCAGCCCGGGCGGGTTGGGCCTGGAATGGGAACGAATCCAGGTTAAAATCCAATCCTAGAAAAAATTCATGATCCTAATTTTGTCTGTGTTCGGTTAAACCCACTGGTATTCTAACTCATGGGTTGGGAAATTTTTTTGACTTGAGGAGGTCCTGGATCGGACCCAGGACTCAAATGGTCGGGAAAGAAACCCAAAGCGGGTGGCGCAAGCGCATGCGTCGAAGCAAGCGAGAAGGATGGGCACGACGATTTGTTGGATGACGAATTGAATTTCCTCATTGATCTGACAGGGCGAGCAGCTCCTCCAAGTAAATCGTGCCAATGTCCTCCAGCTTGAGCACACAAGATGCTGCTTGCTTTTGCTTGACACGGTGGGCCACGACTACTACTCGCCACCACCTTCGTTAGTTCCTCCTTGTTGACCTCCATCTTGTTCTTGGGCAAGCGCCTATGGATGCAGTGGCGCCGCTTCAGCGCCAGCACCGGCGAGCCCCCTGCGTCGATGCTGAGCCCCAGCGCCCGCAGCGACTCTTGAATGTGCTCCACGGGGAAGTTGAGCACTGCGGCCGAGCTGCGCATGGAGTAGGCGGCCTGGTCCTGGTCGTAGTCAGCGCGGCGGCCTCAGGAGTGTCGAAGGTGCGGCCTCGGGAGTGTCGAAGGTGCGACCTCAGGAGTGTCGAAGGTGCCGATCCACACACATTGGCCATTGCGCGTGGAGTCCCTGATCTCCGACGCGAACTAGCCCCACGGCCACTTCCGCACCACGATCAGCGGTGCGTCGCCGCCTCCTCTGCAGCAGGTAGTCGCGGGGCTTGTCCCGTGTGCAGTGTTGGGTTGCATCGTCGTCGTCCACGTCGCCGGCGATGAGTATGCACCTGGTGTGTCCGTCGTCGAAGCTCTGGAGGAGCTGCCGGTAGCGGAGACGCAGCGGCTCCCATGACCATGAGAGCTCTGGACTGTTCCATTTCATCCTCCTGGTAGTTGTAGTAGTGTAGTACTTATCAACATTGCCACCAAAGCGCAGCAGCTGCTGTTGGTGGTGGGAGGAGGGCATGGATTGGGTTTTGGATATAATACATATGGAATAAAAGAACAAACATTGGTTGGTTGGGTTTAGGAATTTAATGCCATAAAGGATTGGGTGAAAGGTTTGGATTCACCCAGTCCATGTGGGGAAAAAACCTAGTTTAGGAAAAAAAATCCTAAGATGCTGAACAAAGCCTAAGGTGGCTTGGGGAAGGGATTTTTTAGATAGCCTTACCCTTGCATAATGATTCTGCAAGGAGGATGGTTACAACCAACGATCGATCAAAAATGATCCTATTAGAAATTTAGAATTGCTATATATTCTCATCAGTGCCTGAAAAACCAACCTTTGAGGGTTAAAAAAAAAGTTGGATCATTTGTGCTGCTGGCAACTGGAGACATATTTTTTCATCAAAGAAAAGAAATCTATAAACCTATTCTTAACTGAATAACAAGTGAATAATATGTTGGGACCCCAGTCATGGCGTTAGATGAGAACGGTCGACGGCGACGAGGTTTTGGTCCCTGGATCGCGGTCACCACGCTGAGGGCGATGCTCCTCTGAAGAAGTCACAAGGTATAATAGACACAGGTGTTTTTCTTGGGAGCAACTCACCCAATTTTTTCGATGCAGACTTAATCAAAGTGCAGGTGCGTTTTCATAGGCCTCACTGCCAACTCTCTCCCCCCCCCCCCCCCCCCCCCCCCCGCCGCACGAAATTGCTCCATGATCTCCACCATTTTTGGATCAGAGTCAAAGGCATGCGCAACACAAGCGTCGCGGCGGGGTCACGCACACACAAGCGGTTGTGGGCGCGCCAAACACAACTCGGTACGCCCATCAACACTTTGCCTCTAGCTAACGCGACCGAGACACATAAGTTCAACATGATTACAGAAACACAGTGAAAAGATTATTCTCTAACTAACATAATGCAAAACCAATTTTCCAAAAAATGGACTATGTTAATGTGTTCTAAAAAAGTATCCATATTTCCCAGTTTCATATGCATATACAAGTTACTACCGTCTTGGCTGCATGGTCAATGTATCTCAGAAATTGCCCCTTCTCTGTTAAGTAGAGTTTCAAAAAGATTGAGAAAAAGAAAAACAGTTCAGCAAGCTCTCAGGGATAACAGTTGGGTCAGAGACATCTCTGGTAGTTTACCAGTAGAAGTGATTGTCAAATTCTTAGTAATTTGGGACTTAACACAGAATATTCAGTTGCAGCCTGGAATACCTGATGCTTTCCGTTGGCTACTAGGTGCTTCAGGGGAGTACTCTGTTAAAACAGCATACCAACGTTTCTTGGCTGGTTCTGTGGATTTTGAGCCGGGTGAAAGGATATGGAAGAGTTGGGCGCCCCCTAAGTGCAAATTCTTCATTTGGCTTGCTTCCCTTAATAGGTGCTGGACGGTGGATCGTCTAGCACGTAGAGGTCTTGACCACCAGGGAAATGCGTTCTTTGCGATCAGCAGCAGGAGACAATTCAACACATCTTGATTTCATGTGTCTTCTCTAGGAATATATGGTGGCAGGTCTTAAGTAGAGTGGGGCTGCAGCTTGTGTCACCAGGGGGCTGAAGGTATCTATGTTCCAAGATTGGTGGAGTGTGGCTGAAGGTCTTGTGCCAGTTTTGCACAGAAATGGGTTCAACACATTGGTTATTCTTGTGGCTTGGTGGATCTGGAAGCACAGAAATGCTTGTGTTTTTTATGGTGTTTCTCCAAACACGAGTTCAGTTCTACAACGTATCCATGAGGATGCCAGGCTTTGGGAATTGGCAGGTGCTAAGGCCCTGAGAAGATTGTGGCCTTGATTTGGGGATGTCTTAGTTGTTTCCCTGGGAGTGGTAGTAGTTTCTGTTTGTGGGGTTGCTCTATTTTTCAAGGCTCCTGAAGCCTCTTTTTTTGTATAGTCCTTTGGTTTATTTTGGGTTTTTTTTCCTGCTTTCTTTGGGTATTTGTCACCTTATACGTGGGTCTTCTTTAGACCTTTTCTCTCTACTTAATATAATGATGCGCAGTTATCCTGCGTGTTCGATAAAAAGTTGCTAACATTGGTTAGTGCAGGTGATACTTGCTGCTAATGATATGCCTTCGATCAACGATGTCACGTATCCAGAGCTTGTTGAGATTATAAACAAGGTAAGAAGGAAAGGGTTGTAAATAAGCTCTGGCACAAGGATCTGACTCCTGACTTCTGTTGTGCAATTGTATTAGCTCAAGGATGCGGATGGAAAGCTATCAAGTGTGGACGCATCTGGCCTCCTTGTTGCCAACTCTGGCAACGATCTGCCTGTAATCGAACCTTGTTATGCAACCGACTATGGTCTCCTTGCTCTATGGCTTTATCTTGGATGCTTAACTAGACTACTGTCTATTTTCAGGTAATTGATTTGTCTAGTGTATCACCAGAGCTTGCCTTTATGGCAAATGATGCTGACCTGGTGGTGCTCGAAGGCATGGTAAGTTTTTCATGCCTTTCCTTTTTTTGCAAGGATTCCTGATTGAACGACGCAGGCTCATCCAGTTTCTGCCTGCTTGTATTATAGGGAAGAGCAATTGAAACTAACCTATATGCGCAGATGAAATGTGACTCGATCAAGATCGGAATGGTGAGCTGTTCTGTACCTCCCTCCAATAATGTAGTAACACGTATGCCCAATATGCAGATTATCATAACTCCGTTGTTATTCTACATTTTCAGGTTAAGCATCCTGAGGTCGCCCAATTTTTAGGAGGAAGACTTTATGATTGCGTCTTCAAGTTCAATGAGGCCTGAACTACGAGATACATTTGATAACACAATACCGGCCGCACTAGTGGTGGCTTAGTTCTCCCCAAATCAGCTTGCTAGGTGTTGCACTGAACATAATTTTGTTAGTACCAGCAATAATTTCAATCAAAATAAGCTACGTATATGTGGTGGTTTATGGAAGTGCCAGGAAGGGTGGTTATGAGGCTGTTGGATTTTGTACGAAATCTGATTCACCAGTTCCCATTTAACGCATCGGTAGACAAGCCACGCCCGTCTGAACTTCAGCTCATGTCCGTTTGTGCTTATGGTCCATAATAATTGGTTAGCTACCACTCGCTTGTAAACATCACACTTAACGCTCTGATCGTCCCTTTGTGATGATATCCTTCACAAAAGTGTTTGTCTCGAAACTAAAGGGGTGATTATGGGTGGGAAATGTCTACGGCAATCGAAGAAAACTTTCCACCAAACTAGAGGCAAAAATAATCATTGATCTTACCACATGTTGGCCATGTTAAATTTTCATGAATACTCCATCCTAGAAAAATATTGTGGAAAGTAATTATTTTAACATATCGATTGTGTTAAATTTTCTGACTCCTTTCCACAACTATTTTAACACATCGATCAATGGTTTCAACATCACGTTAAGCCACAGTCTAGGGTGATCTAGAACTCCAGATCTATAGGTGTACATTTGGGCCGGACCTGATGGGTGACTCGAAGCACGAAAAAAAGCACGGTCTAGGCACGGCACGACCCGATATATCAGGCCGGGTTTGGCCGAGGTCATGGCTCATGGATCGGTACGAGCACTGCCTGTTTAAGGCAGACACAAAATGACCCATATAGAGGCACGAAAAGACCCATATCTATACTATACTTAAAGCACCAGTTTCAACGGTCGTCCCGTGTAACACCCCATGTGTTACCAAGGCCCTGACTCCCTACTTGCACCCATGACATGTTATCTCATGTGGATAAGTGGAGGAGAGGGAGCCCCAAAACCTTGGGAGCCATGTATTAACCAAGAATTGTTAATGACCAAAAGCATTACCCAAGCATTTATGCAATTATCACCTTGGGCAAGAGAAGAATAAACCCTAGACCCTTCTTAAGCTCTTAACTCCCAAAACCCTGGAAAAAAGGGGGGAGGTTAAGCAAATGTGCAAATCATGAGTTAACCCTTAGCCAAAGTTTAAGTAACATTATAATCTACAAAATACAGAGAAGAAACATTGCAAAAAGACCCCTCAAAGAACCCCAAATCCATTCCTTAAGTGGAGAGAGAACTAGAGCTCTCTAATTCCTTCTAAGTCAAATTTTGAACCTAATCTAAAGATCCACCGTGTTCACTTAGTAAATGGCACCAAAACCACTTGAGTTGTATACCAAAACTGTGTCATACCACCTAAGGCACCCACTGGAAAAAGTTGAAACCGAGCCTAAGACATTTGACATGATTTGGCATGGCTTTTGTCGCGAGGTGGGCAGAGGGACAAGCCAGATTTGGCGTCCGCATATCTCCCTACCTAGGGCATATCTGCCATGGGGACTCACATACAAGAGACAACCCTAGGTGCCAGGAGGAGGCCTGCGCCGGATTTTTGCCAAGATTCGCACGCTTGCAATCTCGGCGAGCTGTTGAACACGGGCAGAAGAACACTTCCACGTGTTCGACGCGCTCTGAGCGCGCCAGAGCACGCCCGCGCCCGACCCCGCGCGCCCCGCGCCACGCTGAGCCGTGCCCGTGTCCCCTGCTAGCGCCCACGCCTATAAAAGCCCCCTCAGGCGTCGATCGTACTCCTCCGCGCACGCTCGACCTCACCGGAGCCAGAAACCACTAGCGTTGCCCTGCAAACGGCATGCCCGCGGCCACCCGATCCCCCGCCACCATAGACCGGCCAACAGAGCCCTTCCCAGCCACGCCCGACCCTCGGAAGAGACTGTGCATGCCTCGGTGAAGCTCCCCGAGCAAGGAATCAGACTTTGCTTCGCCGGAGAAGCCAGTCCACGGTCACCGGACTTCACCCGACCGCCGGTGATCGTAGACCGGGTAAATCTCTGTCCCATTCTTCGATTCCTTGCGCACATAGCCTCTACGTCACCCCGTGGAGCTCATCGTGCCGTTTGATTGAACTAGATCGCCGTGGTTAAGCCGGAGTACTCGCCGCCGACGAGATCACCCGCCTGCGCACGTGGTCCGGCCGATTCCGGCCACCACCGCCGTCGAGCCGTACCTCGCTGTGACCGCCAGAACCTCCCGAAGCCAACCCCGCCCCTCGCCGGACCTCTCTCACCGCCGGTAAGCCGCGCCGCCCTTTTCTTTCCACGGGTACTGTTTGCATAAGGGGGTTTTGTGCGCTGTCAATGACTCAGGGGAATAGTAGTACAAGGGTAGAAATGAATGGATTGATTTAAGGGGAACCTAGGGTCTTCGGTGCAAAGTAGTTTTCTAGGAAACCTTTTAAAAATTCTGATTTAAATCCAAACAGAACTTGAAAAATCCATAACTTCAGTTTGGTTTACCCAAATCGAGTCAAACCAATTTTGCCAGATCCTAAATAATGTAAACTACTTAGGAAAAATATAAGACCTCTAAGTGTTACAGAAAACTTTAAGGTTTTGATTTAAATGGTTATCTAGTCAAAAGCTAAAAGAAATAAGGAAAAATAGTTGCACTATTTGACTGGGGTTAAGAAAATTTAGAGAAGTACTTGATCACTTCCTAACATGTACAAAAATAATAAACCCCTCTGTACACCAAGTTAAGGTAGAGTTTACCATTTAAATCATTTTTAGCCTAAGGTTAGAGAAAATATTAAAGGTGGTTTAAATAAAGAACCAGGGAACACCCACATTTTTGTTAGTTCACTTATTCAGTATAGTTCACTAGAAAAAATTTATTATAATTAACCTTGTTTAGTACAGAATAAATGAGATACCTTTTATTTTAGGGAAACAAGGAAAACTTAGAAAAAAACCCTAGAAAGATAACCCCAAGGAGAAAACACCCCAAACCTTGGGATAACTAATGTTTTGTTATTATGAGCATAGGAAAAATATGAAATCTGTTGTTTGATATTTTCAAATAACAAGTTAGTTATAAGCACCTTTTTGGCATAAAACTTTAGAAATTCACAACTAAATATCCAGTATGCCTTTTTCTGTGATTTTTAACACAAAGGCCTAATATCACCTATGTGTCTGGACAAAAATAAAATTTGGTACAGAAACCTCAATTAAATCATAGCTATAGTATAAAGTGCCCTTTTAAAACTTATCCTTGTTAATTTTGCACAAGTAGTATCTGAATCAGTAACCACCTCAAATTTATAAGACAACCTGCAGTGACAAATAGTGACACACTGTAATTTTTATAGAATTTTTTGAAAAAGTTAAACCACTGTTGTAGTTCAAACCCACACTAGAATTCATAAATAGAAAATGAAAAAGGGAAATTAATAATGGAGATTAATGTCACCCTAACCCAACCAGCAAAACCCCCTAAATTGCCCACTAAAATATCTAAGGGAAATACCATCCACTATGCTTATCCCTAACAAAACCCAAAACCTAAGTGGATAAGCATACACCACTAAGAGCCACGTATAACCGGGAAACCCTAAATTACTAACTAACTTAGTTTTTCTTCACTTAGCATAATGATTATTAAATCCTGCATAATCATGGCATACATATTCTTATTCATTGCATTCGATAGATTGCAACCTCGCCGACGTAGAGTACGTCCTCGTGCCGGAGCAAGGAGCTGCTCACGAGGTAGCCCCGGATCCAGCACCAGAGCCTGCCCCAGAGGATCTGCCTGCCCCAGCTTTGGAAGGCAAGCCCCGGTTTTATGCATAACCTGTTTATTATGCTATTTTACTACACTTAATGATTGTAGGATTGAATGTGCACTTAAGTGTAGGAGTTGTTTGAAACCCTAGTTGCATGATCTCAGGAATCCTTTTATGATGGATACTAGTATGCTAGGTCGAGTAGTTGCTTTACTAATTAGGGATCTTGGTAGAAGTCGAGTGATTTTTCTAGCACTCGCGCGAGGTCAGGAATTGGTTGTATCCACTTTCTTATCATAATGATGATTGATTGTGGACAACAATCCATGGGGATTGGTTGTCTACGGGATAAAAATTAGAATAAGGATTAAGGTGTGGTACCGTGAGTCAAGCGTTTGAATGTACTAAGCACATACCGAGAAATATGGTAAATCGGTAAGCCTAGTACCTGATTGAACCTGACAGTGGACTTTACCCCTCACGCGACCTGAGACGTGGTCTCCCATTCCGGTTATGGTGGGTACAAGTGCGGTCACTGCACGACGGCAGTCGGGGTCTGTGAGGCATTGTACGCCAAGACGGTGAGCCCTGATCTGCTGACGGGGAATCGATGGGGACGGTTGATGTGTGTGGGGACGGAGTGCCTCGCCACGTCGTGTGTTTAGGTTTACCTTGCAAGGTTTAAAAACTCGATTTGAATCGTCTGTTTCTCGCAACCAATGAGACTGCTTGATCCATGCTGCTACAATGAGTAACAAGTGGAAATGTGATGATGTGACAAAAGATGTTGATTGCTAAATTTGCCTGCCACCATGAATGAGTAGATAGTACACATCTAGTCTTAAGAGAGTCACACTAAAATTTGACAAAGCTAAAACTTGATTTATAAACTCAGCTAGTGCTTTTGGCAACCAAACCCACAGCCAAACAACTGCATGTCTAGAGGTAGAGGAGTAGACTCCTCACACCGGGTAAGTCTAGCTGAGTATTAGTATACTGAGCCTTGCTTGTGGCATAATTTTTACAGGTTCTCTGGAGGACATTGTTGCTGGAGTGACTTGGCCGTCCACCTTGCCACCGGGTTGGACAGGTTGAGTGGGACCCTGCCTCGGCTGAGGAGGAGCATGAGGAGTGATGGGATAGGCTTCCCCATCTCTCTGTTTATTTATCGTTAGTTTTATTTCCGCTGCACTTCGAACAATGATGACTACTTTTGTTAAAACTCCGATGATGATGTAATAAGTTTAATACTCTTTAATGTATGGTTTTATGCTTTATTGCATTTGCTCTGTGACTCACCATCGAGTGAGACTGTGGTACTTGATCCTGTCAGTGGCCTCGTCGGACTAGATCCGAGGGATTGACGGGTTATTCCCATTTAAGTGTGGTCTAGCCTCTAAGGCGGGACTTAGGCACTTAAGTTGGAATAATTCGGGCAGTTTCGCCACATCCCGCGTCATTTTTTTACAAATAACCCTTTCAAATTAACCCGATGCACGCCTACTGACTGTATCGGGCCAATCGTTCGCTCGTCGGCCCATTTGATTAAATCAGTGTAAAATGTTAAAAAATAATGCAGGAGGTGGGGTTCGAACCCATGCCCTGATGGATGAAGGGCGAAAGACACTGAGTGAAGCTATCCAACCAGTAGAACATCATGCTCAAATGTTTTTAATATTGAATATAAATTGTATATATGTATATATGTTTTTTGTAAAATAAAAAATATAATCGTGCTGGGCCGGGCCAGCACTACGGGCCGAGCTTACAGCCCAAGCACGACACGGTGTTCTTGGCTCTTGCAAGTATTAGGTCGTTTCTTAGACCACATTGGCGCAATGGACTCAACTATGTTTGAGGTTGCTGAATTAGATGAAGCAACAATGATTTGTCACACTAACAGTAAAATGAAAGGTTATTTGTTGGTTTTAAACGTTAGTAATTGCTACGAAGCAACATAATTTATATGGAGTGCATCCAGTTTTATTTTGATCTATCTTTTTTATAAGTTTGATCTATCTTTTTTATAATTTTAAGTTTGTGTGACTTATTTTAGAAACTTGAGCTTACAGACTTTCTCTTATTTGGTCTCTGTATAGTAGAATTATGTCATTTTATAATCTCTGTTCGTTCAGTCAGTCGTTGTGAACTCTCTTCTAATCGCTCACTTTATTGGCCGTATTGTACGAAGACATATCAGATGGAGTAAACAATAACATCAGTTAGCTAGATCAAAAAATATTATAAGAAGAGCGGAGACAATCAATAAATTTTTTTGAATTTTTTGGTGGATAGTTTACATAGGTATTGTTATAAGCCGTCGCAATGCACGGGCAACCAACTAGTATTTATTAAAATCACACTTCATCCCACACTTTCATGTACTTGATAAAGAACACAAAACTAGAGATAATGCTAGTTAGATGTTTTTATAGCTTTGAATTAGAGTATGTGATGTAATTTTACTTTTGTTATGAACATTAGATAATGAGCTGAACTTCCAAACTTTATATAGAGCTGATTATACTCTTTTTACTTCTAACAAAATGATTTGTAAAGAGGTAGTCATTGCATAGCTCTGGTAACTTAATACAAATATTAAGTTTGCTTTTGGTTAAATTTATTTGTCTTATCTTTTATTTATTTTATTAAATTTATTTTGAATTTAGGGCTCTGATGTGAATTTTGGGCCAAAACTGAATTTCGAGCCCTGATGTGAATTTCGGGCCAAAAATTAAATTTTGGCCTTTAATAATTTCGGGCCGCATGAAATGAGCCCGACACGTTTAAGCAATTACGTGTCAGGCCGTGGGCCGAGGGCTAGGCCTATGGGTCGGCCCGTCACGGCCCGAAATTCAAACAGGACGGGCCTTTTCGGGCTTGGGCCGGGCTGGGCGACCTGAATATACACCTATATCCAGACCAGGTGAGGCATAGAAACAAAAACTCATATTTTACACAAAGAGAAGGTGATAGATTGTATGTTATAGCAAAGATGGACTAATAAGAGTATGGTGTGATGTTCTCGTTGAAAGGCGTGAAGCCATTTCTTGTCAACTCGATATGAACATTTCTTGCATCCTTAAAAAAGTCACTATCAAAGTTATTTAGAGCCCTCCAAGATTTACCATCAGATGGTTGCACCACCACTAGCACATGTCTTTATGCATCTTGTAATTCACTGGAAGGACATCACTGATCAAGTTTACTAGCTCTTTATTGTAATTGTATGAGAATACAAACTTGGATTTAATATACATAAGTGTCACACTCGGTTTTAGACGGCAAACCGAATGCGAACCATGTATGTGCCAAGATCCAAATCATGTACACAACAATTACATAAATGCCACATCGCACAATGCTTCGAATAAACATAAAGAGCATGTAGTATTATTACAGAACAGAGTCATAAGCATCACATAGTTCAAAGTGTATAGATAGAAACATAGCCAACGTAAATAAATCCTCCACAGACAGCTGACCGGGGGAGATCGCTAGTCTAGTCATCGAACTCGTCAAAGTCCTAAAACTCCTGGAGGTCCTCTTTGACTCCTCCTTCACCTAAGTAGTGGTAGGATTAGGGGCAACCTAGTGTTTATGTGAAAGCAAGGGTGAATACACAACGTACTCAAAAAGTGTCCTATTTGGCTAAAGTGGACTATATTTATGTGGAGTTAGGCTAATAGCAAGTTTTCTTTTATTTCATCAGAAATTTATTATTAATAATAAGCCATGTTTTAATATTTATCCCAAAGTTATCAACCCATGACTCATTTCCTCCTCGAGGAACATCATTGCCAAAATTATAACCAATTCATAACCATAACTAAAACCATATTATCTCTAATCAAAGATGATCCCAAGGCCGCTATTAACTGTGAGCACATCTGTAGCATCCCAAAAATTCAAATCTTGAAATTTTCTCAAACTCGCCCTAAATTCAAAATGAATTTTAAATTTCGTTTCAAAATGTTTGTTTGCGAGTTGATATCAACAAATAAATTATAGTGGTCTATATTCTCTCCAAAATCCTTCTCAAAATATCCTACAAATATTTTCCCAGTGATCCCCTTCAAGTTCTTTCCAGAAATATTGCCCAGATATTCCACCGATAATTCTCCAAGTATTTTCTTCCTAAGAAATACCTTCAGAATCATTTTTCAAGTCCCTACAAATATTTTCTTCATACCTTTCTCATGCTCATACGTATACGTATGCCTCCGGTGTCATACGGTGAGCTCTACAAGCTAATCTCACTTATACAAGACAAATCCATGCTTATCTCCCACTAATCCTCGCATCCTCCCACTAATCCTCTCATCCCTCCCCCTAATCCCCCCACCATGGCTATAAATAGAGGGGCAAGGGCCTCCTCTCAAGCCACCCCAAGCCATTTCATGGCAACTCTCTCCCTCCCCCTCCCACACGCCCACTCCACTTCCCACACAAGCACACACTAGCACAAGGATCGTTCGGTCGTTCTTCGGTCGTTCGTCCACCTGTTCTTAGTTCGTTCGTTCGTCCGATCATTCGATCGTTTGTCCGATCGTTCATGGTTCGTTCGTCCGTTCGTTCGATGGTTCGATCGTTCGTCCGTTCGTTCATCCAAATAATCTTTGTTCAGCCATTATGCTGCCGAAATTCCGATCATTCGTTCGTTCGATCATTCGATCGTTCGTCCGTTCGTTCATAGTTCCTATTCATCGTTCATTGTTCGTTCATAGTCCTTATTCATCGTTCGTCCGTCCAAATAATCTCTGTTCAGCCGTTATGCTGCCGAAATTCCGATCGTTCGTTCGTTCGACCATTCGATCGTTCATAGTTCCTATTTATCGTTCATTGTTCGTTCATAGTCCCTATTCATCGTTCGTCCAGATAATCTTTGTCCTGCCGTTATGCTGCCAAAATTCCGATCGTTCGTTCATCTGATCATTCGATCGTTCGTCCGTTCGTTCATAGTTCCTATTCATCGTTCGTTCATAGTCACTATTCATCGTTCGTTCATATGAACTATTCACCATCACTATTCATCGATGATATCTATAATTACTTTTTCGTCGTCACTATTCATCGATCATCCGATCACCCCAAATTTCAACTACTCATCCATCTTGCTGTCCAGTCCACCTAAGACCAGCCAGACCCATATTCCAGTCATACGAACTCCAGTGACTGTGATTTTCCTTCCAGTAGGGAACTTCCCATCTGGTCACCCATCCTAGGTTTCTCCAAGTTGAGCACGTTTAACTTTGAGATTCCTTCGAACCAGGCTTCCAAACTTAGATTCCAATAATTCTTGTTTCTAAATTCTTATCAAACTATTCCCTATCCAACCATGTCATCCCATTAGCATGGTTCATATTCCAGAAAACTCCCAAAATACTCTTGTCCCATATTCTGCCTATAACTCTCCTATTCATACTAAGTCATATGATTCATTCGTCACTATTCTCACCAACAGTGAACTTCACTGTGCTACACCACATACACCTAGCTATAAATACACCAGCTACCCTCTCCACACACACTCAACACCCTCAGCCAAGGCAAACACCCCACCCACTCAGTTACTCCGCTCTGCCAGCTACACGCATAGTGTCACTTCGCCTCCAATCCACCCTCCTGGTAAGCACCTCCACTCCACCACCAGTAATATCACAACACCACATGACACAGATTCTACTCAAGACTCTACCCATCCATATATTGCTATTCTGACCACTATACTAAATATCTGTTGATATACTTCCTGGTTTGTATGTTTGCTTATTCATGTTGCATAGTTATCGGAGCATTCGTGCCGTCTCGTGGAGGCTAGATCTGCAAGTCTACGCCAGACAGTGGAGCTAGAAGCCAGTTCCGCGAGCTCCCCTTCCCCCTTCGCTGGATAAGCATGGCAAGCTCACTGGATCCTATTGATGCATAAATTACCTATGCTTTTTTCAACCACAACCCTCAGCCCGTTATTTTATGCATGATATGATTTTGAGAAAAGTTATTATGGCCACCCAGCCGCGTGCCGCAATCAATCCTTGACATATTTGTTAAAAATGATTTGAGAAAAGGTGTGAGTTTTCAAAAGAAAATGCTTTTCAAAATGGGTATGATGAAGGGTTGTCACCCTTATCACCTTTTGAGTAGGGATGATCAGGGACTCCCTGGTTTAGGGGAGGGCCTAAGGTGATGGCTCAGCCGGGTTAGGTGTGAGCAGAAGGATTGTCCTCTCATATAAGGACCAGTTTGTCATCCTTCACTACCTGTACTCATGACAAGTACAACCACTCGAGACTGTATGGGCAGTCACTCAATCTGAACTCGTACGGTCCAAACCCCAGGGTTATGATGGCTGGGGAGCACCGGGGGATAAAGAGGGGGAATGTTTTGTCCGGTTTGGACATGGCGGTGGCTTGACTCCTTCCGGTATAACCGTTAAGGTAAGGACGTGCGAGGAAAGAAAGAGATTTGGATTCGGGTCTCATTGGCCATGAGATCGCAGAGCCGGACTAGTGGGTAAAGTGTACCCCTCTGCGCAGAGTTCAAACCTATTCGAATAGTCCGCGTCCACGGATATGGATGAGTCTGGTGTGGTATGACAATTAGTGTTTTGTTTTCTAAAAAAAGTGCTTTTGAAAAGTGGTTTTAAAAGGTCCGGCGGTTGAGCCGTGAGCTATGGTGGACGGGAAGTCCAGTAGCTGTTTTTGAAAATAAATACCAGTGGGAAACTGCTGAGATACCTGGATGGTTTAGTCCAGGGGATTTTGTTCTATATTGAAAAAAAACTTCCTGCTCCTTTGGGAGAGGATGCGCTTTAAAAAATACAAAATGTTTTACAAAACAACCTTGCATAAAATATTGTTGTTTCTGCAAAATATCCTGAGCTCCACATATTCCATGCATTATATCTGATTTCCGCATTCCACGGGTGAAGGTGGGCTGCTGAGTACGTTTGTACTCACCCTTGCTTATTTGTTGTTTTTTAGAGAAGGAGATCATTGATCGGGTAAGAGTTACGCCTGTTCCCAACCTTGCCTGTGGCTGTTGGACCGCTGATTTGCTTTGCTGCGTATATCGGGCTGCTTGAGCCCCACTCTAATGATATGTCCTGAGTTATGGACCAATTCTTAAAGTTGATCGCCACCTTTATAGGTTTGTCTCGTTTAAACAGATCTAGAATCATCTGCTGTATAAGTATGTTTACTAGCCTCCTGGGACTAGTAATTGTATCACATTTGAGTCCTAGAGGATCTGGGGCGCTTCAGGTGGTATTAGAGCTGTTAGGTTGGCCACAGGACGTAACCCTTAGCCTGATCCAAAAGTTTTTGAGTCAAAACTATTTTCTTAAAAAAAATTCTTGCTCGCATCCCTTCATTTCAAAAATGCTTTCCCCCTTTCCTTCTCTCAGAAGTCAGATGGAGGTCTGCTGCCAAACCAGCTTTTGCTAGAATGAAGTGGTTTCCCCATGTTGCTGAGAGCATGCACAGTTTGCCTCAGAATCAGGAGCCAGCCAGAGTATGATGGTCGTGAATTCGTCGAGCATGGCACAGAGAAGTGTGTCGTGACTATATACATTGGATCCAGTCCGCACCATGTGGAATGAAGTGTCACTGCTGTTGGGCACAGATTCAAAGACACCTGCCAAGTCGTCGCTCGCAAGGCATTGAGGGCCCTGTGTCAAATCTATGAAGAAGAAGTGGCCGACACACCGCTTAGATTCTTTTCGCCCTTTTAGAGAGACCGTCCCGTTTGGATGGCCAGGATGCGTGCATTGGAAGGGCAGCAGCTGCTTGAGGACGACCCCACAGTCGTGTACCTCACTGCATACCTGCTCACCTTGGATGCGCAGTATGATTTCTTGGCTCGGCACCACCGTCAGATGATTTCCTGAGCAAAAGATGCAGAGAAGCGCAACCGTCAGCTCCATGTGGATCTCACCACAACTTATGCCCGTATAGCTGCCTTGGAAAGTTGTGAAGTCATTGCTGTTGAAGCTCTGAAGCAAGCCAAGGATGAGCATGTCCAGAAGTTGATGGAGGCCTATTTGGTCACCCATAACCAACGTAGAGTCCTGCGGATCCAAGAGCCCGCTTCATCCAACCCAGTTCAACCTAGGAGAGCTGAAGATCCCCAGATTCTTGAAGGTCACCCGGTCTCTATCAGAGGAAATAAGAAGGCTTGGGAACTCCCGGAAGGAGCCATAGTCTTGGAAGGAATTCCAGTCTTCCCTCAGGCTATGAATAAGCAAGAGCACCCCAAATACTCCCAAGATCCCCCGCCAGAGTTGTTTGAGCCCCTCACCATGAAGAAGATTCCAGCATCGTCCCGTGAGATCAAAGAAGCTGCAAGCACCCCACCAGCACCGCCGCCATCTAAGGAGCTACAAGAGCCAGTCCAACTTGAAGAAGAGTTCGACCCCGTCTTGACATCTCAATCACCGCTAGAAGAAGTCATCAACATCAGCTCCCTCTTGACCCATCCAGGAGATGTCTCAGATTGAAGTTGTGTGCCAGCCTCGCTAGAAGAGAAGCTGCCAGATCTGAAGTTAGTATGCCCAGTCCTCTGCATGCATTGGGTAGTAAAGTTTTTCTTCACTTTGGCTAGAGCCCTCCATGTTTGAGAGGTAATCGTGTAGACTCGTGTTTTGCAAAACTCTAATTGTGTGGCCCCCTAGGGCATTTTAAAATGAATTTTGCTTGATGTTTTCTTCCCTTTTGAGTGCATATGCGATGCCTTATCGTTAGTGCTCATAAGTCGCATTTAGCATAGTTCTCAGTTCAGGAGCCGAGCAATAGTAGTTATGCTTAGCCCCCGAATTTGAGTAGTCCGTGCTTTAGAAAAACTCTATTCTTCCCATATTCAAAACATTTGATTTGTTTGTGCTTAGCATTACTGAGCTTGTGTGTTTTCTTTCTTTTTAAGAAAGGTTTTCTCTAAAAACATAGATAACAAATTAGAGCTAATCCTCACCTTATGCTTCCATTCTCATATTAACCCATCTCAAGAGAAAAGCATCTTACCCAAGAAGATACCGGGAAGCTTACCCTTGAAGCCTGCAATAAGCTACAGAAGAAACCAGTCCAGCCGCTCAGTCAAAAGGACCGACCGTGAGAATCAAAGCACTGCCCCTGAGTCAAAGTAAACAGGAAAAGAGGACAAAAGGAGTTATTACCATATAGAGAGCCAAAGATTCTTGGAACCAGAGACCACAAACATTAGGGTCATTGACCCCACCACTCACCCGTGCCCCCCGCACGCATGCCCGCCTCCATGCGCACCACCACCGCCCCACTTCCCCTTTGCAGCGCACCCACCGCCACCATCACCGCCAGCAACACCGTCCCCCCTCCCCTAGTCGCACCTGTTGCCGTGTGGCACCTGCTCCATCACCGCCACTCCGCACCCGAGCACCACCTCGCATACTGCTCACCCATAAAACTTCCGCACCAGCTCCCTTAATTCTCATCCCAAGCAAAACACACCTGATAAAATCCCCTCTGCCAAATCGCAAGCAACTCCATTTTTCGACTCCCTCGCCCCTAAGATCACAATGTTTGGTGATTCTTAGGTTGAAGACTGTTGTACATGGTTCATAGTCTTTGATTTCCTCCTCTATATGATGGTAAACTCTTTGATAGAATCCTCCAGTGGGAAGATCAAAGAGAAAGAAAGGGTCAGTGAAAAGAAGATAGTGAAGAGAAGATAAGAAGAAGGTTATCCTAGAATCAACCCTATGCCAGTCATCCCTCCGCAGCCTGCTCAAGCAGCAACAGCAGAAGAAGACCCCATAACACCCTTGTTATGAGATACTTCAAGGAGTTCAAATCCCCAAGATTCAAGAGATCTACCCCCATTCTTTTTAAGTGGGGTAGTATTCCAATAAGGTTCCTGCTATGTAGAAAAAGAAGAAGGCCTGTAGCAAGCTTATGGAGGACCAGATCATCAAAGCATATAAGTTTCGGGATGAGAAGTGGTCACCCAAGTTTTGTTGATGAAGCACCAGAAGACTAATCAAGGAAGGAATCCATGTGGGAGTTCGCAAGAGAAAGGTTTGTGTGTTGGCATCGATGCTTCCTCAATAAGCTAGCTGCCAGCGAAACCTAGAAGCCTGAAGATGATCTTTGAGTAGCCAGAATCAGTGTTTGCAATCGGCAACCGGATGCTCCTCAAAGGCCAGATTTTGTTGAAGCTCCATCTCCTCAAAGAGTCTGCAAAGTGAAGATATGTAGCTGAAGTAAAGCTATACCCATAACCCTTCTAAGCCAAATTTTGAGGACGAGATTCATTTTAAGCAGGGTAGATTTGTAGCATCCCAAAAATTCAAATCTTGAAATTTTCTCAAACTCGCCCTAAATTCAAAATGAATTTTAAATTTTGTTTCAAAATGTTTGTTTGCGAGTTGATATCAACAAATAAAATATAGTGGTCTATGTTCTCTGCAAAATCCTCCTCAAAATATCCTACAAATATTTCCCCAGTGATCCCCTTCAAGTTCTTTCCAGAAATATTGCCCAGATATTCCACCGATAATTCTCCAAGTATTTTCTTCCTAAGAAATACCTTCAGAATCATTTTTCAAGTCCCTACAAATATTTTCTTCATAACTTTTCTCATGCTCATACGTACACGTATGCCTCCAGTGTCATACGGTGAGCTCTACAAGCTAATCTCACTTATACAAGACAAATCCATGCTTATCTCCCACTAATCCTCGCATCCTCCCACTAATCCTCTCATCCCTCCCCCTAATCCCCCACCATGGCTATAAATAGAGGGGCAAGGGCCTCCTCTCAAGCCACCCTAAGCCATTTCATGGCAACTCTCTCCCTCCCCCCACACGCCCACTCCACTTCCCACACAAGCACACACTAGCACAAGGATCGTTCGGTCGTTCTTCGATCGTTCGTCCACCTGTTCTTAGTTTGTTCGTTCGTTCTTCCGATCATTTGATCGTTCGTCCGATCGTTCATGGTTCGTTCGTCCGTTCGTTCGATGGTTCGATCGTTCGTCCAAATAATCTTTGTTCAGCCGTTATGCTGCCGAAATTCCGATCGTTCATTCGTTCGATCATTCGATCGTTTGTCAGTTTGTTCATAGTTCCTATTCATCGTTCATCGTTCGTTCATAGTCCCTATTCATTGTTTGTCCATCCAAATAATCTCTGAGCCGTTATGCTGCCGAAATTCCGATCGTTCGTTCGTTCGATCATTCGATCGTTCATCATTCCTATTCATCGTTCATCGTTCGTTCATAGTCCCTATTCATCGTTCGTCCAGATAATCTTTGTCCTACCGTTATGCTGCCGAAATTCCGATCGTTCGTTCGTCCGATCATTCGATCGTTCGTCCGTTCGTTCATAGTTCTTATTCATCGTTCGTTCATAGTCACTATTCATCGTTCATCGTCCGTTCATACGAACTATTCACCATCACTATTCATCGTTACTATTCACCATTGTTACTATTCACCAACACTATTCGTCATCGTTACTATTTATCGATGATATCTATAATTACTTTTTTGTCGTCACTATTCATCGTTACTATTCATCGATCATCCGATCACCCCAAATTTCAACTACTCATCCATCATGTTGTCCAGTCCACCTAAGACCAGCCAGACTCATATTCCAGTCATACGAACTCCGGTGACTGTGATTTTCCTTCTAGTAGGGAACTTCCCATCTGGTCACCCATCCCAGGTTTCTCCAAGTTGAGCATGCTTAACTTTAAGATTCCTTCGAACCAGGCTTTCAAACTCAGATTCCAATAATTCTTGTTTCTAAATTCTTATCAAACTATTCCCAATCCAACCATGTCATCCCTTTAGCATGGTTCATATTCCAGAAAACTCCCAAAATACTCTTGTCCCATATTCTGCCTATAACTCTCCTGTTCATACTAAGTCAGACGATTCATTCATCACTATTCTCACCAATAGTGAACTTCACTGTGCTACACCACATACACCCAGCTATAAATACACCCAGCTACCCTCTCCCTCTCCACACACACTCAACACCCTCAGCCAAGGCAAACACCCCACCCACTCAGTTACTCCGCTCTGTCGGCTACGCGCGTAGTGTCGCTTCGCCTCCAATCCAACCTCTTGGTAAGCACCTCCACTGCACCACCAGTAATATCACAACACCACATGATACAAATTCTACTCAAGACTCTACCCATCCATATATCGCTATTCTGACCACTATACTAAATATCTGTTGATATACTTACTGGTTTGTATGTTTGCTTATTCATGTTTCATAGTTATTGGAGCGTTCGTGCCGTCTCGTGGAGGCTAGATCTGCAAGTCTACGCCAGGCAGTGGAGCTAGAAGCCAGTTCCGCGAGCTCCCCTTCCCCCTTCGCCGGATAAGCACGGCAAGCTCACTGGATCCCTTTGATGCATAAATTACCTATGCTTTTTTCAACCACAACCCTCAGCCTGTTATTTTATGCATGATATGATTTTGAGACAAGTTATTATGGCCACCCAGCCGCTTGCCGCAATCAATCCTTGACATATTTGTTACAAATGATTTGAGAAAAGGTGTGAGTTTTCAAAAGAAAATGCTTTTCAAAATGGGTATGATGAAGGGTTGTCACCCTTATCACCTTTTGAGTAGGGATGATCAGGGACTCCCTGGTTTAGGGGAGGGCCTAAGGTGATGGCTCAGCTGGGTTAGGTGTGAGCAGAAGGATTGTCCTCTCATATAAGGACCGGTTTGTCATCCTTCACTACCAGTACTCATGACAAGTACAACCACTCAATACTGTATGGGCAGTCACTCAATCTAAACTCGTACGGTCCAAACCCCAGGGTTATGATGGCTGGGGAGCACCGGGAGGATAAGGAGGAGGAATGTTTTGTCCGGTTTGGACATGGCGGTGGCCTGACTCCTTCTGGTATAACTGTTAAGGTAAGGACGTGCGAGGAAAGAAAGAGATTCGGATTCGGGTCTCATTGGCCACGAGATCGCAGAGCCGGACTAGTGGGTAAAGTGTACGCCTCTACGCAGAGTTCAAACCTATTCGAATAGTCTGTGTCCACGGATATGGATGAGTCTGGTGTGGTATGACAATTAGTGTTTTATTTTCCAAAAAAGTGCTTTTTAAAAGTGGTTTTAAAAGGTCCGGCGGTTGAGCCGTGAGCTATGGTGGACGGGAAGTCCAGTAGCTGTTTTTGAAAATGAAAACCAGTGGGAAACTGCTGAGATACCTGGATGGTTTAGTCCAGGGGATTTTGTTCTATATTAGAAAAAACTTCCTGCTCCTTTGGGAGAGGATGCGCTTTGAAAAATACAAAATGTTTTACAAAACAAACCTGCATAAAATATTGTTGTTTCTGCAAAATATCATGAGCTCCACATATTCCATGCATTATATCTGATTTCCCCATTCCGCGGGTGAAGGTGGGCTGTTGAGTACGTTTGTACTCACCGTTGCTTATTTGTTGTTTTTCAGAGAAGGAGATCGTTGATCGGGTAAGAGTTATGCCTGTTCCCAACCTTGCCTGTGGCTGTTGGACCGCTGATTTGCTTCGCTACGTATATCGGGCTGCTTTAGCCCCACCCTGATGATATGTCCCGAGTTGTGGACCAACTCTTAAAGTTGATCGCCACCTTTATAGGTGTGTCTCGTTTAAACAGATCTAGAATCATCTGTTGTATAAATGTGTTTACTAGCCTCCTGGGACTAGTAATTGTATCACATTTGAGTCCCAGAGGATCTGGGGCGCTTCAACATCTGATATACCCGTTTTAAATAACCCTCTACAGAAGCTGCACACTTTACCCATTAGCCATGATTCCTTTTGCCTCGGTTGATCAAACCCTTAAACGCTTTTAAAGTGAGTCGACAAGGTTTCACTATGTAGCCTTTACAAAGATTTCCTAAAGGTAGCGACCCGTTAGGTTTACCTCAGCGCCCAACCTTAGAAGGGGGAGAACTAGGCCTAGACCCCATTGATGGCACGACGTCGAAGCAAACTACACCTCATGTTCCTCTAATTATTCAGCTAAGGATGTCCATATTACCCTCATGGCTACACTGTTATCCTAGATTGTCTTCCAATTTTTACAAAAAGCACTTGGGACACTGTCTAAGTGAAAGGGAAATGCGCCCTTGGGCCATTTCTAAGTATTTTGGTGATTGAGTGCCAACACAAGTGCTTAAGTGTTAATCTATGCCAATTGGTGGACAAAGTGCAAATCAAGAATAAAGGTATGTTTCTAAGTCTTAGTACATTGTTTTGGAGACTAATGTATTGTGTCTAAGTGCTAGAAACAGGAAAAGACCAATTTGGAAAAGTCTTGGCTAAGCAGCCAAGACTCTGCGCAGTCTGGGTGCACCGGACTGTCTAGTGGTGCATCGGACAGTGTCCGGTGCGCCAGGCTGGCGACTGTCAACTGGCTGCTCTCGGGAAGCGATCAACGGTGTACGGCTATTAATTTACCGGACTGTCCGGTGAGCCATTCACACGCGAAGTTGTCGCTCTCGGGAAGCGATTAACGGCGTACGGCTATAAATCACCGGACTATCCGGTGGTGCACCGGACTGTCCGATGAGCCAACGGTCGGCCGCGTAATCTGCGCGCGACGCGTGGCCGAGCCAATGGTCAGAAGGGGGCACCGGACTATCCGGTGTGCACCGGACAGTGTCCGGTGCGCCAACGACTCTGGATCTTCAACGGTCGGATGCGCCATAGAAGGAAAGAAATCCGCACCGGACAGTGTCCGGTGGTGCACCGGACTGTCCAGTGCGCCAGGCGACAGAAGGCAATAATTGCCTTCCTGGAATGCTCTCAATGGCTCCTAGCTGCCTTGGGGCTATAAAAGGGACCCCTAGGCGCATGGAGAGTACATCAAGCATTCTCTAAGCATTCCTAAGCACCAAGACTCCAATTCCGCGCATTCGATTCTTTGTGATAGCAACTAGAGCTCCATTTGAGTAGAGAACTCTTTGAGTTGTGTTGAGAGCTCGTGTTGTGACTTGTGTGCGTGTTGTTGCTCTGTTTTCGTGTCTTGTGTGCGTTGCTCATCCCATCCTTACTTCTGTGCTTCTTTGTGATAATCAATGTGTAAGGGCGAGAGGCTCCAAGTTGTGGAGATTCCTCGCAAGTGGGATATAGTAAAGTGAAAGCAAAACACGTGGTATTCAAGTGGGTCTTTGGACCGCTTGAAAGGGGTTGAGTGCAACCCTCGTCCATTGGGACGCCACAACGTGGAGTAGGCAAGTGTTGGACTTGGTCGAACCATGGGATAAACCATTGTGCCATCTCTGTGTTGATCTTCTTGTGGTTATCGTGTTGTGCAAGAACTCTTCTCTAGCCACTTGGCTTTATTGTGCTAACTCTTAATCAAATTTTGTGGATTAAGTTTCAAGTTTTTACAGGATCACCTATTCACCCCCTCTAGGTGCTCTCAATTGGTATCGGAGCCATTCTCTTCACGTGAGGGACTAATCGCCCGAAGAGATGGATCCTAAGGGCAAGGGGATGGTGGTCAATGATAAGGAGAAGGAGTCCTTCGTCAACGATCCAAAGGATGATAAGCCAACTGACTCAGGCGCGAGTCACAAAAGAAAAGACGGGTAGAAGAAGAAAACGAGGCGCATCAAGGAGATCGTCTACTACGACGACAGCGACGAGTCCTCTTCTTCCCAAAAGGACGACGACAACGACTATGAGAAAAAGAAGACGATTAATTCAAACTTCTCTTTTGATTATTCTTGTATTCCGCATAGTTCAAATGCACATTTGCTTTCCATTCCTCTTGGCAAACCTCCTCACTTTGATGGAGAGGACTACGGATTTTGGAGTCACAAAATGCGTAGCCACTTGTTCTCTCTCCATCCAAGTATATGGGAGATAGTAGAAAATGGAATGCACTTTGATAGTACAGATAGTCCCATGTTCATCAATGAACAAATCCATAAAAATGCACAAGCTACTACTGTCCTTTTAGCGTCTTTGTGCAGGGAAGAATACAATAAGGTGAGCGGCTTGGACAATGCCAAGCAGATCTGGGACACCCTCAAGATATCACATGAGGGAAATGACGTCACCATGCTCACCAAGATGGAGTTGGTGGAGGGGGAACTTGGGAGATTCGCAATGATCAGGGGAGAGAAGCCAACCCAAACGTACAACCGGCTCAAGACCCTCATCAACAAAATAAGAAGCTATGGAAGCACACGATGGACGGACCACGATGTCGTCCGCCTAATGCTAAGGTCTTTTACTGTCCTTGATCCACATCTTGTAAACAATATTCGTGAGAATCCCAGGTACACCAAGATGTTGACTGAAGAAGTACTTGGGAAGTTTGTAAGCGGGCGGATGATGATCAAGGAGGCAAGATACGTCGACGATGCATTGAATGGCCCAATCCACGAGCCTCAAACCGTGGCTCTCAAAGCAACAAGGAGCAAGGAGGCGCTACCTAGCAAAGTGGCGCAAGTTGAGGCGGCCAGGCTTAATGAGGAAGAAATGGCCCTCATCATCAAGCGGTTCAATACGACGCTAAAGGGTCGCAAGGAGCAACCTAACAAGAACAAGACGAAGGGGAAGCGCTCCTGCTTCAAATGTGGTAATATTGGTCACTTTATCGCTAATTGTCCCGATAATGATAGTGACCAGGAACAAAATAAGAAGAGGGAAAAGAAGAAGGCTTACAAGAAGGATAAGGGCGAGGCACACCTTGGCAAGGAGTGGGACTCGGATTGCTCGTCGTCCGACTCCGACAATGAAGGACTTGCCGCATCAGCCTTCAACAAATCATCCCTCTTCCCCAACGAGCGTCACACATGCCTCATGGTGAAGGAGAAGAAGGTATGTACTCGAAAGTCTACTTATGCTTCTTCTAGTGATGATGAATCTAGCGATGATGAAATAGATTACTCTAGTTTGTTCAAGGGCTTAGATAGATCTAAAATTGATAAGATTAATGAATTGATTGATGCTTTGAATGATAAGAATAGATTGCTAGAAAAGCAAGAGGATCTTTTGTATGAAGAACATGATAAATTTGTAGAGGCACAAAAATCTCTTGCTTTAGAAGTTAAAAGGCATGAAATGCTTTCTTGTGAACTATCTACTTGCCATGAGACAATTTCTAGTTTAAAAAGTGTTAATGATGATTTAAATGCTAAACTAGAAGTAGCAAATAGATCTAACTCTTGTGTAGAACATGTTGTGATTTGCAATAGGTGTAAAGATTTTAATGTTAATGCTTGTAGTGAACACCTAGTTTCTATTGCAAAATTAAATGATGAAGTGGCTAGTCTTAATGCCCAACTTAAGACTAGCAAGAGTGAATTTGACAAACTAAAATTTGCAAGGGATGCCTACACCATTGGTAGACACCCCTCAATTAAGGATGGGCTTGGCTTTAAGAAGGAAGCCAAGAACTTAACAAGTCATAAGGCTCCCATCTCCACCAAGGAGAAAGGGAAGGCCCCTATGGCTAATAGTGCTCAAAAGAATCATGCATTTATTTATGACAGGAAATTTTCTAGAAATGTTCATCATGATAGGAGTTGTAATGCTTATGATTCAAATGCAATGTTTGCTTCAAGTTCTTCCTATATGCATGGTAGAGATATGCCTAGGAGAAATGTCATTCATCATATGCCTAGGAGAAATGTTGCTCATATTCCTAGGAAAATTAATGAACCTTCTACAATTTATCATGCTTGCAATGCTTCCTTTGCAATTTGTAGAAAAGATAGAAAGGTGATTGCTAGGAAATTAGGGGCAAAATGCAAGGGAGATAAAACTTGCATTTGGGTCCCTAAGGATATTGTCACTAACCTTGTAGGACCCAACAAGAGTTGGGTACCTAAGACCCAAGCCTAAATTTGTTTTGCAGGTTTATGCATCCGGGGGATCAAGCTGGATTATCGACAGGGGATGCACAAACCATATGACTGGGGAGAAGAAGATGTTCACCTCCTACGTTAAGAACAAAGATTCCCAAGACTCAATCATATTCAGTGACGGGAATCAAGGCAAGGTGAAAGGGTTAGGAAAAATAGCTATTTCATCCGAGCACTCCATTTCCAATGTGTTTTTAGTTGAGTCGCTTGGATATAACTTGTTGTCTGTGAGTCAGCTTTGTAATATGGGATATAACTGCTTATTCACAAATGTAGATGTGTCTGTCTTTAGAAGGAGTGATGGTTCATTAGCTTTTAAGGGTGTATTAGACGACAAACTCTATTTAGTTGATTTTGCAAAAAGAGGAGGCCGGTCTAGATGCATGCTTAATTGCTAAGACTAGCATGGGCTGGCTGTGGCATCGCCGCTTAGCACATGTGGGGATGAAGAATCTTCACAAACTTCTAAAGGGAGAACATGTGATAGGTCTAACAAATGTTACTTTCGAAAAAGATAGACCTTGTGCAGCTTGTCAAGCAGGTAAACAAGTGGGAAGCTCTCATCATACCAAAAATGTGATGACCACATCAAGACCTTTGGAGTTGCTTCATATGGACCTCTTCGGACCCGTCGCCTATCTAAGCATAGGAGGAAGTAAGTATGGTCTTGTTATAGTTGATGATTTTTCTCGCTTCACTTGGGTATTCTTCCTGTAGGATAAATCTGAAACCCAAGGGACCCTCAAGCGCTTCCTAAGGAGAGCTCAAAATGAGTTTGAGCTCAAGGTGAAGAAGATAAGGAGCGACAACGGGTCCGAGTTCAAGAACCTTCAAGTGGAGGAGTACCTTGAGGAGGAAGGGATCAAGCACGAGTTCTCCGCTCCCTACACACCTCAACAAAACGGTGTGGTAGAGAGGAAGAACAGGACGCTCATTGACATGGCGAGGACAATGCTTGGAGAATTCAAGACGCCCGAGCGATTTTGGTCGGAAGCCATGAACACGGCTTGTCACGCCATAAACCGGGTGTACCTTCATCGCCTCCTCAAGAAGACTTCGTACGAGCTACTAACCGGTAACAAACCCAATGTTTCGTATTTATGAGTTTTTGGGAGTAAATGCTACATTCTAGTGAAGAAGGGTAGGAATTCTAAATTTGCTCCCAAAGCTGTAGAAGGGTTTTTGTTAGGTTATGACTCAAATACAAAGGCGTATAGGGTCTTCAACAAATCATCGGGTTTGGTTGAAGTCTCTAGCGATGTTGTATTTGATGAGACTAATGGCTCTCCAAGAGAGCAAGTTGTTGATCTTGATGATGTAGATGAAGAAGACGTTCCAACGGCCACAATACGCACCATGGCGATTGGAGAAGTGCGGCCACAGGAACAAAAGGAGCAAGATCAACCCTCTTCCTCAACAATGGTGCATCCCCCAACTCAAGATGATGAACAGGTTCATCAAGAGGAGGCGTGTGATCAAGGGGAGCACAAGATGATCATGTGATGGAGGAAGAAGCACAACCGGCACCTCCAACCCAAGTTCGAGCGACGATTCAAAGGAATCATCCCGTCGACCAAATTTTGGGTGACATTAGCAAGGGAGTAACTACTCGTTCTAGATTAGTTAATTTTTGTGAGCATTACTCCTTTGTCTCTTCTATTGAGCCCATCAGGGTAGAAGAGGCCTTGCTAGATCCGGACTGGGTGTTGGCCATGCAAGAAGAGCTCAACAATTTCAAGAGAAATGAAGTTTGGACACTGGTGCCTCGTCCCAAGCAAAATGTTGTGGGAACCAAGTGGGTGTTCCGCAACAAACAAGACGAGCACGGGGTGGTGACAAGGAACAAGGCTCGACTTGTGGCAAAAGGTTATGCCCAAGTCGCAGGTTTGGACTTTGAGGAGACTTTTGCTCCTGTGGCTAGGCTAGAGTCTATTCGTATTTTGCTAGCATATGCCGCTCACCATTCTTTTAGGTTGTTCCAAATGGATGTGAAGAGCGCTTTCCTCAACGGGCCAATCAAGGAGGAGGTGTACGTGGAGCAACCCCCTGGCTTCGAAGATGAACGGTACCCGACCACGTATGTAAGCTCTCTAAGGCGCTCTATGGACTTAAGCAAGCCCCAAGAGCATGGTATGAATGCCTTAGAGACTTTTTAATTGCTAATGCTTTCAAGGTTGGGAAAGCCGATCCGACTTTATTCACTAAGACTTGTGATGGTGATTTATTTGTGCCAAATTTATGTCGATGACATAATATTTGGTTCTACTAACCAAAAGTCTTGTGAAGAGTTTAGCAGGGTGATGACTCAAAAGTTTGAGATGTCGATGATAGGCGAGTTGAACTACTTCCTTGGGTTCCAAGTGAAGCAACTCAAGGACGGCACCTTCATCTCCCAAACAAAGTACACGCAAGACCTGCTAAAGCGGTTTGGGATGAAGGACGCCAAGCCCGCAAAGACTCCGATGGGAACTGACGGACACGTCGACCTCAACAAAGGAGGTAAGTCCGTTGATCAAAAAGCATACCGGTCCATGATAGGTTCTTTGCTTTATTTATGCGCTAGTAGACCGGATATTATGCTTAGTGTATGCATGTGTGCTAGATTTCAATCCGATCCAAGGGAGTGTCACTTAGTGGCCGTGAAGCGAATTCTTAGATATTTAGTCGCTACGCCTTGCTTCGGGATCTGGTATCCAAAGGGGTCTACCTTTGACTTAATTGGATATTCAGACTCCGATTATGCTGGATGTAAGGTCGATAGGAAGAGTACATCAGGGACGTGCCAATTCTTAGGAAGGTCCCTGGTGTCATGGAGTTCTAAGAAACAAACTTCCGTTGCCCTATCCACCGCTGAGGCCGAGTATGTTGCCGCAGGACAGTGTTGCGCGCAACTACTTTGGATGAGGCAAACCCTCAGGGACTTTGGCTACAATCTGAGCAAAGTCTCACTCCTATGTGATAATGAGAGTGCTATCCGCATGGCGGATAATCCTGTTGAGCACAGCCGCACAAAGCACATTGACATCCGGCATCACTTTTTGAGAGACCACCAGCAAAAGGGAGATATCGAAGTGTTTTATATTAGCACCGAGAACCAGCTAGCCGATATCTTTACCAAGCCTTTAGATGAGAAGACCTTTTGCAGGCTGCGTAGTGAGCTAAATGTCTTAGATTCGCGGAACTTGGATTGATGTGTAGCATACATGTGTATTATGCTTTGATCATGTTCCCTTATGCATTTTGTTTATTTATGGTGCTCAAGTTGTACAAACTCTCCTCGGACCTCAAAAGTCCGTGTGTGAGTGATGCACATATTTAGAGGGAGATGTGCTACAACTTGACCCTTTGAGACTAACCATGTGTTTGAGCTTGCTTGATTTAGCCTCAAAGGAGGATTGAAAGGGAAAATGTGAACTTGGACCATGCAAGACTTCCACTGCACTCTGATGAGAGGGTAACTCACTCCAAGTTCATCTCCATATTCTTATTGCCTTTGTAGTCTTATTTGAAGATTTTGGTGAGGAAATGAGGTTTATGGGCCAAGATTGATCCCGTTTTGGTGCTTGATGCCAAAGGGGAGAAAATAAGGCCAAAGCAATAAATGGATCAGCTACCACTTGAGAATATTGAAAATAGTAGAATAGAGCTTTTGGTTTGTCAAAACTCTCTTGTTGTCTCTTTTGTCAAAAGTTGGCTTCTTGTGGGGAGAATAGTTGATTATGGGAAAAGGGATAGTTTTTGAAATCTCTGATCAATTTCTCTTGGAACAACTCTCTTTATGTCTCAACAAGTGTGTTTGACTTAGAGATAGGAAATTGAGGTTGATTTGCAAAAACAAAACCAAGTGGTGGCAAAGAATGATCCAAATATGCCAAATTTGAATCAAAACAAATTTGTGTTCTCATTTGCATTGATGTTGCACTTCTTTAGTTGCTTTTTGTTGTGTTGGCATAAATCACCAAAAAGGGGAGATTGAAAGGGAAATGCGCCCTTGGGCCATTTCTAAGTATTTTGGTGATTGAGTGCCAACACAAGTGCTTAAGTGTTAATCTATGCCAATTGGTGGACAAAGTGCAAATCAAGAATAAAGGTATGTTTCCAAGTCTTAGTACATTGTTTTGGAGACTAATGTATTGTGTCTAAGTGCTAGAAACAGGAAAAGACCAATTTGGAAAAGTCTTGGCTAAGCAGCCAAGACTCTGTGCAGTCTGGGTGCACCGGACTGTCCGGTGGTGCACCGGACTGTCCGGTGGTGCACCGGACAGTGTCCGGTGCGCCAGGCTGGCGACTATCAACTGGCTGCTCTCGGGAAGCGATCAACGGTGTACGACTATAAATCACCGGACTGTCTGGTGGTGCACCGGACTGTCCGGTGAGCCATTCACAGGCGAAGTCGTCGCTCTCGGGAAGCGATTAACGGCGTATGGCTATAAATCACCGGACTGTCCGGTGGTGCACCGGACTGTCCGGTGAGCCAACGGTCGGCCGGGCCAACGGTCGGCCACGTAATCCGCGCGCGACGCGTGGCCGAGCCAACGGTCAGAAGGGGGCACCGGACTGTCCGGTGTGCACCGGACAGTGTCCGGTGCGCCAACGACTCTGGATCTTCAACGGTCGGATGCGCCACAGAAGGAAAGAAATCCGCACTAGACACTGTCCGGTGGTGCACCGGACTGTCCGGTGCGCCAGGCGACAGAAGGCAAGAATTGCCTTCCTGGAATGCTCTTAACGGCTCCTAGCTGCCTTGGGGCTATAAAAGGGACCCCTAGGCGCATGGAGGAGTACATCAAGCATTCTCTAAGCATTCCTAAGCACCAAGACTCCAATTCCGCGCATTCGATTCTTTGTGATAGCAACTAGAGCTCCATTTGAGTAGAGAACTCTTTGAGTTGTGTTGAGAGCTCGTGTTGTGACTTGTGTGCGTGTTGTTGCTCTGTTTTCGTGTCTTGTGTGCGTTGCTCATCCCATCCTTACTTCTATGCTTCTTTGTGATAATCAATGTGTAAGGGCGAGAGGCTCCAAGTTGTGGAGATTCCTCGCAAGTGGGATATAGTAAAGTGAAAGCAAAACACCGTGGTATTCAAGTGGGTCTTTGGACCGCTTGAAAGGGGTTGAGTGCAACCCTCGTCCATTGGGACGCCACAACGTGGAGTAGGCAAGTGTTGGACTTGGCCGAACCACGGGATAAACCACTGTGCCATCTCTGTGTTGATCTTCTTGTGGTTATCGTGTTGTGCAAGAACTCTTCTCTAGCCACTTGGCTTTATTGTGCTAACTCTTAATCAAATTTTATGGATTAAGTTTCAAGTTTTTACAGGATCACCTATTCACCCCCCCTTTAGGTGCTCTCACTAAGCATCCTTATAATGAAGCACTTGGGATACCAACCAAGTCTCCACAATCCATCAATCCATAACCATAACATGTAACCATCGTATCTCAGTATGTACCTCATCATGTTTATTTATTATGTTCAAGCACTATCATTAAAACTAATTATCATAGCCCAACCTAAAAGGTAAATAAGGACAGAAAAAATAAAAGCTAGTCATCTTTAAGTCGATCATGTTGTGCGGGAAAGTAAATTATCATATGAAATAGGACATAAGTAGGTCATGGGACATTTGACTTCAGCAAACGAGTGCTTAGTATATTCATTGGTAGCTCCTTCGGGCTCCACGAACACTACAACACAAACCCCCCTATAGCAACGCATCTGCAGCAACACATGGTTTTATGCGTTGTAAGAAATTAGCAACAATGCTTAATATGTGTTGCAAGCATCATCTATTAAGTTATTAGAGTAGTGGTAATGCTTAATATGTGTTGCTAGCACCATCTGTTACTTAAAAGGATGTGGCAACACGTATGAAGTGGTGATTATTTTAAGTAGTGCTACCATGTATATTGACTATTTTATTTCAACGAGAAATGATTTGTCCATTTCAATCGTGTTTATGCGTAGGATGAATTGGAGCTTCTCATTTTACTAATGGCAAATGTTGCAGTATATTAATTTTTATTCAATAAATGGTTTATTTCTTGCAATACATATATGTGTTCTCACAAATCCATTCTAAATGTTGCCATTGTTATACGGTTCAACAACAATGCAACGCATAAATATGTTGCCATAAATCTGAGCAAAATGTTGCCAAATCCAATACGGGTCAACCCGTCGTTGCCAGTACAAACACATGTAAGCATTACAATAGGGAATAAATATCTGTTGCGGCACAACAACACCTATAGCCATGGTTTACCAACATATATATAAGTGTTGCAGTAGACCCTAGCAACGGTAGCATAGACAACACATAATTATATGTTGGTATAAGCCTTAGTAACACTTATTTCAACTTCTAGCAACGCATAAATGCGTTGCAATAGGGGGGGGGGTATTTTTGTAGTGGAACGAACCATTATCTATGTGATTGCAAACATGCATTCAACGTACTAAAAACAGAAAAGAACAATACACCATACAAGAGAATAGATTATTAAAACATGCAATACGAAATAGAGACCGCTTCTACGGACAGCGAGAAAAAAATTGCTGAAATTAGAGCTACGAATGAAAAGATATAAGTCTTGGATGATTTACGTGATTAAACACATAAAATTATATTTATAAGTTGATTTTAATTAATATAAACCATTTGTGGAAAATATTTTAGAGAAATATTTATTTAGCTTTAATTTGAGTTATAATTTGACTAGAAATCATATGTTAAAATTAGGCAAGTTATATTTATAATGTTACATATGATTCATAACATATAAATAATTAATTTAGAAAAGATGCGACCTGTAGGAACAAAATTTGGTCACCATGCCTACGAATATAGGGATAGTAATGTGTATGAGTATTGGTAAATAACCGTGGATAATTATCCATTGGGCACGGATATGGTGGAATCTGCTGCCCATGGGTAATGTATGGATATAATAAGGTATACTCGGATAATTTTTTGTGGGTATGTATATCCAGTATCCATGCCATGTCGGTTACCCGATCGATATCTGACATATGGGCCATCTGAATTCAATATATTATCCTAAATTCCTATTTTTCAATTTCCATGCATGACATATTGTTTGGTGTTGAAATTATCGTTTGATGTTGTTGGAATGATAAATTTTTAAAAATATGATAAACTTGTTGTTTGTTGTTGAATGTTAAAATTGTAGTGGATGGGCAGGTAACTGGTATCCATTGGGTAGTGGATACCCAGCGGGGTACGGGTATGGGTATAGATTCATACCCACAAACGTATATGGGTATGAGTTATGTTTTGTCTCGCATAGATTTGTGAATCACATATCCATCTCGTACCCGCCGATTGCCATCCCTATGTTTGGACGTCGATTACGACCAAAACACGGTGAAACGGGGAAAGTAGGGGTTTCTCACTAGGGGAAAGAAGAGACGACCGGAGAAGCATCATCGGCGGTTAGGAAGACAATGCTCTGAGCGGGGATGGCGAGGAAGACGTTGCTCCTCCTTGGTTGCTGCAGAGGCAGTGATCGTCGTCGCTTGGGGAAATCTCCGTGCGCAGTGAGGGTGCGAGAGAAGGGGGGAAACTATGGAGCATAGAGAAACTGCCGGGGTCTTGAAGAGGGGGTTACGCCTGAGCGGGGGAGGGGTTACGAAGGGGTTCATGCTTTCCAAACACGCACACACAATGGAGATTTGATGAGGTTAGTCTGACAGGTGATCCCTATTTAAGAATTTATTTTTAATTCCTAAAAGAATGTTCTAAAGAGTCCTAAAATTCTAGAAAAACTCCTAGATATGATTTAGAGTCCAAAAATTCAATTAAAGTTTTTGGAGAAAATATTTTTAAGTACCCTTAAATAAATAGAATTCGACCTTTTTTGAAAAAGAGAGAATTACCGAAAAATATAGAAAATTCACCGAGACTTATACGATGTATATTAACATGCGCCAAGTACTTTTTGCACTTAGAAACACTATACAACGACATGAATGCAATAACCTAAACTTCTCTATTGTTTTATTTCGCTAAACTTAACACTTGTATATAATACAAAATAACTCACCACTATTTAGGAAAGAGACAAGAGGAGAACAAAGAGAGGGTAACACCTAAATTTTTAGGGTAGAGAGAAAAATTGTATATCCCAAAATTCAGGGTGTTACAATAAGTCAGGTCACAAAACCAAGAACTATAGTCGTGTATTTGTGCAATGGTTCTGCCGAAGCTTTTAGAAAGTTGAAGAACTTTTGAACATCCGACATAGACAGATCTTCATATTCTAGTTCAAACTCTAGCCATACAACATTAAGCATTTCATCCATCCTATCATCGTTTGTCGTGTCATGCTCTTCCACCTCTATATGTTGATTTTGTGACACTCCATGGCGCACCCACACCTTACAACTTGGCATGAAACCAAACTAACAAAGGTCCATTAACACCCTTCTCTTATCATGACATATATTAATTATAGCACATGTTGCATGGATACCTTACAATACCATTGTTTGGCAAAGAGAATGCATGAACAATAAATTTCTAAGTCTTAACCATCCACTCGCTCGAATGAGCTCTACTCTTACTGCAACCATCATACATCCAAAAATATTCATCACTCATACTTGATCCAAAAGACTAAAGATGGCTGATGAGCTTCTCTTATTAGATATATCACGACTCTACATCTATGGGATAGTATAGGTCCTAAACTCACCCAGAATGACTGACGAAGTGTGAATCTATGCCCAAATATGGTACAAAGTCTGAGCGAGATTTCGGTAGCATAACCTCGTTGTTCTCCATCTCATGCGCAAATATGGTGCAATGAAGAATAACATGATTATAACAACGAACTCGTGGATCGTTATAAATATCACATTATGGGCCAATCTGAGACTATCCAAAAAGGGATAATTCCGAAAGAGCATAGCTCACATGTGGGACGTATGTGAGACATGTCGATCGAAATGAGTGACACATACATTCCATGAATCTCTTGATATTTCATGTGCTTTTAAATTAAATTATTTCATACTATCATATTTTGTTTAAATAATAATACATATTAGTAGTATAAAATATTCAACCTGATTAACTTAAAAAACTAAATATTAACTATTTTATTGTAATTAGGTTTATCAAACTAATACACTAAAAGTGTGTACAAGTTACTGAAATAAGCATATAATACTCAATATTTATTGGTTTAATATATACAAATTTCGTGGATGACCAATAAAAAATAGACTCGTTTTGTAGTGGTGGAGGCGAGACCGGGGAAGGGCCAGAGCGAAGATGGGGACCGCTCGAAAGGGTCGGAGCAATGGCGGAGACTAGCAGAAGTGTCGCAGCGTGGCTAGGTGGGGCGATGCAACGTGGAGCATGGTAGGGCGGCGTGATAAAGGGTGTGGCCGGGTGGTGTGATGAGGGATGAGTCGGTCGGGCAGAAGAGAGGGAAGCGAGAGTGAGGGGAGTGAGAAACAAGGATACCTGATCTGTACGGTACAAAACATGTAGGACGTAAAACTAGAGATGATTGTAGAGACTAAAATCGTTTCTTATTCAAAGATGTGTTTGAATACATTATATCTAATAGTTAGAAATAGAGCGAGTAAGATAAAAGCACAGGGTTTACAAAGCACACCACTAAACTAAAAGTCAGTTTATGTCCAGAAGCTGATTGTTTACACAAGCAAGTTGAGGCTGCTGCATGCCTGCATCCGCTACAATGGAGAGCCGTGGCAGGGCAGGGCAGTGAGGGCGTCGGCGTCCCTTCTTCACTAGTCCCCTACGTCGTCGGCGTCGCCCTCCAGGTGATGATGCGTCCAGTCGACAACACCGCTGGTCACGTCCGCGAGGTACAGGGCCGCCAGGACCACGAGCACCGGGAGCGGCAGGGACGCCTTCACCGTCACCCCTACGGTGAGCCTCGGCCGCTTCCGCAGCGACTCGAGGTCGATCAGGCCCAGCACCTCCAGGAACTCGGAGTGGAACAGAGTATGGCTGTAGTCCTTGGGCAACGAAAACGCCGGCGGGGTCGCCGTCGCGGCAGCCTTAGTCACCCTCGAGCTTTCCGGCGACGACGACGCCGACGACGCCGCGCCCTCATCGCCTGCTACCTCCGTGGTGGCACCATCTCGCTTCACGGCGGCGCGTGCTGTGGAGACGAGTCTCCTGCGGTGGCCCGGACCCGGTGGCGGGATGATGCCGCTGTGAAGGTGGCGGTGAGTGATGCTAGGAGGAGTTGCGAGCATCATGGAGGGAGATCTACTATTTGGGGCAGCGCTGATGCGCGCGATTGAATATATATTAGTATTGTAATGCACCTCGATCGGAGGCTGCAGGGGACTGATGCGCATTGTAGATGGATATACTAGTATTATTGAGGTTGGCCGTGTTTGAGCTGTAGTCATGTGGATGCATAGATTTGGTTTCGTGACGGAGGAGATGATAGGTAGCACAGCAGGGAAGCAAGGTCTTTAATTAACCTGCAAGGCAAGCAACGCTTGCCATATCAAGCAACCAGACCAGGTAAGAAAGCGACGTGTGTTAGTGTTTCCAATCAAACTTGGGAACAGTTGAACGGATATTTTAAAGAAGTATGGTGTTGTTTGGTTCACGAATAACGTAAAGGGTAATGGTAATGATTTACACTTAATTACGTGCGGTAACAAGTTTGAATAGTCCGGTATTAATTTTTAGTATGATATCTGATTACGGTTCACAACGAGAGCTACAGACATTTTCGGCGGCCAGACGCCGCCGAAAATAAGCCCTTTGCCGCAGAAAATAGCCTATTTTCGGCGGCAAAGGGCTTATTTTCGGCGGCGTCTGGCCGCCAAAAAACCCGGCCGAAAATAAGGCTATATTTTCGGCGGCTAGGGCCTGGCCACCGAAAATAAGCTATTTTCGGCGGCTGGCTCCCTGGCCGCCGAAAATAACTAATAATTTCCGGCGGCCACGTAGTTAGCCGCCGAAAATTAAAACTGCCGAAAATAGTACTCTTATTTTCGGCGGCTAGGGAGGCCGCCGAAAATTAATAATTTCAGAGCAAAAAAAAAAATAAAACAATGCGAAAAATAACAGAAAATTTATACAAAATTCATACAATAACAGAAAATTCATACTTGAGTTCACAACATAAAACTTGAGTCCATACAAATATAAAGTCCACAAATAGTCCATACAAACATAAAATCCACAAATAGTTCATTACAACGCACAGTGCGGCACAAAGCTAACTTAATCACATATCGGGGTCGTTGGAGTTGTGTCCACTACCTCCAGAAGCCAAGAACTGGTTGACGAAGTCGTGTGACGGGTTTGGATCCTAAAGAAAAAAGAAGACATTAATAACGGCATTGGTTACATGTATAACGACTATTCAAACAAATTGTTTTTCAAACTAACCTCTCCTGCATAAGCTCTCTCCCCTGCATAAGCTCCTCCTGGTGCTGGTATGACCGGTGGTGGCGTGTTGTGGCCTATGACCCCGGATCCCTATAAAATCAAGTTTAGTAAAGAATTGAAATTAGGTTGATACAAACGACAAGTCTTAACTAAATTGAAGCACCTGAGGTGGAGGTGGAGGTGGTGGAGCATGTAATCCCCACTGAGGCATCGGCGGCTGAAACTGAGGGAAAACAAATGGTTGCTGCTGTGCCTGCTGTGGAAACCAAGACTGTTGCAAATATAATATATTAGTTATAGAACCAATATCGAGCGTGTTGAGAATAAATAAGACACTCACGTTCATTGCTTGTTGCGTCTGTGCGTTGTAAGTAGCCATGTACTCTGATTGCTGTTGGAGAAATGCCATTTGTTGTTGCCGCAACTCTTCACGAAACTTTTCTTGCTGCTCCCTCATAGCTTCCTCCATGCTAGATACAGAGCGGCGACTACGGCTGCTACTACCACAACCCGCCTGCGACGAAGAGCCGCCACGAGAACGCAACTCCGTCGAATCGATAACACCGGTAAACATAGAATATCTTGAAAAACAAGAAAATTAGCTATTCGGTCATAGTTCCAATATTATTGAAAAGAGTCACAAGTTCATACCGTCCATGCGCCTTGCCTCCAAGTGAATGCACAACTTCAGCGTCGATGGTAGGTGCTCCTCGCCAATCGTAGTCTTCTCCATACTTCCTAACCATCTCCTGCCCGTATGTCTCCTGCAATACAATATGAAGGTTCAGCACACATGTAATTTATAGCTATATGGCAAGAAAACATTAATCCTAACAACAACTAACCATACGCTCAACGGCCGCTTGACTACACAGCTCGTCGGAGATTTCACTGTTTTTCGCTCGATGCCCTCTCCTATAAACATCGATTGGGCTCGGGACAGCTCCAGTTTGAGCCTCCTGCAAATATATGAGTTCAAACCGGTTTCATTTCTGAGTAAAACAGAATACTACATACTCACCATTCGCTTAGCCAATTGAATGTGTCCATCAGCCCCATAGGTATGGTTGACTACGACCTCATCATTGTCCTCGTCCTGCTGATGGCGTTGCCTATGTCGATTTCTGTTTGACTTCTCAATCCACTCGGGCGAAGCCCATATCTCACACAAAGCCTTGTAAGCCTGCGGCCGGTGTTCCATCCATGGAAGAGTTACCTGCATATAAAGCGTTAGCTCAAAATTACATTCACATCTGAATGAGCTGTTAAATTAGATTTTTACCTCCATGTACTGGTCTACAGTCAAGTAGACATCTGAATATTGTCGAAAGTTGTTGATAGAATGACCTCGGCGCTTCATGTACGCGTTCACAACCTATAGACGAGCATTGGAAAATGCATCCCTGCACACCTTCTTCGCATTGTTCTCTAATACTCGGTCTGCATGCTCTTGAGCCTCAGGTTCCACACGATAGCGTCTCTGTCCAACATCGAAAATAAAATTAGTTCAAAAACAACTAATAAATGTTAGGTTGAAACAACTAATAAATGTTAGTTTGAAAAAATTACCCAAAAATCGTGCTTGACGGCGCCTTGAGCTGTTCCATATGTAGCATGTGGAGCTAGTGCAAAGTGCGACCAGCTAGTGCAAGGAACCACCACACCTTTCGGGTCGGTGACAATTCCTGGGTTATGTAGACGACAGAGGTTACCTAAGACTTGATTAACCTGTCTATGGTGACCTCGACCGTCAAATGACGTGTCTTCCCATTGGCTGCATGACAAAAAAACAAGAAAGTCATGTCATATATATAGTGTAAAATAAAGAAATAAGTAAGAACAAAGTGGCCAAACGTGAGTACCTATCACCAACCGGGATGATCAGTACTCGAGCTTCAGATTGTGTAGGTGCTGACGGAGGTAGGACAAAGTGGCCCTTCCGAGTGCCCCTTCGTCGAACGACATGAGCCTCAGTGGTATCGTCATCCGCCTCAGCATCTATGCCCACCTCGTCCTCCTCCTCATGGGCCTGCACCTCCTCCTCCTCATGGGCCTGCTCGTCCTCCTCATGGTGTTGCACCTCCTCCTCGTCGTCCTCCTCTTCCTATGGACATGAAATAGAGACACGTAAAAATTTACATAAACATTTACATAAGATCAATTACATAAGTGACTGACAAATAAGATCAATTACATAAACATTTACATCGGTACTCCGTTGTAGAGCGATTGGTGTATCACGTAGTTCTGGCCGAGCGTGTCTCAGCAACGCCTCCTGTCTGCTCTGGCTAGAAGAACTCCCTTGGAAAAGGGAACGTGCACCAGGGAGTATCCTGCTAGCCGCATTAAGAAACCCCCTAGCAGTGCGCTTTGGTTTCCTACCACTCATCTTGTTCAATAGAAAAACATTAAATGTATTAGCTCCATAAAATTAAGTGAACTAATAAAAAATCAAATAATACATCACATAATATGAAATTTTGCATTACATATCAAAATTCATCAGAATCACGATCAAGGAGTCTTCTTCGATCCAAAGCTCGCAATGTGGCTTTTTTGTTCCTTGGATTTCGTTTTCGTTTCGGTGCAACACACTCATCAGTAGTGACATCGTTACGGTCTCCGACTAGTGAGTTCAGTGCAACACCCTCATCGATAGTAAAAGTAATTGGCAATTCTTCTTCTTGATAAACATCATCGACCTGTTCATCTTCGAATTGATAACCAGCAGTGCAAGGAGTATGTAAACGTTCCCTAGGGTTCACCTTATGAACTACCCACCATGCTTCAAACTTCGGATTTGGGTACGACATATAGTAGACCTGCTCGCACTGGTGTGCAAGGATAAAATTATCATGGCCTCGAAGTCGTTCCTTGTGCTTTACTTCAGTTATACCATATTGACTTTGTCTAATCCCATTAGTGCTGTCAAACCAATCACATAGAAAGAATACTAATTTCAAAGGTTTGTTCCCTGCAAAATTAAACTCTAGGATGTTTTAAATGATGCCATAATAATTAGTTTCTTTGCCGAGTGCATCGAGTGCCCTAGTCAGAACTCCAGTGTTACGTGTGGCTGCACAAGGACGAGACTTTTCAAATTGGTCTGAATGAAAACGAAAGCCATTCACATCGTATCGACCAAATGTTCTGCAAGTGACCGTCCCATAAGATAGCTGTCTCAAGTTCTCATGTATGTTAGGAGTCTTTGTGCACTACAAATAATATACAGTTAAAATGACTACCTCGCGTAAAAGTCTAAATGACATGAAAGTAAGGAATATAAAGAGTTTACATGCTCGCGAAACCAGTCAACAAAATTAGGTCTTCCTTGCCTCCCATGTCGTCGCATATTATCTAGTTGTTTGCTTGTAGGCTGATGGGAATAAGTCCAATTTTCCTCGTCGAACTTACTGTACGACAAATAAGTAATTAAATATGGCTCCTTTGGTAAAGAAATTAAGGGGTAAAATAAAGACTTACATGAAATATGGCTCCATCTCTTCCATATTAGAGTACATGTATAGCAATGCGGACATTCTTTCATCCATGCTAAGGTGGTAGAACGTGCCCTTACTAGTACTTGTGCCTCTCCATTGGAAAATGTTGAGATCACTGATAGGAGGTTCCTCATCAACATTGTATCGCATGGTAGCAGCATAGACATTATGTTCCTCTGCGAAATACACACTCGTGAAGCATGAAACCTCCTTTAGCAAAAAAGCTTCAGCGATGCATCCTTCTACTCTAGCCTTATTTCGAACCATGCCTCGCAGGTTTTTGAGTGCACGTTCAATGTGATACATCCACCTATATTGTACAGGTCCACCAACCTTTGCCTCATATGGAATGTGAATAAGTAGATGCTCCATCGGATTGAAGAATCCAGGTGGGAATATTTTTTCTAGCTTGCATAACAACACTGGTATTTGTTTCTCCAACTTCTCCATCATATTTTTACTTATTTCTTTGGCACAGATCTGCCTGTAGAAATAACTTAGCTCAGCTATTGCTTGCCACATGGCGTCGGGCATATAACCACGAAACATGACAAGGATAATCCTCTCCATTAATATATGGAAGTCATGGCTCTTTAACCCAGTTAGTTTTCCCGTTTTCAAATTCACAGCTCTTTTCAAACCCGCAGCATAACCATCGGGAAATTTAATTTTTTCATCCATCTCATTACCTCGATCTTGTCTTTAGAGGTAAGACAGAACAAGGCACGTGGCGGCTTACCGTTGTCATTGAGCACTTGGGTTGGTTGGTCACAAAGCATTGCTAGATCTCTTCGAGCTTTCAGATTGTCCTTTGTTTTTTTCAAAATGCATGCAGGTGTGTATGAGGGCTTCAACAACATTACTTTCTTGGTGCATGACATCAATGTTGTGCACAAGAATCAATGACGACATATAAGGGAGCTCCCAGAGACCACATATATGTGTCCAGTTGTGGTCCACTCCGAATCCTTCGTACTTGTCCCCCTTTTCATTTAGGACAAGGTTGTTCAGCTGAGCATATATTTCTGCCGCGTTAAGACGTTTAGGCGGACCTTTGGTGACCACAGTGTTCTTTATAAAGTTTTTCTTATCGCTCCTAAAGGGGTGTTTCCTGGGCAACCAGCGTCGATGACAATCGAAGTAAGTGATCTTTCCACCATGAGCAAGACGGAAGCAATCTGTATCTGAACCGCAATATGGACATGTCAATCTACCATGTGTACTCCAACCGGTAAAAATAGCATACGCCATGAAGTCATGCACCGACCACAAATACGCAACTCGAAGTTTGAATATCTGTTTTGTAAAAACATCGTATGCTTCAACACCTTTCCAAAGCTCCTTCAACTCTTCAATCAAGGGTTTTAACATGACATTGAGGTTCTTTCCAGGATAGTCTGGGTCAGGAATGATTAAGCAAAGAAATATAAATTCATATTTCATACAAAGAGAAGGTGGAAGGTTGTATGGAATAACAAAGACGGGCCAACATGAGTATGATGATGCCATTTGACCAAAAGGTGTGAAGCCATCGGTCGCGAGGCCGATTCGAACATTCCTCGGATCAGCTGCAAACTCGGGATCAAACGTGTCGAGAGCCTTCCATGCATCCCCATCTGAAGGGTGCACGATTAGGTCATCGTTATCACGGACACCTTCTTTGTGCCATCGCATGTGCATATCGGTTTTTTTAGATAGAAACATCCGTTTCACTCGAGGAGTTAGTGGCAAGTAGCGGAGCTGCTTATGTGCAACATCTGTCATCACCTTCTCACCCTCATCATTAACAACTTCCACAAATCTAGATTGTCCACATTTCAGACATTTTTTCTCTCCCGCATGCTCCTTCATGAAAAGCATACAATTATTTTTGCACACATCAATCTTCTCGTAATCCATACCGAGACCTTTGATAATTGTCTTTGATTGGTACATGTCTTTAGGCAACTTATTGGGCTTTGGGAGCACATCTCTTAATAACTTTAAAATCTCATTGTTACAATTGTTCGAGAAAAAGTACTTGGACTTAATGGCCATGAGCCGAGTCACAAAAGCGAGTATACTCACATCTGTGTGTTCATGCAACGACTCTTCAGAGTCTTTTAGTAGTTTAAAAAATCTGGAAACCTCTGGTGTGGCAGGATCCTCGGAGCTTAGGTTGAATTCTGGACGTAGCGAATCTAGCATCTCATGCATCGCATCATCGCCAGCCCAATCATTGTTCTCCTCCTCTTCTACATTCCGGTTGGGTACTACCTCACCATGATGTTCCCACACCTCATATCCGGGCATAAATCCAAACTGACAAAGATCTAGGCTAACTCTTTCCTTATTAAGAAATATACTGTTTTCGTGCCGCCTACAAGGGCATTTGACAGTGCTGGTTAAGGACAAGGCGAATACGTGGTCCACAAAATCTTTGGTCTTGGCTACCCAATCATCAGAATGACGTCCATTCCTACTCCAACCATTGTACATCCATGCACGATCGGCAGCCATTCCTGAGACTGTTAAACGAAACCATATCGTGAAAAAATTATTCAACTTCGTCAAGTGTATCGGTCTTACATGTATAGACAGGGATAGGTTCTAAACCCACATGAACCTAGCAGGACCTAAAAAAAATTTGGCAGCATAAATTCGCTGCCACTAAATAATATTACTTATATACAAAACAAACAATGATATAATACTAATCAAATCAAACTAAGTACCACATACACTAATTATGCAACTATTATACGTACCAATATAATATACTATTAAAGCTAATAATATAATAGTAATCAAACAATAATACGAAAATAAGAAATCAAATACTTGCATACTAATAATATACTATTAAAGCTAATAATATAATAGTAATCAAAGTAAACAAATATAATATACTATAACATACTTGCATACTAATAATATAATTGCATACTAATAATATAATAGTAATCAAACAATATAATCTACTATTAAAGCTAACAATATAATAGTAATCAAATTAAACAATAATACGAATCACAAACAGTAATTAAACAAACACAATTACAAATATATAATAATTTCGGCGGCATCTAAATAACAACCGTCGAAAATAAGAAATAAAATATTTTAAAAAATTACCTCTCTCGATGCGGCGGCTCGACGACGGCGGTGAAATGGCGGGCCGGCGGACGAGCAGCGCGGGGACGGACGATGGCGGACGGCGGTGCACGCAGGGACCTTCGGCGCCGGCGGCGGCGCGCAGGGGCAGAGCGCGGGCGCACGGGCGCTGTCGCGGCGGGGGCGCTCTGGCAGGGCGCGGCGGCGGCGCAGGGGCAGGGCGCGGCGGCGGCGCAGGGGCAGGCCGCGGCGGCAGCGCGGGCGGCGGCGCGGTGGGCAGAGCGCACGGCGGCGTCGGCGTCGGGTGAGAGGGAGAGGAGAGAGAAGGTAGAAGAAGGGCCCGATAGTTTTAAATTCCATTATTTTCGGTGGCCGTGTCAGATGCCGCCGAAAGTAGCCGTATTTTCGGCGGCTGGCTCGCTGGCCGCCGAAAATAGTACTACTTTCGGCGGCCGTGTCAGACCACCGAAAATAGTGGGTAATTTTCGGCGGCCCTCCCCTAGTCGCCAAAAATAATGGGGGCCGCCGAAAATGACTGTAGCTCTTGTTGTGGTTGGACTAAAACAAACATGATTTAACGTTATCACTTGCGCATTACATTACAAATATTTGAACCAAACGGTACCTATATTCCTTGTGTTCGATTCTAGTGATGTCCATCTGCTCACATGCACAGTGGTTTGTAGCTGTTACGTATTTGGGTACAAGTTTTCTGTCGGGTACTTTTACCTGTGTATGTACAGATATACGAGTGAAGTGTTGTACCCGTACGTGAACACGGATATTTTAACGGTTAAAATTTTATTTGATGGATATACGGAAATAGGAACTACGTAGCAGTATACAACCGTTGTCCTGTCTATCAGTCTATGCTCACCGCCTCACCCACTTGTGAGTTGTGACTTGACATGGAGAAAAAGCTGAGGGAATCTTGTAACAGTCGCACTGTAAATTATGACAAAAATAGCAGTTATCCGGTATTGTAGGGAAAATTAGGACATATCTAATGTATAATGCATCAGTTTTTATGGTTTCATTGTTTTCGTCTTCATCGTTCTCTCCAACGCTTTAAATGATAAAAAATACTAAAATTATACATAAATAATGATTCAAACTAGAGTTGTTGCCTCTAAACCTACATTCACGTCAACTAGCCAACATAACACGTACATGTACTTTGCTAGTGGGTTATGTAAGTGTTTCATTAAGACCATTTTTACAACATGTTAGACAAAATAATAGACCCACTAAATCATGATAAAAAATATTGTATCTTATATTCGTAATAGCAAGAGCTGTGTTTGGTACGGCTTTAATGGGGCTGTTTTCTTCCTCTAGTCAAAGTTTAGTTTCGTGTCACATCAATTATTTTAATTTCAATTATAGGTATTAAATATATGTTTAATTAGGATTAATAAATTTGTGTCGCCTTTTTATTCATATGTGTAATTCGTTTTTATAATTAAACTATATTTAATACCTGTAATTATATTATCATTCAAACATTCGACTAAACTTTAGCTGGCTCGATGACTCCTGTTTCTTATACAAGGCATAAGAGAATCAGAGCTACTACTGAAACAAAAAAAAAAAGTGGTGTGTGGCCAAAATTAGCTAGAACACGCGCAAACGGGGCAAATTATCCCCTCCTTTCTATTTTCTAAATTATATGTTATTTTAGCTTTCTAGATACGTACTGTTTTCTTTTGTATGCAGAATCTAGATGTATTATACAATTTATTTATCTAATGTTTTTTTAAATAACCTATATATATTTATGGGACGGATGATTATATTACATAAGGAAGGCGTTGCCCGGAAGCAAACTCACGAGAAAACTGCATACTTATATATCACTGTCCAAAGAACTCTAAGGTGATCACTCTGCTGGGTAGAAAAACCGTCACATAGTTGGCCACTCCGGCGAGGTTAGCCCAAATTGCACTCATTTGAGTTCCTGATCTCCCTCCCGGTATCACGCACGCTCAAATACAGCAAACAAGTTGCAAGATGGCGAGACAGACTAGTGGGAAAATTGCACACGGTCAGAACTCTGCAGAACACAGGGAAAAAAAAAGGCTGAGACGGTGGCAGATGGCAGCAATCAGACAAGAAATCACGAAGGCGCAGACGAGAAATTAAAAAAAAAGGCTGATGATGGTGTGGCTAGACGCTAGAAGCGGCAGTGCGCCTTGCAGTTGGCGTCGCAGTCGTAGAAGCAGGGCCCGTCGCAGTGCATCGGGCACAGCAGCCGCATGCCGCTGCACCGCCCGGGCGCCGTGCACCGCGCGTACTCCCCCACGCGGTACAGGCCCGAGCTGTAGCTCGGCCGGTGCCGACGCGCACGCGCCCTCCTTCCGCCGCGCGACGCCGCCGTCCCACGTCCGTCGTGTCCGTGCTGCTGTGGTCTTGTTCCTCCGCGGCTACCTCCTCCTACGCCACAGCCACCACCTCCACCTCCACCACCTCCTCCGCTACCACCACCTCCGCCGCCGCCGCCAGTGCCCCAGCCCCAGCCCCACCCATAGCTCCACGAGGTGCCCCCGCTGCTGCCGCCTCCTCCCCCACCACCGCCACCGCCTCCGTCCTTCCGGGCGGTGACGCTGCTGGCATTGTAAATGCCATTGTCGTCTCCAGCCGCATCTACGCCCTGCGCCTGAACCACCGGCGGGCTTTCTGCTTCGGGCGAGGCTCCACGTGCGGGCATGGTCACCGTCGTCGTCACCATCACAATGAACGCCAAGGCAAGCACACCCAGGCCACCCACGGCAGGCACGCGTGGAGTACGCATCCCCTGTGATACGAGCATGCCAGGCCTGTGCGAAGCAAACCAACAGGCCGATTGAGGCGAACTGACAACTGAATTGAACTAGCTATATAGCTGCCGTTTATATATAACTCTTCTAGGACAAAGTGGCATGATGTGGTGATATCCATCCATGGAGTTGTTGTGGCTATATGATGGCGACAGTTAAGCATGGCACTAGTGAGAGAAAAGTGAGGTGGTCGAGAGAGAGAGAAAGGGGCCAAGTTGACAAAGACATGAGATGACTTCATGTGCACTTCTTCCACAACATGCACCACAAAGACGGCTATCATGCTACAGCATATGCTATCATGCACTTCATGTGAGCAGATCTCTGTCTTACTGGGCCAGGTAAAAACTCCCGTTCATATCTTTTTGTACGTACGTTCATGAGAGTTTTGTGGCATTAAATATACTGATGATATTATATGGAATAAATGGAGAAAGACATGATATATAACAATTTTATGACATCAAATGAATTTTTATACTCTTGAAAACTGGGACGAAACTGCTTATAGTAGTCTTTCTATACATATATACTGCTACGTACCAGCCATTCAGTCCCCACAGGTCCACCAACACACTAGTCCTTCAAGATGAAGTTAGCTTCTGCGATTAGCGGGTCGGTCTTTTTTTAGTCTTGTCAACCTCGACCAAGATCTATTCATATGCCCGTATATATATGTCCATAATTGCCACATATATATAGAACCTGCGCCCTTGATCTCGATGCATTGGTTCGAAGGCTCTCTGTTCGTCGCAGGCTCGCATGCAGCTTCCAGTTCCCCTTTCTATCGTTGGGATTTTTTTTTAAACCCCAGGAATCTGGTTAACTAAATTCCAAATCCGTACGCAACTTAAACTCGCAAGTTGTAAGTATGTTCGTACTCAAACGTACGTGCTGCGTCTGTGGTTTTATTTTGACTTCCATTGTATTCACGGCATCACGTTGAAGAATGGCAGCTTCATCAATTGATTTGAAATACAGCAGACCATCAAGTTATTGAACCAATCATTATTGCCAAATCTTGTTATGTAAATTAGTCTTGATGGCCGAGAAGGATCTTTCAACCGTTGCCGTTTACACCGGCACCAACAATGCCAATTCAATTAGCCCGTAGAACACCAGCACCAACAATGCCAATTCAATGAGCCCAATAAGCCCGTAGAACAATGGGATACCCAAATACTTTTATGTTTCAATTATCTTTCTGGCCAAACATGCAATATCTACACAAAAACCAAAGGCAGCATGCCTCCTCACATAAATAATACAGGGGTATTTGGTTTGAGGAATTATTCAATTCAAAATAAGGTGATGCATGATGGGTCTATTCCTCAAATTTGGTGGGATGACCACATTTCTCATATTTATACTAACTAACTATGAGAAATAAAATGGTGATGGATCAACTTATTCCATTTCACAAACCAAACAAAAAAGTGAGGAGCGAGAAGATGAAGAACTAGCTCATTCCTCAAACCAAACACTCTAATAGTTCTCAAGGTGATCCTTATCAAATCCTGATCATCATCAGAAAAATCCTTACCATAAATTTCAGTAAGTCGAGCAAGCTTGTTCACATCAAACCTTGGAGAAAGAGTTCTTCGGGTTAGGACAAAAAAGCATATTATAATAGTAACTCTGTATTCGCTTCATCAAACCGGTGATTCATTTCAGCATATATTTTGTCAATAACAATATAGAAGGTGTCAACACGAAAATAATGTATATTAGTCTCATTTCGTCTCTATACTATGCTCAGACCAATGGTTAGACCGAGTCAAGTAATATGACAGTAATTAGCCTTATTAAAAAGGATAACTAACCATCCAAGGAATTGGCACAAGGTTTTGTCTGAGGCTTTATGGGCTCATAGAATATCTAAGCATCATGCTACTAAAGTGTCTCATTTTCAGCTTATTTATGGACATGAAGTCGTTTTGCTTGTAGAGGTAAGCATAAATGCTATCAGGTTTTGTCAACCTCGACCAAGATCTATTCATATGCCCGTATATATATGTCCATATATAATTGCCACATATATATAGAACCTGCGCCCTTGATCTCGATGCATTGGTTCGAAGGCTCTCTGTTCGTCGTCGCAGGCTCGCATGCAGCTTCCAGTTCCCCTTTCTATCGTTGGGATTTTTTTTATTTTTTAAACCCCAGGAATCTGGTTAACTAAATTCCAAATCCGTACACAACTTAAACTCGCAAGTTGTCAGTATGTTCGTACTCAAACGTGCTGCGTCTGGGGTTTTATTTGACTTCCATTGTATCCACGGCCGGCGGCCTCACAGTGGCAGACCTATAAAATTTCAAAAGCCTGGACAATGCTTCAAAGATGATATTGGTACAAACATAATGTCCTTTAACATAAACAGAGTTGAAGGTCACAATAATTTTTAAACTAGCTAGGTTGGATTGTTCAGGATACGATTATGAATAATTGAGAAAAAGAGTCGATATGATCGCAATTGTTCCATTACAATACAAACTTAAAGGTGCATTGACAACTTAGCAGAGTCTTATCTCCAAAAGAATAGACCTATATATCTAGGAACGGAGCAGCTGCATTCTTCGAGTCTTAATGTTTTGAAAACGTTGAAGAATGGCAGCTTCATCAATTGATTTGAATAGTTCTGTTGAGCACCAAAATGACCTTGGACGGACTGCGGTCCGGACGGTTCGTGGTGGTGGTGCAGACGGTCCGCGTGTGCACAGAGTCAGTTAGAGTTCCTAGTTTCTTGCAGGATTTGTTACCTAAAACCGCGAGATTAGCTCGGAAAATAGTTTGTAGCGGATTCAGACCTCCCCTTTATATAGATGAAGGGCTACGGCCGATTAAACCCCAACAATCGATCAAATCAAGTCTATTTCTCGTTTTTACCTTATGCATTAGGAGTAGTTCTATTTTAGCTCTAGGTTAGCCTTTCCCTACCTCAAATTCTCCGCTTCTCATCGACTCTGCGTCGATTAGAGGAATCTAGGTCGGCCTGTCGAGCCTAGACAACACCTAGGATCTCTCCTCCCCGACGGGGTCCCTCCCGGGAGTGAGATCCAGACGCCCCCGGGGACCTTCGCCACCCCTGCGTACGCGCGGACCATCCGGCTCGTTAGGAAGGGAACTCGAGCCCTGCGCCAGGTCGCGGACCGTCCGGCCCCTAGCCACGGATCGTCCGCGCCTGTGCAGAGGGCACCGCCGCCGGTTCTCGTTATAGTGATTGGCACTCGAAAAGGTGTCAACACACTTTTTGACGACTCCGTTGGAGACATGTGTCTAGATCTACTAAAAATCAAACCTCCAAATGGCCGGTTCTAAAGATCACACTGATATCTCCCCAGACAATGTTCTGAAGCCGGCTGTTGAAAGTCTGACGGCCAATGAGCAACAACAATACGAGGACTACATGCGTCAAGCGAAGGAGAAATTCTTGTCAAATACACAGTGGATCGCCACCAAAAAGTTGTCAAACATGGAGAGATCGACGTCGCATATCTTCTATTTTCGCTTCAAGTCCCCAACGTAAGTAAACCCGACGACATCCAATCTATTAAACAGTATGTAGATCATCAGCAAAATCAAATGAAACAACATATTGGAGGGTTGGAAGAATCAATTAGAAAATTAACGCGTACGTTGGAGAAGTCTGTTGCTCCTAGTTTTCCATCATATGAAACTAGTAACAGGATATCTATGTCTAATACATCGGCGACAAATGGGGATTTGTAGCCCCAGTCATTATATGGTATGCCGATGAACTCATATCCAGGGCAAGTACCACCATCGCCGTCCCTGCTTGGCAGATCGGCGCCCCTAGACATGGTCGGACCGTCCGAGCTTTTGCTTGGATAGTCCGACCCTTACGCAGACCGTCCGGCTTTCCCTGCCGGACAGTCCGGGACCGCACCAGGGCTACCGCGTGGCGCCCCAATAATAGCGAACACAACCGGCCAGTTCGGATGTACCACTGGACAGACCAGATATGCATACGCAGAACCTACTGTCGCACACTACGCACCAAATTATTGCACACCACAGCAGCAGTACGTTCCGCCCCCTACATGTAATATCCAATTTGTAAGAGAGAATATAAAAGGAGAACAAAATGTTATTTCCTTTATTTATATGTGTGGGTTGCACCCAGTTGTCATCACATGTGAACACCATCTTTAAAAACAATTAATAAAAATATATATATACCACTAAATTATGCATCATGCTGGAATTTTTATTGTGGGTGCATTACTTGTGACAACATAAAAATAATGTGACAAGAAATATATTAAAGCCCAAAGTGGAATTTAAGAGCTAAAATAAATTTTAGAATTTGAGAAAAGAGAAGAAAAGTACTATATAAATATAAATAAGATATGTTTAATCAAATAATTGTACTTGAGCATACTAGAATATGAACTTATATTTTTGGTTCAAGAATAAACTTCACAACAGCACTTGAGTTCAAAATTTGAAAACATAAACTTAGGAAAGAAAAGAAAAAGATGAAAACCGTGTTGGGCTCAAAGTGGCTAGCTCGGCCCACCAACGAATACCGCGCGACCGTCTTCTTTCCGCAGAAGCGTGTCGACATGCGGGCCCGACGAGTCAGTCTCAAATGCGCTTTACATGGAGTCGAGTTACGCTGACTTGCGGGCCCGGTTGTCAGCTCCCTCCCTTCCTTCCGATACACCGACTGGTGGGACCATTTGACCAGTCTCTGCGTCGCTGCCATCTTCTTCTCCGCGAAAGTCGAGCGGCGCGAACGGACCTCGCCACCACGACCGGCGCAGGGCTCGCTCGGACCGTTGGGTGTTGACCATATAAATGCGAGCGCTCGGTGCCGTGACCACTCTTCGCCCCACCTAGCCGCAACCGCGCCATCGTTAGGTTCTCAGTGCACCGCCGCGCTGAGACAGCTCACCGCCGCCGCTGACTCGTCCCTTCGCCACCGTTCCGGTGTCGGCAGGAGGTCAGGGTGATTCGCCTGGGCTCGTGGAACGTGTCCGTGGTGGATTGGGGTCGGGAAAGCCTCGGTCGTCGACTGAATTTCTCACCGGAGTGGATCTTGGACTCGAACCCGCTGTTCCTTGTCGCTCGGACTTGCCACCGCTCCAAACCTCGGTAAGTCTTTACCCGTGTGACTCACCAAGTATTACTCTCCTCGTAGCACCAATCGGGGTAGCGAATAGGTCTCTGGTGCACCGGATTGGCAGTCTCCGGCGAGGGCATCCGTCGTGGATTCACACGCGCCACCGCGCGTTCCCATCGGACTTAGGGAGGGGGTTCTGCACCGTCGGATCACGTAGGCACGACTGTGATCTAATCTGGAGAATACCTCCTCGGTTGGGTTTTGCGCCGTCCGATTATTCACGGAGGGATAGGATTTGGGTGTGGATACCGCTTCGATCAATTGAAGTGTAGCCGTTCGATCGGGATCAGATGGGGGTTACTCATACTGGGCATCATTAAATCGTGGACGTCGGAACTGGATCCAAGGGGCGACGTAGCGTACTGGTTCACCCTAGCGCAGATCTAATCTGCAGCGTCCACTTTCGATCTAACGACCAAAAATCACTGATACCCCCTTCGGCCACACGTTTTATAAAATAGACCCCTGGGAACTAAAGAATCAACCCGCGGACCACATTGGTTGTTCACTGAGTCTGTGGAGTCTTGCGCCAGGCCCCTTGTACTTTTCTATAAATGAGGCCCAGTCCAGCACTATTTTAAATTGATACATGAATTGGAAATTGGATTTTTAATATGAAAATAATTAGTAGAACTTGATAAATTCATAGAAAATCCATACTTGGTCCAAATTAATCCATTCCAATTTCTAAAATTTTGTAATATTATTCTCTATCGTTTGGAGTCTCTGTTTTGTCATGAAAACAGTAAGAAAAATGATTTCTCACTTAATCCTATTTTAAGCACATAAAACCTTTGGAAATTCATATCTTAAAATCCATAACTCCAAAAATTATGATTCCTGTTCCTAGGTTTTTATTTTAATGTGTAGATTATTATTATGTATTTTGTTTACATGTTTGGTGTGATGTTAATTTTCTCTATATAATGTGCTTGTTTGTATTGTGGCGAGTAGAGGAGCTTGTGACTGAGGATCTTGGTGACTAGCAGATAGAAGTAGCTGAGCAGGAGCTCATTGAAGGAAAGTTGTGCCCTTGACCACTTTCATTACCCAATAATGCTCTTTATTATCACTATTCAATGCATAGGCTTAATTTTGATGGGACCCGATAGGTCACCCTAGATTGTTTATCCCTTTACCTTGTTATCCCTGAATCACTTGGGTAGTTTTGCTATTGCTTTACATGGTTTTGGGATAATATTTCATTATATCCATATTCTAGTTATTTTGTTATTCTATTTATATTCATGTCAAGATCATTAATGTTAATTGGAACATGGAGCTTAACTTGAGAAACACGTACCACCACAAGGGTTTAATGGGACGTCCTTGGCTGACTAATTAGGAAAGCTAGTGGAAGACTACCTTACCCGAAAGGGGCAAGGGCAGTAGGGGAGATGTAGGCAAGAAGGTTCTCGGGTTGATTTTGCTGCGATGGCGGTCAGACGGGGGATTCTTGCAAGTGCTCTTCCCATAAACTGTAGCGGGTTTTCGGAAGCTAGTGGAACTTTGTAAAGGCCTCGTAGTGTTGCCCTGCATCGCTTCCTTGGTAGATGTGTATGGGAGTCGCGATCCCTTGGCAGATGGGTAACATGACTTGTGGGTATAGGGTACAACCTCTGCAGAGTGTAAAACTGGTATACTACCCGTGCTCACGGTCATGAGCAGCTCAGGACTCTCGCATGATTAATTTATGGAACTTAACTTCAATTTGTCATTTGCATTGCATGGGATTATTTATTAATTTTGTTCTATTACTTTTATTAAGGTTTGGTATTTACTTACATTTAGTAACTGCTAATAAAATTTTTGACCAACTATTTAAAAGCAATGCTCAGCTTTAACCCCTGTTGTTGATTAGCCTTACACATCACATGGACTCCCACCTTTGGTGAGTTCATGCCCACCGGTTTCCCCACAACTTGTTGAGCTGTGATCATGTGTGAGCACACCCTTGCTGTCTCACACCCCCCTATAGGAGAAGAACAGGTGGTTCAGGAGGAGCCACAAAGCGAGGAGTTTGATCTGATCTAGGTGGCGTTTCCCAGTTGACTTGCGCCAAGGATGATCCTTAGTTCGTTTTATATTTATCTTTTATTTTGTAATAAGACTTCCGCTATGTAATAAATACTCTAATGTTATTGTGACATTTATCTCTATACACTCTGTTATTATATATGTTGTCTTCTTGGCGCATGTATGAGATGCACCCGGCTTTGTCCCTTAAAGCCCGGGTGTGACATAAGTGGTATCAGAGGAAATGTTGACTGTAGGACGAAACCTAGATAGAAATGGATAAAACCCTTACCTACTTATCTTAATATGATTCATTCTATACTTATCTTATCTTGATCTTGTCTCAACTTTTGTTGTTATACTCTGATTTCTCTTATCTTTTATACTCTAAGACAAGATGGATTTCACATCTTGGAATCCTACAATTATAACCTTTTTCAGAGATAGGAGACCTAAGACAAAATTAAAACTATTTTCTCTATTTAAAAATGTTGGTTGATTGTTCTGATGATAAATGCTTGATTTGCTTCTTTGATTGATTGAAACATTATAGTTGGGCATCTTAGCATGTACCACCATAAGGTAATGTATTAACTTTAGTAGGTGACACACTAATCTACTTAGCTAATAAATCCCCTGCAGTAACATTCCTCATAATTACTCGCCTTGTCTACAATTGTTCCTTACTTACCCAGTGTTTCTAACCCAAATGGGCTACCCCTATAGTGTTAGAAGAGAGCAGTATAGACTTGATCCTTGATATGTCATGGTTAAGAAAGGCAAAGGCAGTTTATACACTATGCTAAGGGAACCGTAGAACTCACCAGTTCCAAAGGAGAAAGATTTGAAGTTGCAATTGCAGTAACTACCACCATCAGACTAGCGACATTCTTAGTAGATGAGAAGTTTGTTGGTGGCAACATTCGTGCGGTTAGAGATTTTTTGAATGTCTTTCCAGAGGAGTTACCAGGGATGCCACCAAATAGGGAAGATGAGTTTGTCATTGATCTCTTACCTGAGACTGCTCCTATTTCTAAACGGCCATACAGGATGTCCGTAGAAGATCTAAAGGAACTTAAGAAACAATTAACGGAATTACAATAGGCTGGGTACATTCGTCTGAGTTCCTCACCTTGGGGAGCGCCAGTTCTATTTGTACAGAAGAAAGATGGATCGCAAGGGATGTGCGTGGATTATAGGACCCTTAATGATGTCAATGTGAAGACCAAGTATCCATTACCCTGCATTGAGGATTTATTTGATCAGATGAGAGGTGCAAGGGTATTCTCGAAGATTGATCTCCAATCGGGTTATCACCAAATGAAGATTAGGCCATCAGATATTCCCAAGACGACATTCTCAACCCGATATGGTTTATATGAGTTCATCGTTATGTCATTTGGACTTACTAATGCACCAACCTATTTTATGAATCTGACGAATAAGGTGTTTATGGAGTATTTGGACAGATTCGTCGTAGTATTCATTGACGATATTCTTATTTATTCCAAGAGTGATAGTGATCATGAGGAACATCTGATATTGGTGCTACAGAAGCTACGAGATAACCAACTCTACGCCAAGTACAGTAAATGCGAGTTTTGGATTGGCGAGGTGCCCTTTCTTGGACATATCATTTCTAATGGAGGGATATCAGTGGATCCTACTAAAGTCAAGGAGATTATGGAGTGGAGCATACCCACTATAGTTACTGAGGTCCGGAGTTTTTTGGGACTAGCAGGATATTATCGGAGGTTTATTGAAGGATTCTCTAAGATTGCCAAGCCTATGACTTCACTTCTGGAGAAGGGAAGAGAGTTCAAGTGGGACGAGAAGTGCCAAGATAGCTTTGATCAATTGAAGAAGAGATTGATGTCACCACCAGTGTTGGTTATGCCAGATCTACAGAAGGGATTTGACATTTATTGTGATGCATGTGGCTAAGGCTTGGGATGTGTACTTATGCAAGAAGGACATGTGATCGCCTACACGTCTCGTCAGTTGCGGAAACATGAATTGAACTACCCCACTCATGACTTAGAACTGGCAGCCGTGGTGCACGCACTTAAGATATGGAGACATTATATTATGGGAACTAAGTGCCAAGTGTACACGGATCATAAGAGTTTGAAGTATATATTCACTCAGAAGGATCTCAACCTTAGGCAACGCCGTTGGTTGGAGCTTATTAAAGATTATGATTTGGAGATTCACTATCACTCGGGCAAGGCGAATTTGGTTGCCGATGCCTTGAGTCGAAAGGAGCACGTTCATTCAGCTATTGTGGCCCAACTGCCCGATGAGATTGTTGAGGATTTCAGAAGACTTAACCTGGGGATAGTTGCTCACACTGAAGGAGTTACTATTGATGTGGAACCTACCTTGGAACAAGAAATCCGCAAAGGACAAATTGGTGATGCTAAGATACAAGAGATTAAGGATCTGATTACTGAAGGTCGAGGTCCAGAATTCACGGAAGATGAGCAAGGCACCGTATGGTTCAAGGACAAGATATGTGTTCCTGATATTGAAAGCCTTTGTGAGACTATTTTAAAGGAGGCACATGACTCAGATTATTCTATTCATCCTGGTAGTACCAAGATGTATCAGGATTTGAAGCAGAAATATTGGTGGTATGGATTGAAGAGAGATGTGGTTGCACATGTGGCTATGTGCTATGTGTGTCAAAGAGTTAAGGCTGAACACCAGAGGCCAGCTGGACTATTGCACCCGCTGAAGATACCCGAGTGAAAGTGGGAAGAGATTGGTATGTATTTCATTATTGGATTGCCTCGCACCCAGAAAGGATATGATGCTATATGGGTGATTGTGGATAGACTGACCAAAGTGGCACACTTCATTCCTGTCAAGACTACTTATAAAGGTTCTCAAATAGTAGAGTTATACATGGCTCGGTTTGTGTGTTTACACGGTGTACCAAAGAAGATAGTGTCTGATCGAGGTTCACAGTTTACCTCAAGATTCTAGAGAAGCTTCCATGAGAATATGAATACAAAGTTGAATTTTAGTATAGCCTATCACCCTCAGACTGATGGACAGACTGAAAGGACTAATCAAGTACTGGAGGATATGTTGAGAGCTTGTGCCCTTCAGCACAGAGGAAGTTGGGATAAAAGTCTACTTTATGCTGAGTTCTCATATAATAATAGCTATCAGGCGAGTCTGAAGATGTCACCTTTTGAAGCTCTATATGGGAGAAAGTGCAGGACTCCTCTATATTGGGACTAGACTGGAGAAAGACAGTTCTTTGGGCCTGAACTGATTCAAGAAGCAGAAGAACAAGTCCGTATAATTCGGGAGAATTTGAGGGTAGCTCAAACCAGGCAAAAGAGCTACGCAGATAATAGAAGAAGACCACTGGAATTTGAGGAAGGAGATTATGTGTACCTCAAGGTGTCTCCACTTCGTGGAATGAGGAGATTCAAGGTTAAGGGCAAATTAGCTCCTCGCTTTATTGGACCGTTCATGATCTTTAGGCGAGTTGGGGAGATGGCATACCAACTTGAGCTACCTGATAATCTATCTGATGTGCATAATGTATTCCATGTGTCTCAACTTAAGAAGTGTCTCCGTGTCCCTGAGGAACAGTTACCAATGGAGGAGCTCAGTGTTCAGGGTGATTTGACTTACACGGAGTATCTGGTCAAGATTCTTGATACATTGACTCGAGTTACAAGAAATAAGGTGATAAAGATGTTCAAAGTGCAATGGAGTCACCATGGAGAAGATGAGGCTACTTGGGAGAGAGAAGAAGAGCTTCGCATAGATTTTCTCCATCTTTTCCCTCGTTCTTCCTAAATCTCGAGGACGAGATTCTTGTTAAGGGGGGTAGGATTTGTAATACCCAATTTGTAAGAGAGAATATAAAAGGAGAAGAAAATGTTATTTCCTTTATTTATATGTGTGGGTTGAACCCATTTGTCATCACATGTGAACACCATCTTTAAAAACAATTAATAAAAAAATATATATACCACAAAATTATGCATCATGCTGGAATTTTTATTGTGAGTGCATTACTTGTGACAACATAAAAATAATATGACAAGAAATATATTAAAGCCCAAAGTGGAATTTAAGAGCTAAAAGAAATTAGAATTTGAGAAAAGAGAAGAAAAGTACTATATAAATATAAATAAGATATGTTTAATCAAATAATTGTACTTGAGCATACTAGAATATGAACTTATATTTTTGGTTCAGGAATAAACTTCACAACAGCACTTGAATTCAAAATTTGAAAACATAAACTTAGGAAAGAAAAGAAAAAGATGAAAACCGTGTTGGGCTCAAAGTGGTTGGCTCGACCCACCAACGAATAGCGCGCGGCCGTCTTCTTTCCGCAGAAGCGTGCTGACATGCGGCCCCGGCGAGTCAGTCTCAAACACGCTTTACATGGAGTCGAGTTATGCTGACTTGCTGGCCCGGTTGTCAGATCCCTCCCTTCCTTCCGATACACCGACTGGTGGGACCGTTTGACCAGTCTCTGCGTCGCTGCCATCTTCTTCTCCGCGAAAGTCGCGTGGGGCGAACGGACCTCGCCGCCACGACCGGCGCAGGGCTCGCTCGAACCGTTGGGGGTGTTGACCATATAAATGCGAGCGCTCGGTGTCGTGACCACTCTCCGCCCAACCTAGCCACAACCGCGTCGTCATTAGGTTCTCAGTGCACCGCCGCGCGGAGACAGCTCACCGCCGCTGCTGACTCGTCCCTTCGCCACCATTCCGGTGTCGAAAGGAGGTCGGGGTGATTCGCTTGGGCTCGTCGAACGTGTCCGTGGCGGATTGGGGCTGGGAAAGCCTCGGTCGTCGACTGGATTTCTCGCCGAAGTGGATCTTGGACTCGAACCCGCTGTTCCTCGTCGCTCGGACTTGCCACCGCTCCAAACCTCAGTAAGTCTTTACCAGTGTGACTCACCAAGTAATACTCTCCTCGTAGCACCAATCGGGGTAGCGAATAGGTCTCTGGTGCGCCGGATTGGTAGTCTCCGGCGAGGGCATCCGTCGTGGATTCACGCGCGCCACCGCGCGTTCCCGTTGGACTTAGGGAGGGGGTTCTGCACCGTCGGATCACGTAGGCACGGCTATGATCTAATTTGGAGAATACCTCCTCAGTTGGGTTTTGCGCCGTCCGATTCTTCACGGAGGGAAAGGATTAGGGCGTGGATACCGCTTCGATTAATTGAAGCGTAGCCGTTCGATCGGGATCGGATGGGGGTTACTCATACTGGGCATCATTAAATCGTGGACGTCGGAACTGGATCCAAGGGGCGACGTAGCGTACCGGTTCACCCTGGCGCAGATCTAATCTGCAGCGTCCACTTTCGATCTAACGACCGAAAACCACTGATACCCCCTTCGGCCGCACGTTTTATAAAATAGACCCCTGGGAACTAAAGAATCAACCCGCGGACCACGTTGGCTATTCACTGAGTCTGTGGAGTCTTGCACCAGGCCCCTTGTACTTTTCTATAAATGAGGCCCAGTCCAGTACTGTTTTAAGTTGATTAAATGAATTGGAAATTGGATTTTTAATATGAAAATAATTACTAGATCTTGATAAATTCATAGAAAATCCATACTTGGTCCAAATTAATCCATTCCAATTTCTAAAATTTTGTAATATTATTCTCTATCATTTTGAGTCTCTGTTTTGTCATGAAAATAGTAAGAAAAATGATTTCTCACTTAATCCTATTTTAAGCACTTTAAACCTTTGGAAATTCATATCTTAAAATCCATAACTCCAAAAATTATGATTCCTGTTCCTAGGATTTTATTTTAATGTGTAGATTATTATTATGTATTTTGTTTACATGTTTGGTGTGATGTTAATTTTTTCTATATACTGTGCTTGTTTGTATTGTGGCGAGTAGAGGAGCCTGTGACTGAGGATCCTGGTGACCAGCGGATAGAAGTAGCAAGCAGGAGCTCATTGAAGGCAAGTTATGCCCTTAACCACTTTCATTACCTAATAATGCTCTTTATTATCACTATTCAATGCATAGGCTTAATTTTGATGGGACCCGATAGGTCACCCTAGATTGTTTATCCCTTTACCTTGTTATCCCTGAATCACTTGGGTAGTTTTGCTATTGCTTTACATGGTTTTGAGATAATATTTCATTATATCCATGTTCCAGTTATTTTGTTATTCTATTTATGTTCATGTCAAGATCACTAATGTTAATTGGAACATGGAGCTTAACTTGAGAAACACGTGCCACCACAAGGGTTTAATGGGACGCCCTTGGCTAACTAATTAGGAAAGCTAGTGGAAGACTACCTTTCCCGAAAGGGGCAAGGGCAGTAGGGGAGTTGCATGCAAGGAGGTTCTCGGGTTGATTTTGCTGCGATGGTGGTCAGACGGGGGATTCTTGCAAGTGCTCTTCCCATAAACTGTAGAGGGTTTTCGGAAGCTGGTGGAACTTTGTAAAGACCTCGTAGTGTTGCCCTGCCTCGCTTCCTTGGTAGAGGTGTATGGGAGTCACAATCCCTTGGCAGATAGGTAACATGACTTGTGGGTACAGGGTACAACCTCTGCATAGTGTAGAACTGGTATACTAGCCGTGCTCGCGGTCATGAGCAGCTCAGGTTTCTCGCATGGTTAGTTTATGGAACTTAAATTCAATTTGTCGTTTGCATTGCATGGGATTATTTATTAATTTTGTTCTATTACTTTTATTAAGGTTTGGTATTTACTTACATTTAATAATGCTAATAAAACTTTGACCAACTATTTAAAAGCAATGCTCAGCTTTAACCCCTGTTGTTGATTAGCCTTACACATCACATGGACTCCCACCTTTGGTGAGTTCATGCCCACTGGTTTCCCCACAACTTGTTGAGCTATGATCATGTGTGAGCTCACCCTTGCTGTCTCACACCCCCCCACAGGAGAAGAACAGGTGGTTCAGGAGGAGCCACAAAGCGAGGAGTATGATCTGATCTAGGTAACGTTTCCTAGTTGACTTGCACCAAGGATGATCCTTAGTTCGTTTTATATTTATCTTTTATTTTGTAATAAGACTTCCGCTATGTAATAAATACTCTGATGTTATTGTGACATTTATCTCTATACACTCTGTTATTATATATGTTGTCTTCTTGGCGCATGTATGAGATGCACCTGGCTTTGTCCCTTTAAGCCCGGGTGTGAAACTACATATTTAAACCATAGCACGCCATACGATCATAGGCCGATCAACATTATCGATCGGTCACGGCAAGAAGGTCGGCATAACAATGCACGGCCGAACCCACAGCCTAGGGTCTAGTGGTCTGCCACCGGGTGCAATGGAAAAAATTAGGGAACAGATGGCTGAACTATTTCGAGATAGGCTAGGAGTTAGTGTAACTAGAGTGGAGCAATCATATCAGAAGCCATATGATCACTAGTTTGACATTGTCCCATATCCACAAGGGGCAAGGATACCGGAGTTTTCCAAGTTTTCTGGTGAAAATGGAAGAAGCACAAACGAACGTATAGGCCAATTCCTAGCATACCTAGGCGAATTGGCCGATGGGGAAGCATTTCGTGTTCGTTTATTTTCTTTATCCCTTACTGGTACCGCTTTTGCATGGTACGCCGCCCTGCCTCCTAATTCCATTAATCCCTGGAATGATTTAGAGAGTAAATTTCATGAGCATTTCTTTTCCGAGGAATATGAATTAGGGCTAGCTTATTTAGCTTCAGTGCAACAGGGACACGAAGAATCGGTTAACGATTATATCCAGAGGTTCTGGGACACTAGAAACCGATGCTTTCGGATCCATGTTGCAGACAAAGAGCTAGCAGGGCTGGCTTTTAATGGGTTGCTACCCTACTTAAGAGACAAATTAGATGGGACCCAGTTCTTTTCAATAGCTCAGCTACATCAGCGGGCTTTAGCATGTGAAAGCCGATTTAAAGAGACATCAAAATCGGTCGCCCATACTATACATCTAGTAGAGTGTGATAATTCAGATGATGAATCCGCAGATGTATATACCGCTGAGTTTGTTTGGCCAACAAAGGCCAAATCTTCTGCATGTTCTTCCTTACAGCCGGTTCAAAAGAATCGGCAAGAAGAGATTAAATTTACCTTTAATGTTGCCAAATGTGATAGGATATTTGACGAACTACTAAACAATGGCAACATTAAATTAACTCATACTATTCCTCCTATGGAAGAATTAAAGAGAAGTGCTTATTGTAAGTGGCATAATTCTTTTTCCCATGCAACCAATGATTGTAATGTTTTTCATTGACAGATACAATCGGCCGTAAATGAGGGCCAATTGGCTTTCCAGGAGATGCAAGTGGACACGCAGCCATTTCCTATCAATACCATAGAACCCACATGCAAAGAGGTCTTGATTCGGTCCGAAGTGGCCGATAAAGGCAAAGGCAAAAACATCATCATTGGCGTTCCTCGCACGTCAAATATATCACAAGAAGAGATTGCTCGGAAGACTCCGGACAAAGAGACTAGCAAGTCCAGAGGCGCCAGGGGGTAGACTCAATTAAGGAGCTGAGCACGACAACCTGACCCAAGCATTGCGGACAGTCCGACACCTACGTGCGGACGATCTGGTGCTCAGACAGACGTTCCGGCTGACTCAACCAGACAGTACGCCCATGGCCAGAGGCGTCAGCGTCCACACAAAGCAGGGAAAGAGACGCAAGGGCAAAGCCAACATGACACACATGGTCGGCTGGTAAAAGTCGGCCCTACATTCGATCAATTGCTAGCCAAATATGCTAGCAAGAAGGCCGTTCTATGCGATCGGCCAACAAAGAAACCCCGGTCATCCACTAAAACAAAACAGCCAAGTAAAACAGCCCGAAAGACGACGCAACAAGCATCGCCTGTTCATCCTGTCATGCCAGGATGCTTCCCACCCACCTACTCATCGTCGATGTGTTGCTCTATTCAAGTATGGAATGGTACGACGATGAACCCATGGTACATGCGTACTCCCTCTATCTATTCAGGCTGGGGGGCACCTCCATTCTAATCCTTTTGATCCATTGATCAAATGGTCACGGCCGAGAAAGATGCAGTCTTAAATGGCCTTTATGCATTGGGGCTCTATTGAATGATCACCATATTGGATTGAAAAAGCCGGTGGCTTGCATCAGGCTTAGTTCATATGCTTTTGGTTCATCAACCTCCACCAAAAGGCAGGGGGCATATGTTGAGCACCAAAATGAACTTGCGGATGGTCCAGCCCTGAGTCCAGATGGTCCGTGGTCCGGACGGTCCGTGGTGGTGGCGCGGACGGTCCCTGCATGCGTAGAGTCAGTTAGGGTTCCTAGTTTCTCGTGGGATTTGTTACCTAAATCTACGGGATTAGCTCGGGAAACAGTTTGTAGCGGATCCAGACCTCCCCCTTTATATAGATGAAGGGCTACGACCGATTAAACCCCCAACAATCGATCAAATCAAGTATATTTCTCATTTTTACCTTATGCATTAGGAGTAGTTCTAGTTTAGCTCTAGGTTAGCCTTTCCCTACCCCAAATTCTCCGCTTCTCCTCGACTCTATGTTGATCAGAGGAGTCTAGGTTGGCCTTCCGAGCCTAGACAACACATAGGATCTCTCCTCCCCGACGAGGTCCCTCCCAAGAATGAGATCTAGGCACCCCCGACGACTTTCGCCGCCCTTGCGTACGTGCAGACTGTCCAGCCTGTAGGTGTGGACCATTTGGTTCGTTAGGCAGAGAACTCGAGCCCTGCGTCAGGTCGCGGACCGTCCGACCCCAAGCCACAGACCATCCACGCCTGTGCAGAGGGCATCGCCACCGGTTCTCGTTATAGTGATTGGCGCCCAAAAAGGTGTCAACAAGTTCCTTCTCAATACAGCAGACCATCAAGTTATTTAACCAATCATTGCCAAATCTTGTTGTGTAAATTAGTTTTGATAATCTTCATGGCCGAGAATGATCTTTCAACCATTGCTGTTGACACCGGCACCAACAATGTCAATTCAATGTTCCCATAGAACAATGGGATACCCAAATACTTTTATGTTTCAATTATCTTTCTAGCCAAACTTGCAATATCTACACAAGAACCAAAGGCAACATGCTTCCTCACATAAATTATATAGTTCTCAAGGTCATCCTTATCAAATCCCCATCATCATAAAAAAATCCTTATCATAAATTCAGTAAGTCGAGCAAGCTTGTTCACATCATTCCTTGGAGAAAGACCTCTTCGGGTCAGGACAAAAGAAGCATATTAGTAACTCTGTATTCGCTTCATCAAACTGGTGATTCATTTCAGCACATATTTTGTCAATAACAATATAGAAGGTGTCAACACGAAAATAATATATATTCATCTCAATTTGTCTCTATATTATGCTTAGACCAATGGTTAGGTTGAGTCAAGTAATAGGACAGTAATTAGCCTTATTAAAAAAGATAACTAACTGTCCTAGGAATTGTCACAAGGTTTTGTCTGAGGCTTTATGGGCTCATAGAATATCTAAGCATCGTGCTACTACAGGAAGTAGTTTTGCTTGTAGAGCTAGGTAAGCATAAATGCTATCAAGTTCGCCAGACAAAATGATCTAGTTGTCGGTGATTACCATGATATGATGATAGCCAATATTGATGAGGTGACTGACAAAAGATTAATGGCTCTAAAAGATATCGAGAAAGACAAGATCATGGTTGCCAAGGCCTACTACAAGATGGTAACTACTAAATTATTTTATGTTGGAGATCTAGTTTGGAAGACAGACTTGCCACTGAGAGCCAACAACCGGAAGTTTGGCAAATAGTTACCAAGTTGGGAAGGGCCTTATAGAGTGACACATGTAATCTTTGGTAATGCATACATGCTGCAGACATTGCACGGTGATGAGTTACCTAAGGCATTAAATGGTTGTTTTCTGAAGCTATATCATCCTAGTGTTTGGCAAGATGCTTAGAGAACCGATGTTCTCACATCAAATTGATAACAACCTGTACTAGGTACTTTTGATTCGCTTAGCTTTCCCAAAAGGGAGGGACATGTGTTGAGCACCATATGTGGCACCTGGGAAGGTTGGACGGTCCGACCATGTGGCCCGGGCAGTCCATGATTATATCAGATCAGGCGAGATATCCCCTTTTTCCGTGCATGTTTATCCAACCAAATACGTAGATTCTATTGGGGATCACCTAGGAACTGGTTCAGACCTCCCCCTATATACATAAAGGGGTACGGCCAACTGCGCGCATCACCAATCGAACAAATCAATCAAAAACTACTTTATTTCTTTCATTCTTCATTGCATGACTAGGCATAATTTACACCTAGCTAAACTTTTCCCAACCTCAAATCTTCATCCCTCTTTGACTTTATGTCGTCTAGGGACGTCCCAGGTGGCATGCCCATCCCATGGCACCACCTTGGACTCTCCTCCTTGACGGGGTCCCTCCCAAAGGGTGAGTTCTAGAGTTCTTCGACCCTTTGTGCACACGCGTATCATCTGGCCCAGAGCATGAACCGTTTGGCCAACGAGCAGAGGAGATTCGCTCATGTTGTAGGGTCGCGGACCGTCCGGCCTATTGTCGTGGACTGTCCGCGCTGCTACAGAGAACATCGCTTGGCGATACAACCCCTAGTGTTTGGCCCCAAATCGTAGCCAACACATATTTTGACCTAGGACCTTATCCGAGATATTGCTATCACTCTCGCTGTTTTGCTTCAAGTTGCTAGTAAACACACTGTGAGAGAAGAAGCTCTCTAGCTACAACTTTCCAAAAGTAAAGTGAACAAAAGATCACAAATCAAACTTGATGATGGAAATAATAATAAAATAAAAGGCATCCACTAGGTTGCAACAAAGGGAGAGAAGGTAACTTAATGTTGGTCATCAAACTCAAAGGAACATAAACTTTAGAGGGTTATGGATGCACCTTGATTCTTCAAAAAGATAGTCGCCACAAGGCTCAGGAATGTTTTCATCTATGGGGATTCATTGAAAAACTTTTCAAAGTCCAAGTCCAAGCATACAAGAATTTACAAAAGGAATAGCTCGGATGTGGATGACCACAAAAAATACAACAAACTTTCATCATTATGGGAGTATATCAAAGCAATAACTACTAACGACTAGACTATTTTATCAATTTCTTCTTATGAACTCTATAATAACATATCCAAGTTTGTGATGTTTAAGATGGTGGGTGTAGCCATCAAAGACTACACATAAGCTATCACATGGTGCTTACCAACTCCAAGATGATGTGATCTTCCTTAGTATAAAAAACATCAAAACATACTATGTTTATGAGTAAAAGATCTCTAATGTTAAGATATTTTCAACATCTCGGTCTCTATTTACACCCAAGATGCCGGGGGCTGCCAAAAATTATGTACTAATAGAGTCATTAAGAATAGGTATATCTATTTTGATTTCTTCAAAATTATTTGAAGGATAGGCACAAGTTGTCACTTGTTGGTCACTTGTTCTCAATTACTATGAATAAAAAACAAGGCAACACAAAAATTAAATATTAATTGTCACACCCGGGTTTTAGGAACACCAAGACCCGGGCGCGAACATAATCACCAGATGTGCTAGGATCTAGCTTTACACATATGATGACTCATGGTACAGAAACGAATGGCACATCTTTACTATATAATAGGAGTTCGTTACAAAATAAATAAATAAATAAATTGTATCATATGGAGACAACGATCCAGCAACCCAAAGTTGACTAGGAGATGACGACCTAGACCTCTCACGAACTCATCACAGCATCCTCCATGCGCCTCATCCTACGGTACCTGTTCTTGACCTGTGGGGGGTGTGAGACAGCAAGAGTGAGCTCACATACGTTCATCGCTCAACAAGTTGTGGGGAATAATGTGCATAAACTTACCAAAGGTGGGAGCCCATGTGAAGTGTAAGGCTTACCAAAGAGGATGGTTGAAGCTGAGCATTGCTTTTAAAGTTGGTCAAAATTTTATTAGCAATTACTAAGTATCAGTAGATACCAACCCAAATAAGTAGTAGATCAAAATTGATAACAACACCCGTGATGCAATGCATATGACAAATTGAATTTAGTTCCATAAATTAATCATGCGAGAGTCCTGAGCTATTCATGACCACGAGTACGGCTAGTATTCCAGTTTTACACTCTGCAGAGGTTGTACCCTGTACCCACAAGTCGTGTATCCCATGTCGCCAGGGTTTGCAAGGCCCTTAGACACTTCCGAGGTGAATGGCTAGGGATCCACTACGAGGCCTTTACAAAGTTCCACTAGCTTCCGAAAACCCGCTACAGTTTCTAGGAAGAGAAATGTAGGAATCCCTCGTCTGACTGCCATCGCAGCAAAATCAACCCAAGAACCTCCCTACACGCCTACTCCCCTATTGCCCTTGCCCCTTTCGGGTAAGGTAGTCTTCCACTAGCTTTCCTAATTAGTCAGCCAAGGGTGTCCCATTCCACCCTTGTGGTGGCACGTGTTTCTCAAGTTAAGCTCCATGTTCCAATTAATATAATAATCTTGTCATGAATAATATGTAAAACAACAGTATAATTGGAACATAATCATAATGTAATATTAATCCCAAAACCATATAGAGCAATAACAAAAACTACCCAAATAGTTCAGGGGTAAACAAGGTGAAAAGATAACCAGACTAGGGTGACCTATTGGGTCCCATCAAAATTAAGCCTATGCATGATAAAATGATTATAAAGAACATTATTGGCTAAATAAAAGTGATCAAGGGCACAACTTGCCTGGGACTTGAGATTCCAGGTACCAACTTGCTCTTCAGATGACTCGTGACCTCACTGCTAAATGTAGCAATACAAACAAACATGGTATACGCAAAATTAACATCACACCAAACATGAGAATAAACTACATAGTAATAGTCTATGCGTTGCTACGAGATCATGGGTTCGAGAACCGCTAAATTCGGAGCTACTGTTACAAAATTATGATTTTCCGAAGTTATTAGATGCTTGGTACGGGACGAATTAAGTATACAATTTTAATCTATGTTTCATATATAAACAGAGTTACTAGGTGATAAACAATATTATCATGAATTTATTGCAACTGAAATGGATCGAAAAGAAATTAAAATAGATTAGATATGAATTAAACAAGTCTATGGAATTATTTTTATAGAAAAAATCATTTTCTGATTTAAATTATGAATATTCCTACTAATTCTGGACTAGGGACATAATTTTCCAAGAACTCAGGGACCTAACAGCAAGAGAAAGGACCTGGTTGTAGTGCTCTTTCAATTAACACGGACTGCGGGTTTATTTGCTAAAAGAAGAGGGTCTCTTATGTTAAAAAGGGTCGGCTGAAGGCTATCAGTGAATTCTGGCCGTGCGATCTATTTTTCAACGCCCCAGATTAGATCCCAAGCCCCGCGAACCGGTACGCGATATTGGCTATTGGATTAGATTTGGATGGCCGCAACACATCCAAGCGAATGGGTACGCTGTATTAAATCTGGATCGCATGATCACGATCCAACCGCCCCGCTTTGGTTCACAGGCGATCTAATTGTAGCCGCCCAACGTCGATCCAACGGATCGCGCTTGTATTCTTCTTTTAGTCACGTCGCAGCCTAGCGAGCACCCCGACAGTGGCGTTCAACACCGCCGGTGCGCCCGATCGCTGCGTCCGTGCCCATGGACCCAATTGTGCTTCCAGCAAAGGGATCGAGTACTTGACTACCATGATTTCGGCCGCCCTCTTCCCCTGCGTTGATCCTGCTCCAAGCCTGATGGCACATGCTACTTGTGGTAAGGGCGGAGGTTCAGAGGATCACATACCAGAATACGCAGCATGAGCCCCGATGGCATACGCGGAGGACGATGATGGCCACCAGTAGATTCTCACGGCGGCGACAATATGGTCGGCTGTGCACCAAAGGAGGCGCGGTGCAGAGGTCATGGCGGCAGACCCACTCTCCCCCATTGCCCACTACGCCGTTGATGTGGCTGACCACGGGAGTGACAACTGGATGTGGGGGAGCCTTGGCCAGTATTTATACTAGAGGATAGGGGCAAGGTTCGAGCGAAAAAGGAGGCGGTGACCCGTAAGCTCAGTCCGAGATCTACAGATCAAGATGAACAAACACCAAGTCTATTGTGGCGATGTTGAAGATGACCCTGACAGGCGGGCCCCAAACGGCAGTGACATAGTTGTGTGGGCGAAGAGGATGCAGGTGAGGCGCTGGGTTGGGGTTTTGGGCCGGGAGCGCGACTGAGCTAGGTGGTGGGTTGGGCCAAAACTGAGGGATTCGGCCCAACGCAAGTTTTTCTCCTTTCTTTTCTTTTCTATTTCAGTTTCCATTTGTTTTAACTATTTTAAATTTAAATGAGTTACCAATTCAAATATAGATGCAACCACAAGGAAAATCCAGCATGTGACTAAACATATTCATACCATTATTATTTATCTATGCATATATTTTAAATATGTAATGCACACACATATTCAATATTTGTTTTAATAGGTCATTCAAAAATTTAGTATTTATTATGCATTTTCCTCAACATAAAATAGTTTTACCCCTTTTTCAATATACTTTAATTCCCAGAGAATAATCTTATCAATTAGTTAGTTTTAAGAACATTTATAATTATTTAAATAGGTTTCAAGTTACATCTCGGTCTTTAGTGACAAACATATTTATCCTATGAGATGTAATTTTGAAGATGAGAAAAATATTGTTATTTTATTAAAATTCTTTGGGGGAAAATTCCTAAATCTCGAAAATAGAATTTTGGGTTTTTACATTAATGACCTTCGTCCTCCGAAGCATTATCTTATCTCAAAGATAATGATTCTTGGACGAAGATGATGAAGGACAGATCTTCATCTCTTGTGGAGATAATATGACTATGTGATATTATCTTATGAATTCACTTTATTTTCTATATTAAGGTAATGATATAATTTGCATTATACTATAATGAACCATTACAAACATTATATTACATTAGTAGCTTCGGCTTGATCGAAGGAGAGAGTGCAAATATGATTTTCAATGAAAGCATGAACAGTATGGGGGTACTGTTCATCTATTTAAAGGCATGGGACGCAGCCTAAGAAAAAGTACAATTATGATCATGATATCTATACATTGTTCTAATACAAATATTAAGGATAAACACGTCTTTTCATTACTGGCTTGAATTCTTGTATGACCTTCATGATCATCTTAAGCCGAAGCTTTAACTCTTGTCGAAGCTCTACTTCATTCCTTCCGTGTGTGTAATAGCTTCGGCATTCAGTCCTTTTGACATATCTTATCAAGATGAATCAAAGACGATTTCTTCATCTTGAGGACCTTCGGCAGAGGAGACCCCCAACAGTAGCCCATTCGCGGTGCTAGATTGTTTTTACATAACGAGCTCGTTCCATGAAACACACGAAGGCTTCTGAATGCCGAAGGTCCGAAAACACATTCTATGAGCTTGTTATTAAAAAACAAATAAAATAGTTACGGCCTATAGGACTATATAAAAGATTGGTTAGTAATAAGTTATTACAACGTTCCTTGCAATTGCACCGTTGTGCTACTGAATTTTTTTACTAAAGCCGAAGCTGTCTGTGCTGTATGCATCCATTAACTGGTCTTCGACCAAGAGTTAAAACAATCAAAAGTTAGCTTCGTCTTAAGAACTCAAATGGCTAGTATTAGGTCTACTGCTAGGCTAACAGGTGAGGGTGGAGAGACCGAAGCCATTGAGACAGCTCCGATCTTGGAGGTTATGAGGAATTCTGGATTGGTTGTTTAGGAGGGAGAAGGATCTTTTCCAGAGAAAGATAGTGCTAATGCCAAAGAGGAAAATGTTGATGCCGAAGCTGGTAGTGATGATGAAGAAGACGATGGTATCTTGAGTCCAAGCAAGCCCAGCCACATTGAATTTGGAAATCTACCGTGAAAGTAGAAGACCTAGTTTTAATGAAGAAGCTTGGGTATTTTGGAAAGAATGACGATGGACTGGTAAGATTCGCTGGGGATGAGGTAATTTCGGAGCCAAAGGATGATGAAGTTATAGTTTTCAAAAGCTTCTTTCGAGTAGGGCTTCGGTTCCCTATGTACGAGATGATGGGTGAAGTTTTGAAGAAATTTCAAATTTATCTTCATCAACTTACTTTGAATGCTATAATTAGACTCAATATATACATTTGGGCTTTGCGGAGTCAAGTAATGAGTGCTAATGCCGAAGGGTTCTTTAGAGTGCATGAGCTCCACTACCAGACCAAAGCAAGAGCAGATTGCCTTCAAAAGAACTTTGGATGCTACAATTGTGCCTACAGAAAAGACACGAAGGCTTCAGTAATTGGGTATCGTAGCAAGTGGCCTACTGGCTGGACCAACAAATGGTTCTATGTGAAGGTCGATGAGAAGAAAAGGGAAAACTAATAAGTATGGTGATGAGTCCGTTAAAGCTGAGCATCGGCATGACAAGACCATTGTGCAATATGCAGCTCGGCTCCCCATGCCAACTAGCCAGGGTCTAGTTCAGAGTTGTGGCCAAGCACATCATCACTCAGGATTTAGTGCAAGAGTATCTAGCGAATAAAACCTTCCCAACATCAGGCGAATGGGGAATGCCGATGAGAAAAGACGAAGGAAATAAGCTTGAACTTGTAAGGCTACCATACCGCTTCAAATGCCATAAAACCTTCGACAGCCCCTGCGCCGAATGACTAGAAGTGATCAAACCAATGTGCAATGCGATTCTCAGGAACTACACTAAAAAAGAAGACCAATTGATGATTGCTGCCTTCGGCACCCGGGAGAAACGAAGATTAAATCGAGTGGTGGACGCCCTCGGCTTCGAATACCCTGATTATGACAGGTTCGACAAAGAAGCCGAGGGAGCAAAAAAGAAGAGGGTTGTAAGTATTATGAAGAGACAAGCAATGAGGTCCATCGAGGAGGATAAAAAGAAGAAGCTACCAAAAAGACCGAAGATTTCTAGAGGAACTGAAATTTCTAAGTTGAAACTGAAACCTTCGGTGCTCAAGAAACGGAAAACTATGGGATCAGACTGCGCTAAGGAAGAAAAATCTGCGCCGCCGAAGCATATTGTCGAAACCCCTTCGGCATCTTCCATTGGTGTGATAGAAATTCTAGAGGTAATGACTGAACCTTTGCCTTTCGCCATGCTAAGTCCATTAGGATCGGAGCTAACCAGCTTATTACAGCCAAAGGAGAAACCGAAAGGGGTCCTTCGGCGTCTGGCGGGGGGGGGGGGGGGGGGATGCCCAGAAGAAACGATGTTAGGTAGACACCATGTTAGGTAGACTTAAGGTCCCTTTGGGGAGGGCGATAGTATCACCTCTACGGCTCTGTTGTTTCCTACACATTGGAACATTGGAAGCCCATCAATAGGGCAACGAAGTACCAAGTCTACAAGATTCACAAAGAACTCAATCTCTTTTAACCCTTTTCTCACTGAAATGTTACTAAGATCGAGCTTGAGTCCTTTCTTTCTGAAATGGGTGAGAGCAAACTCTCACAAGACTCTCCACACTAACTCGAAGACTATTGATCAGTTTACGATCCTTGGAGAAGCAACTCTACAACATTTTGATCTCGACCAAAGTGCTCAAGCAACTCTATTGCCTCACAAGATGTCTATACTAAAGGTCTATTTGTTTTAGATATAGATTCCTAGAAATCTAATTCTAGCTATGAGTTGTGAGAAAGCTGCTTCGAGCTGATGTTTTTTTAGAAAAAAAGCTAAAATAAGTTTAGTTGAAACAACTATTAACTTATTTTGTAAGAGCATGATAACTTGGTAACATGGATGACAAAAATATGGAAAAACTAGGGTAGAATGTGATTCTAAATCTATGCCACTATATAATGCATCAGTTTAAATTTTGCAAAAAAAAACCCACCCAACTAAATCAACCCCGCACTCATAACCTCCAGTAAATCCACCAAAGAAATTGCACACAGGCTTAACATACCATGAAAACCAAACAATTTAGATCGCCGGATAACACTCCCTCCCTTACTCAAATCAAATAGACAATATTATTTGAATCATCATTCATTTCTCGCCCTCTTCCTCCCCTGCGACTCCACTGCCCACAGTCCTCCCCCTTCCCCCTCCTCTTGCATCCCACCACCCCCTCCCCCTCACTCGCACTGCGGCCAACCCCTCCCCTCGCGCCGCCACCATCGTTGTCGATCCCTCTCCCCCTCCTCGAAATCATATCATTAGCACAAGCTATATGCTAGTTGAACTAAATAACTGTATAAATTTTCAGAAATCTATTTTACGGTTCTACTTGTTTGGTTAAGATTCTAGAATTTTGGCAATGAATCTGGTTTATAAAGCATCAACACACCCTAAGCACACAACTAGAATCACACTTATGTAATCATGCAAAACTTTCGAGTGACAAATATATTTATGTAATCATGCAAAAAAAACTTATATATATATATATATATATATATATATATATATATATGTATACGGCGCTGCTAAAATGCACCCAGGTGTATTCTCTATATTGAATGCACCCAGGTGTAATATATAAATACACCCCGAGCACGCCTCAGCACGTCCTGTTTCGCGCGCCTCCCTACCCCCCGCCGCCTCCGCGCGCATCCCACGTCCTGTTCGCGCGCCTCCCTGCCCCCCGCCGCCGCCGCGCGCATCCCACGTCCTGTTCACAGCGCCCAGCGCCGCCGCCGTCTCCTCCTCCTTCCTCCGATCCTCTAACCCTAGATCCATGGCCCCACCGTCGATGCCGCACCTTGAATCGCCTCGATGCTCCTCCCCTAAATCCTTGGAGATTGTTGTGGCTGGAGGGGCTGATACGATATTGTCGTCTCTGATTGCGACAGCGGGAGCGGGTGTACGCGGCGGATCACGTCATCCCTTGCATCACAAGAGGTTGATGACGCCACCACCTTCAATTCCACATGGATCGCTGGTCACTCCTGATGCAGCCTAGCTGTTCCATCCGGTAAGAAAAAAAACAAGCAAAAATTATTGCTCCACCGTCGTTTGTTCAATATTGGTTGCAACTAATGATTGCAAACTGCGTGGTTTGTTGATTTTCTGTTGCAACGTTTGTTGCTTGTTGATTGCAACTAGGTGTATCCTCTAACTGCAAACTTGTCGGCGTTTCGATCCCGGGGGGTCCCTGGACCGACGAGTAAATTGTCGCTACGTGTCCCAGCCCAGATGGGTCGGCGCGAGATGGAACACAAGGGGAAAAAAAAGGGAACCGCGGCTCGTGTTATCCTGTGCCCAGGGTGGATGCGCTAGCAGTAGGGGGTTACAAGCGTCCGCGAGGGTGAGAGAGAGAGAGCCTGTCCGTCAGCCCGTCCCTCCCGCGCGGCCACCTTCTCGTACGAGGGCCCTGGACCTTCCTTTTATAGATGTAAGGAGAGGGCCCAGGTGTACAATGGGGGGTGTAGCAATATGCTAACGTGTCTAGCAGAGAGGAGCCAGAGCACTATGTACATGCCGACGTGGCTGTCGGAGAGGTGTTAGTGCCCTGTGCATGTGATGTCGTGGCCGTCGGAGGAGCGCTTGAGCCCTGTAGAAGCACAACTGTCGGGGCTGTCGGGTCCTTGCTGACGTCTCCTTGCTTACGTAGGGGGCTGAGAACTGCCGTCGTCATGGGAACACGCGGGGTGCCATCATTACTTGTTTACCGGGGCGAGCCAGATGAGACGCCGGTCTTGTTCCCCGTAGCCTGAGCTAGCTAGGGGCAGGGTAATGATGTACCCCCTGTAACGTGGTCGGTCCGAGCCCAAGGTCAGGCGAGGCGGTGACTCCCTCCGAGGTCGAGGTTGAGGCCGAGCCCTGGGGTCGGCAAGGCGGAGACCGTCTTCCGAGGTCGAGGCTGAGTCCGAGCCCTGGGGTCGGGCGAGGCGGAGACCATCTTCCGAGGTCGGACTGAGGTCCGAGCCCTGGGGTCGGGCGAGGCGGAGACCGTCTTCCGAGGTCGAGGCGGGGGCCAAGCCCCAGGGTCGGGCGAGGCGGAGCTTCCTATGGCGTCTGAGGCTGGATTCGGCTGCTGTCAGCCTCACCCTGGTGGGTGGCACAACAGTCGGAGCAGGGCAGGCGACGCTGTTTCCTGTCAGGTCAGTCAGTGGAGGGGCGAAGTGACTGCGGTCACTTCGGTCCTGTCGACTGAGGAACACGCGTCAGGATAAGGTGTCAGGCGATCCTTGCATTGAATGCTCCTGCGATACGGTCGGTTGGCGAGGCGATCTGGCCAAGGGTTCTTCACTGCGAAGCCTGCCCGAGCCGGGCCTCGGGCGAGTCGAAGGTGTGCCCGTTGCCTAAGGAGGCCCTCGGGCGAGGCGTGAATCCACCTGGGCCTACTGTTCCTGCCCAAGGCTGGGCTCGAGCGAGGCGAGATCGTGTCCCTTGAGTGGACGGAGCTTTGACCTGTATTGCGCCCATCAGGCCTTTGCAGCTTGTGATGATGGTGGTTACCAGCCGAGTTTAGGAGTCTTGGGGGTACCCCTAATTATGGTCCCCGACAGTAGCCCCCGAGCCTCAAAGGGAGTGTTGGTACTCGCTTGGAGGCTTTATCGCACTTTTTTGCAAGGGGACTGGCCTTTCTCGGTTACATTTTGTTCCGGTGGGTGTGCGCGAGCGCACCCGCCGGGTGTAGCCCCCGAGGCCTCGGAGGAGTGGTTTGACTCCTCCGAGGTCTTAGTGCCTTTCGTGACGCCTCGGCCGGTCTGGTTGTTCCCTCATGCGATCTGGTCGTAGCCCGGGTGCATGGTTAGGTTCCGAGTTCTCGGGCTAGTATGTTGACGCTGTCAACGGTTTGGCTGGAGCCAGGTTTGCGAGAGCAGCCCCCGAGCCTCTGCACAGAGCGAGAGGACGGCCAGGGACTGACTCGGCTTTTATCATATGCCCCTTCGTCTCCTCTCCGCAAGGAGGAGGGGGGGAAAGCGCCATGTTGCCCTCGGAGGGCACCGAACATGGGTGTCTCCATTGAGTTGCTAACGGGTGATCCGAGTGGACGTCCGTGCCCCGTTCGATAAGGGTCGGCTAGTGGCCCAGAGGCGCGCTCCAAAAGTACCTGCAGGTGATTTGCCGGACCCAGTCCGTTTGATAGGGTCCGAGGGCTCGATGCCTCCCTCTGATGGGATTCCGTTATAGAATCTCTCCTGCTGGTCTCGGAAATGTCCTAGGGTACCTCGGGAGCGTAGCCCGAGCCTCGGCCATGTATCGGACGTACCCAGAGTCATCCCTCGCTCTGCGTGTTCTGGGGCGGCTGTCGAACCCTTCGGGGGGCCAGCCTTCGAACCCCTGATCAGTAGTGGGCGCGGAGCCCGAGTGCTCTGAGGCGGCTGTCGAACCCTTCCGAGGGGCCAGCCTTCGAACCTCTAATCAGTAGTGGGCGCGGAGCCCGAGTGCTCTGAGGCGGCTGTCGAACCCTTCCGAGGGGCCAGCCTTCGAACCTCTGATCAGTAGTGGGCGCGGAGCCCGAGTGCTCTGGGGTGGCTGTCGAAACCTTCCGAGGGGCCAGCCTTCGAACCCCTGATCAGTAGGAGGGCTCAGGGCCCGCTTCCTTCACGGAGAAGGATCCCTTTCGGAGTATCCCCTTTCCCTGTCCCTGTAGCAAGAGAGAGAAAGGGGAAGAGGAGAAGGATACGAAATTGAACGATGTGGCGCACCTTTTTTGACGCGGTCATCATGGCGGAGGTGAAGCGTCGCCCGCTTCGCCTACCAAAGGTGTCGCCTGCCCTGCCGTGGAGTTAATGCGATGGGACGAGTGGTTCGCGGGGCAGCCGTTGCGCGAGCCGTTCGAGGAACGGGCGTTTTGCCTTCGAATTTGAATTTAGCAGCGGGTTCGGGCGAAGCGTTGAACGGGTCTTGCCCGGGCCTTTATATATCCGGAAGAGGGACCAGTGGTGGTTCTTTACTCTGCTACTCGCCTCCTGCTTTGGTTTTACGCAACCCAAGGGAATAGCCAGAGAAAGAAAACCACGCACCTTGTCCGCTCCACCGCCACCCCCTTCGCTTGGCGATGGCAGTCCGGGTAACCGTCGTTCCGCCGCGTGACCCGTGGCCTTTCTCCACCGTCACGGTGGACGTCTGGAGGCCTTGTCGCCGATGGCTTGCTCCATCCCCTCTCTAGTGACCCACAGCCGGAGTGGATGGTCCCTCCGAGCGGGGCCGCCCCGACGCCCGCCGGCGGGGTATGTGCTGAGTTTCGTCTCCTTCCATGAGCGGGGGTTCAGAGTGCCAGCAAGCTGTTTCATGCGGGCGCTCCTGCATTACTACGGGGTGGAGCTGCACAATCTCAACCCCAACTCCATCGCGCAAGCGGCCATCTTCGCGACGGTTTGCGAAGGATTTTTGGGGATTGACCCCCACTGGGATCTTTGGACCCATCTCTTCTCTACGGAGCCTTTTGCCTTGACAACGGGGGAAAGGAGGGTCCGCATGGCGGTGCGGGCCGGTGGCTGCATCCTCCAGTTGAGGCAGGCGCGCGCGCAACAGTACATCCCCGCCATCCTTGTGTCTTCGAACAAGGGGTGGCAGCGCCGGTGGTTTTACCTCCGAAATGACGATGGGAGGCTCCCGTCGTTTTCTCAACGAGTGGTGACTGCCACCAGCAACAACTGGCACTATGGGGCTGCGCACGAGAAACAGAAGAATCTCCAGCCCTTCTGGAGGCCTTGTAGGAGCTGCGAGACGGGGGGCTTACCACCGCGGGGGTGGTCGCTGTCATCCATCGCCGGAGGGTGCTTCCCTTGGTAGAGCGGCGGTTGCTGCTTTCAGAGATGATGCCGGGGGTCGACTTGGAGGGTTCGCAGATGTCCTCGGTCCCCCTCTCCGCCGATGACCTCCACAGGCGGGTAGCTGGCACGGTAGGGAGGCTGGACGTCGGCGCCCTTACCCAGCCCTTGATGCGTCCTGAGCGCGGGTGCATATCCCTGGTGAGTGTCCGCTCCTTCTTCTTTCTTGTGTCAGATTGCGCTTGGTTCTCACAGTCGAGATTTCCGTCCGTCTCTAGGAGTTGGGGTGTCACAAGCCTTCCCTGACACCAGTCCCGGAGGACGCGGTGGACCAAGCCGCGCGAAGGGTCGCTGCGGAGAAGAAGAAGGAGAAGAAGGACGTGAAAAAGGCTCGGGCTCGCAGCGGATGCGGGCTCGGGACGCCTTGGAGAGGCGCCGTCGGAGGCAGGAGAGGGACGGGCTCCTGAGGTGTAACACCCGGCTTTAAGGAACAAAGCCAGGTGCATCTCATACATGCGCCAAAGAAGACAACATATATAATAACAGAGTGTATAGAGATAAATGTCATAAAACATCAGAGTATTTATTACATAGCGGAAGACTTATTACAAAATAAAAGAATAAATATAAAACGAACTAAGGATCGTCGGCGCCAATGTCAACTGAGAAACGCCACCTAGATCAGATCATACTCCTCGCCTTGTGCTCCTCCTGAACCACCTGCTCTTCTCCTGTGGGGGGGTGTGAGATAGCAAGAGTGAGCTCACATACGATCATAGCTCAACAAGTCGTGGGAATAATGTGGCATGAACTCACCAAAGGTGGGAGTTCATGAAGTGTAAGGCTGATCAATGAAATAAAGGCTGAAGCTGAGCATTGCTTTTATAAGTTGGTCAAAATTTTATTAGCAGTTACTAAGTGTAAGTAAATACCAAACCATAGTAATAATAAGTAAAAGTAATAATAAAATAATCCCAAATGCAATGAAATGACAGGTTAAGTTTAAGTTCCATAATTTAATCATGTGAGTGTCCGAGCCGCTCATGACCGTGAGCACGGCTAGTATACTAGTTTTTACACTCTGCAGAGGTTGCGCATCTTTACCCACAAGTCGTGTTACCCATTTGCCACGGAGTTGATCAGACTCCATACACCTCTACCTAGGAAGCGAGGCAGGGTACCACTACGAGGCCTTTACAAAGTTCCACTAGCTTCAGACTACCCTACAGTTTATAGGAAGCTCCAGTGCAGGGTTCTTGCCGACCGCCATCGCAGCAAAATCAAACAAGGACCTCCCTACACTGACCACTCCCCTACTGCCCTTGCCCCTTTCGGGTAAGGTAGCCCTCCACTAGCTTTCCTAGTTAATCAGCCAAGGGCGTCCCATTAAACCCTTGTGGTAGCACTGTTTTCCCGGGTGGTTCTCCATGTTCCCATTAACATAATGATCTTAACATGAACAAGGAAGAATAAAACAGATAACAATAAATAGTATAACAATGAGTGATGAATATCTCTATACCCAAATCCACATAAAGCAATAGCATGTACTACCCAAAACTTTAGTAGTAAAACCAGTGTGAAGCAAGGTATAAAGATAGTCAAAATCTAGGGTATCCTATTGGGTCCCAGCAAAATTATCCTATGCAGATCATTATGAATAATAAGAACATGAATGGGTAAAGAAGTGATCAAGGGCACAACTTGCCTTCAACGAGCTCCTGCTCAGCTATCTCTACTTGCTGAACCTCAGATTCCACAGTGGCTTGCTCGTCTACTCGCATCAACACAATACATACACAGTATAGCATAAATCAACATCACCCAAACATGCAAATAAAATATACAGTAATAAACTAGACATTAAAATAAGATCACAGGAACTGGAATCATTAAATTTGGAGTTATAGATTTTAAGTTATGGATTTTCTAAGGTTTTATGCATTTAATACAAGATTAAGTGAAAGAATAATTTTAATGTGTTTGTCATGTCAGAACAGAGGCACTAATGCGTAGACAACATTATTACAAAAATTTAGGAACTGGAATGGTCTAATTTGGAGTTCATATGCATTTACTATGAATTATACAAGTTTTAACATTTATTTATGCACTAAAAATTGATTTCTGATATTAATTTCTAATTTCCAATGCTCTCTGGATCGGGCGCCATTTTCTGTAAAACACAGGGGCGCCAATGTAAAAACCCCGAGACACAGAGAATAGTACAGGGTGAACTGCGGGTTTATTCATCAATACCACGAGGGCTCTTTTGCAAGATGAGCAATGCGAAAGGGTATGGGGGTTTTCTGATCGTCGGATCCAAAGTCGAGGGCGCAGATTAGACTGGCCATTAAATGAACCGGTACACTCTCCCGATCGTCGGATCAAAGATCTACGATTCAGGTTCAATTATTCGCGATCCAACGTGATGCTTACGATCTGGTGCCACGGCCAGGATCTACTCCAACGCGAAGGGGTATTCAGCTCTAATCTTGACCCTCCATAGAGGATCGGACGATGACGATTTCGTCTTCCCCCCAACCCAGGCACAGGCGCGACGGCGCCCAAATCCCACGGCGGATGGCTCACCGGCGAGCGCAGCACTGGGTGTCCAGCTCCCAAACATTGAATTCCTAAGTAAATAATGATGCCCTAAGTGCCGCAAACTCAAAGAAGCACAACTTACGGTGGTGTATGCCGTGGAAGACTCTGGCCACGACGCGCGGCGGTGACGCGTTACCGGCGAGAAATTCCCGTGGCCACCCTGGGCTTCTTGGTCCGATACACCGCAGCACGCTACACCGGTCCCAGGCGAAACTCTACGGCCAACAGAAGGGCACCGAGGTGCACCAGGGCCGAATCCTCACGGCGGCGAGAAGAACAGCCGCGGCGACGGTGCAGTGGCTGACGTGGAGAGGGGAATACGGGGTAGGAAGGGACGAGCGAGGCGTGGTCAGAGAAGGAAGAGCCGCATTTATCCCCAGGTGCGGATCCGTGGAGCGTCAGCTTACGCCGAGGTGGAGCAAGAACCGCCGCACGACTCGCACAGGTTGTTAACGACGCGATGGACGGGATGACAGGTGGGTCCGGCGCTGCAGTGACGCGAGGATGCGAGAGCGAGCGCGTGGACCAGAGACGGAAGGGTGGGGCCGGTGGTCAGCGCTTGAAGTCCTGCCCACGCGCCCAGGGTCACTTGGCCAGGGGCCCACACGTCAGTTTTGCGGGTGGAAAAGAAAAAGGGGGAAACAGAGTGGGCCGCGCGAGGATGTATCCTCAGATGGCCGAAAGGAGGTAGACCGGCCCAGGCGTGGTTTCCCTTATTTTTTTTTATTCTTTTTATTTTACATTTTGTTTTGTTTTCCCTTTAAGTTTGAAATTCAATATCCAAATTCAATTTTACCCTGTGGTAAAGCTTCCTCAGATTAGGTAAAATTTTGCACATACTATTATTACCTTTACTTATATATTTATTTTGTATATACTTTTTCTTTTCTTTTTCCACATCTAAACTCTAGATTTTCTTTCATACTCTAATTCCACTTTGGGTCTTTAATATATTTCTTTTCATGTGATTTTTTTTATATTTTTACAAGATGCACACCAAAAATAAAGTCCAGCATGATGCATAATTTAGTTAGTAAGTCTTTTATTAATTATTTATTTATTTTTTTTAATATGGTGTTCACATATGATGATGTATAAAGATCAAACTCACAAAAGAGAGAAATTGTTTTCTCTATTGGTATTTTATCTAGCAATTACAAAGTGGGTGTTACAAATCCTACCCCCCTTAAAAATAATCTCGTCCTCGAGATTTAAGAAGAACTAGAGAAAAGGTGGGGAAAATCTATACGAAGCTCTTCTTCTCTTTCCCAAGTTGCTTCATCTTCACCGTGGTGACTCCATTGAACTTTGCACATCTTTATCACCTTATTTCTTGTAACTCGAGTCAGAGTGTCCAAAATTTTGATAGGGTACTCCGCATAAGTCAGTCATCTTGAACACTGATGTCCTCCAATGGTAGCTGCTCCTCAGGTACCCTGAGGCACTTCTTTAGCTGGGACACATGGAACACATCATGTACATCTGACAGATGATCGGGTAACACCAGTTGATATGCAACTTCTCCCACTCGCTTTAAGATCAAGAAAGGTCCAATGAAGCGAGGGACAACTTTCCTTTAACTTTAAATCTCCTCATACCACGAAGTGGTGACACCTTCAAATAGACATGATCACCCTCCTTAAACTCCAGTAATCTTCTCCTATTATCAGCATAGCTCTTTTGCTGGATTGTGCAATTCTCAAATTTTCTCTTATCATCCGAACTTGTTCTTCTGCCTCTTGTATAAGTTCAGGCCCAAAGAACTGTCTTTCTCCAGTCTGATCCCATACAGGGGAGTCCTGCATTTCCTGCCATACAAAGCCTCAAATGGTGACATCTTCAAACTGGCCTGGTAGCTATTATTATAAGAAAACTCAGCATAGGGTAAGCTCTTCTCCCAACTGCCACCATGCTTAAGAGCACAAGCTCTTAACATATCTTCCAGCACTTGATTAGTCCTCTCTGTCTGTCCATCAGTCTGGGATGGTAGGCTGAGCTAAAATTCAACTTTGTATCCAAGCTCTCATGCAACTTCTTCCAAAATCGAGAAGTAAACTGTGATCCTCGATCAGACACGATCTTCTTAGGCACTCCATGTAGACAAACTATCCGAGTCATATACAATTCTGCTAGCTTGGCTCCCGTGTAATTAGTCCTCACAGGTATAAAATGAGCCACCTTTGTCAATCTGTCCACAATTACCCAAATAGAGTCATATCCTGCTGGAGTGCGGGGTAGTCCAACAATAAAATCCATACCAATTTCTTCCCATTTCCACTCAGGTATCTTCAATGGGTGCAACAGTCCAGCGGGTCTTTGATGTTCGGCCTTGACTCTTTGACATACATCACACTTAGCCACATGAGCAGCCACATCTCTTTTCAGTCCATACCACCAATACTTTTGCTTCAAATCTTGATACATCTTAGTGCTTCCAGGGTGGATGGAGTAATTTGAATCATGAGCTTCTTTCAATATAGCCCCACGGAGGCTATCGATCTCTGGAACACATATCCGATCTTTGAACCATATGGTACCTTGCTCGTCCTCCGTGAATTCCAGAACTCTTCCTTCAGTAATAAGATCCTTGATCTCTTGAATCTTAGCATCACCAATCTGACCTTTACGAATCTCTTGCTCCAAGGTAGGTTCCAATTCATGGTGACTCCTTCAGTGTGAGTAACAATTCCCAAATGAGTCTCTCAAAGTCTTTTGCTAATTCATCGGGTAGCTTGGACAACAAAAGCGGAGTGAACATGTTCTTTCCGACTCAAGGCATCTGCAACCAAATTTTCCTTGCCTGGATGATAGTGAATCTCCAAATCATAATCCTTAATAAGCTCCAACCAACGACGTTGTCTAGGTTGAGATCCTTCTGAGTGAATATATACTTCAGACTCTTATGATCCGTGTACACTTGGCACTTAGTTCCCATAATGTAGTGTCTCCAAATCTTAAGTGCATGCACAACGGCTGCTAATTCCAAGTCATGAGTGGGTAGTTCAATTCATGTTTCCGTAACTGACGAGAGCATAAGCAATCACATGTCCTTCTTGCATAAGCACACATCCAAGTCCTTGGCCACATGCATCACAATAAATGTCAAATCCCTCTGCAGATCTGGCATAATCAATACTGGTGCGACATGAGTCTCCTTCAATTGATCAAAGCTCTCTTGACATTTCTCATCCCACTTAAATTCTTTTCCTTTCTCCAAAAGTGACGTCATAGGCTTGGCAATCTTAGAGAATCCTTCAATAAATCTCCAATAGTAGCCTGCTAATCCCAAGAAACTCCGAATCTCAGTAACTGTAGTGGGTGCTCTCCACTCCATTATCTCCTTCACTTTAGCAGGATCCACTGCTATTCCTCCATTAGAAATAATATGACCAAGGAATGGCACCTTGTCAATCCAAAACTCGCACTTGCTGAACTTAGCATAGAGTTGATTATCTCGCAGCTTTTGTAGCACCAACCTTAGATGTTGTTCATGATCACTTTCATTCCTAGAATAGATAAGAATATCGTCGATGAACACCACGACGAATCTGTCCAAATACTCCATAAACACCTATTCATCAAATTCATGAAATATGCCGGTGCATTGGTCAATCCAAACGACATAACAGTACACTCATATAATCCATATCGAGTCGAGAAAGCCGTCTTGGGAATATCCGATGGTCTAATCCTCATCTGATGGTATCCCGATCGGAGATCAATCTTCGAGAATACCCTGGCTCCTCTCATCTGGTCAAACAAATCCTCAATACGGGGCAACGGATACTTGTTCTTCACCGTAACATCATTAAGAGATCTATAATCCACACACATCCGTTGTGATCCATCCTTCTTCTGTACAAATAGAACCGGTGCTCCCCAAGGTGAGGAACTCGGACGAATGTACCCAGCCTCTTGTAACTTAGTTACTGCTTCTTAAGTTCCTTCAACTCCTCTACGGACATTCTATATGGCCGTTTAGAAATAGGGGCGGTTCCAGGTAAGAGATCAATAACAAACTCAACTTCTCTATCAGGTGGCATCCTGGTAACTCCTCTGGAAAGACATCCGGAAAATCTCTACCACCCGGATGTTGTCACCAACAAACTCCTCAGGCATAAAGAACATTGCACGCATGGATGAGGAGGTTACTGCAATATTAACTTGAAATCTTTCTCCTTTAGTGGTAGTGAGTTCTACGGTACCTCTACCATATGCTATAACGGCCTTTGCCTTCCTTAGCCATGACATACCAAGGATCAGATCTATACTGCTTGACTCTAATATTATAGCAGTAGCTCCAAAATCTCTACCCATAATGGTTAATGTCAATCTACGTGTCATTTGATTCGCCTCAATAGGCCCTTTAGGTGTAATTACTATCAGGGTTTTTCTCATATTTAGCAGTGGTATTTCATTTGTGTTGGCATAACGAGCAGACATGAATGAATGTGTAGCACCAGAATCAAATAATATTGTTGCAGGAATTGCATTAACATAAAACATACCAATTACGAGGTCACCACCCTCAGGAGTATCATCAATGCTGACTTGTTCACCCTGGCTATAGAATATCCCTTGCCAGAGTCTGCTGCTTGTTCTGAGATGGAGTAGTAGCAATCCTCTGTGGGCAGACATTTGCATAATGACCAGTCTTCCCACACTTG